>CP139505.1:93410155-93531217 GCA_021014915.2 Artemisia tridentata subsp. tridentata | reverse complement strand
AACGACCTTGTTGTAAACCCTAGTCGTCCTTAGTTGCGTGTGGTGAATGATGTATCCTTTGTGACTGAATTAGGGCTTGTATTTATAGATTTCGCTGGGCTTGGTATCATTACGGTGTAGGTGTAAGTGAGGACCTACGCCGTAAGTACTCCTAGGCATGCATTCTTCAATAGGCTTCGTTCTTGTTACGGCGTAAGCGTAAGAGATTCCCTACACTGTAAGTACTTCTGAGCTTGAAACCCGAGCATTCTATCTTATCATTTCTCTGAGTTCTTATAGTAACTCTTTATGACTGATTAAACATAATTTAATATTATAGGCATTTATGTCTGTGAAAACAAAGTTGTCCACTTCACCACCGGAGAAAAAGGATACATATTGTAAATTGAGAGAGAATTGTAAGGGAGGAAAAATGATGTAATTGTATTATTGAAAAGTGAATGAGAGTTACAATGCTTATATACTAACACAGACTATACTACTTTGACTTTTACATTAACTTTCTATAACTAAACTAACTGATTGTTTTAGAAACTTTTAGAATCTGTTACAATGAACTTGAGTTGCCTTGCATAGCTTGTACTTTAAAGGCTGTGGCATTGTTTAGAACTGATGCATTGAATTAACTTGATGAACTTGTGCCTCTTTGACTGTTGTCTCTTTCACTGTTGCATTGCCTTGTGTGTTTGGTTCAGCAACTTTGGCTCTTTCTCCTTTAACCCCCCCCCCACAAGTAGGCAGTGCGTAGGGATCACACATGCCATACTTGGAGAGGCAGTTATAGTGTAGAACTTTGCATAATCCCTTTGTTAGAACATCTGCAGCCTGGAGTCTTGTAGGAACATATGTAGGGAGTATGGAACCTTCTTTGACCTTATCTCTGACAAAGTGACAGTCCAATTCAATGTGTTTTGTTCTGGCATGATGAATTGGATTGGAAGTCATAGCAATAGTAGAAGCATTGTCACATTTGATTGTGGTAGGAGCAGTAAGAGATAGGTTTAGATCTTTGAATAGACACTTCAACAGGTTATTTCACATGTGCAATCTGCAAGGGCCCTGTATTCTGCTTCTGTGGAAGATCTTGAGACCACTGATTATTTCTTTGAAGTCCAAGAGATCAGACAATTGCCTAGGAAAACTGCATATCCTTAGACAGACCTTCTGGTTATAGGACAAGCTGCCCAATCACTGTCACAGTAAGCTACCAATGTAGGATTGGTGTTGGATGGAAAGTGTAAGCCTTGACCAGGACAGAGTTTGATGTATCTAAGAACTCTAAGTAAAGCCTTCATGTGAGTGGTCCTTGGAGCATGAGAGAATTGGCTTAAGAGTTGAGCTGCAAATGAGATGTCTGGTCTTGTGATTGTGAGATATATCAACTTTCCAACTAAAGTTCTGTAGTGAGATGGATCTGACAAGAGCTCTCCTTCAGTGTTGTTGAGTGTGATTTGGGGATTAAGAGGGGTAATGGCAAGCTTGTCATTGAGAACATTTGCAGTTTGAAGTAACTCAAGGGCATATTTTCTTTGTGACATGGCCAAACCTGTTGAGTTCCTTAAGATTTCAATGCCAAGGTAGTAGTGTAATGGCCCCAAATCTTTGATGCTGAAAGTACAATGAAGTTGTTGTTTGATGTTGTTGATGAAGCTTTGGTTATTTCCTGCCAGAAGTATGTCATCCACATAAACTAGAAGAGCAGTAAAGTTGTTGTCTTTGGTAAAGGTGAAAAGAGAGGTGTCAGCATAGCTTTGAACAAAGCCAAGTGAGATAAGGAAGGTAGTTAGCTTAGTAAACCACTGCCTATTTGCTTGTTTTAAACCATATAAGGACTTCTTGAGCCTGCAAACAGTGTTGGGAGGAGTGGATTGAGCATAGCCTTGGGGAATTACCATATACACTTCTTGATGTAAATCACCATGGAGAAATGCATTATTGACATCTAACTGTTTAATAAACCAATTTTGATGGACAACTGTAGCTAAAAGTGCTCTCACAGTGACCATTTTGGCCACTGGAGCAAAGGTTTCTGTGTAATCTATGCCCTCTTTTTGTGTGAAGCCCTTTGCCAAAAGTCTAGCTTTGTACGTTTCTATGGTACCATCTGCATGAAATTTGATTCTATAGACCCATTTGCAGCCTATTAGGACCTTGCCAGGAGGAAGAAGAGTAAGTTCCCATGTTTTCTTTTCTTCTAGGGCCTGAAGTTCCTTGTTCATTGCTTCTGCCCATCTAGGATCCCTAGCAGCCTGTTTATAGGTATGTGGTTCATGTATTGTTATTTTCTTAATAGGCATTGTAAAATTATGCAAATCTACATATTATTATATATCATATATCATGAAAAATGTATGTCAAAATTATGATTATTAAGTGTTTAATACGATTAGCCTATTTATTTTCATATTCTACAAAACTAAATACATAAATTTATAGCTTTTTATCTTGTTGTTCGAGAAAAGTAAGATCGGATCGATCGAGATCTTAAGATCCTATGGTTAAGATCGGGATCTTATTAAAATCCAATCTTGCAAAGATGCTACGTAGGATCCGGATCGTTTTTGCTTTGTAGTATCATAAGATCTTAGGATTAGGATCAGGATCATGATCTTAACAACCATGGTTTATACTTTTGCAAACCATAGTGAAAACCTATTTCATACTTACTTGTCATGAAAAGTATTGTAACCTTTTCACAAATTAATGTATTTGAGATATATGTGATATTTATAAAGCTTTAAGAAATTTATGTGTAGTGAAATAGGTTTATACAATCAAAAGGTTTGAAATTTAATGACTTTGATCAATTATAAACTTCTATATAGGTCTACCATAGTGGATGCCCTACGATTATAATTAAATAATGAACTCACTTTCACCCTTTTTTCTTCAAAAATTAATATCCCTCAAATCGCTAATCGTTAAGCAAAAAAATTTACACAATCGCAACAAGCATTTAATTATCTTTCTATAGACGGTCACTTTGATATACTTTCGACAATTTTTTTTTTCGTTTTTTCACATATTTTCGTCTTTTTTTCTTTCTTTTTTTCGTTGTTTAAACTTGCATGAGAAATCACATATATGATTAAACACTTATTTAAACATGTAATAAAATTAACATAACTTTTCCTACAATATTTTAAAAGTTTCATCGATTTTTTTCCTTGAAAACTAGATATTCATAGATTTCCAACCATATATAACACATTAGACTGCCCACACCAACGACCTTCATTTTGCCTACCACATCAGATTTCTCTCTCCGGCGACCTACAGATGACTTTTTACCACACCAAGGCGACCTTCATCTTTTTTTTTTTTCTCTTTTTTTTTGAAATTTTTTTATCAACAAAACTAAAATTCATTAATAAAACACATTATATAATAATTCAAATAAAATTTAAAACTTAAACTAATAATCTAAGTTATGGTACTCCTTGATTTATTTCTTCATTTTCAATAGCTTATGTTGTTGAAGTTTGATACAAAAGTTGGGCGTTCCTTGTTTGGATTCATGTTCCCGTATCAATTGGGTCTTAATGCTTGAGACCTGCGCACTAAGAGAACAAAAAACACTGTTAGGCTTATCGTGGGATTGTCTCCCACGATTATCCTCCGGCGTGAGAGTAAGTAATCGGTTTTAGGGTTTTAGTGAAGAGTTAGGGTTATGATATGATACCTTTAATGAGAGCCGAGATGCCCTTTATACACACACGAAATCCTTGTTGGTTTCGTGTTCCTTACTCTTCGGCGTATCCCACCTTATTCGGTCCATTGATCCTTATCCCGTAAATAAGGGATCCTATATCAAGGCCAATAATAGATTTCGAATTTGGGCCGTTGTAAGCCCAAACCTTTATCGTGATAGCCCACGCGTGATGGGCTTGAGTATTGGTCGGGTTCGTGACCCGAATGCGGACTATACGTCATCATGTCCCCCCAGTCTAGTATGCGCAAGGTGAAACTGCGGATGCTAGACTAACAACTGTAGCGAAAAAATATTCCAGAATGCGTAGCGGGGAAGTTTCAAGTGTTTCCCGCCTAAAAAGCAATACGATGAATCTAGTCCAAGTAAATCCGAATATCCCTCGTAAATCGTGAGGGGTGGGTGAAAAAGTGTTTCACCTCTTGATCTCCCAGCCACACGATTAGAGCAAGTGGGTTACACATGTCAATCATCCATAAGAGCATGTAACCCTATATAAAGTGTTGTCTCCATTTCACTGTGGCTATCACAGTAAAAACGTCCATTGCCACCATTGTTAAAACCTCTAAACAGCGAACAAGAAATCAACAACTCTTAAGGTAATAGTGCGTGCACTGCAGAATCCATTGAATTCTAAACATGGTTCTTCAATTAACCGACTTTACATCCGATATAACCGAGGACGAACTTCGTCTGTTCACCTCGGATTATTATATCCCGATCGCGTTGCACCCGGTGGTTCCGGTGGCGACTGCGCCCATAGCGGACTTCCCTGAAGGGAAAGTAGGGGTATACACACGCTTCTTTGAATTCGCTAACCAACGTGTGCCCATTTCTCTATTCTTGTGCGATGTTTTAAACTACTATCGCCTCCATATTTCCCAACTGCACTGTATAGGTGCAGCAAAAATAACAAATTTTGAAGTAAATTGTCGCTTGTTGGCGATTAACCCCACAATCCATCTGTTCCGCGCGTTTTATCACTCGTCGTGGTCAAACGGGTGGGTGTCCTTTTCCAAGCGCGCAGGGCGACTGCAGTGCTATACGGAAAAGTTAGACGCACTTAGGAATTGGAGGGAGAAAAGTTAGACGCAGTTTGAAGTAACTCAAGGGCATATTTTCTTTGTGACATGGCCAAACCTGTTGAGTTCCTTAAGATTTCAATGCCAAGGTAGTAGTGTAATGGCCCCAAATCTTTGATGCTGAAAGTACAATGAAGTTGTTGTTTGATGTTGTTGATGAAGCTTTGGTTATTTCCTGCCAAAAGTATGTCATCCACATAAACTAGAAGAGCAGTAAAGTTGTTGTCTTTGGTAAAGGTGAAAAGAGAGGTGTCAGCATAGCTTTGAACAAAGCCGAGTGAGATAAGGAAGGTAGTTAGCTTAGTAAACCACTGCCTATTTGCTTGTTTTAAACCATATAAGGACTTCTTGAGCCTGCAAACAGTGTTGGGAGGAGTGGATTGAGCATAGCCTTGGGGAATTACCATATACACTTCTTGATGTAAATCACCATGGAGAAATGCATTATTGACATCTAACTGTTTAATAAACCAATTTTGATGGACAACTGTAGCTAAAAGTGCTCTCACAGTGACCATTTTGGCCACTGGAGCAAAGGTTTCTGTGTAATCTATGCCCTCTTTTTGTGTGAAGCCCTTTGCCAAAAGTCTAGCTTTGTACGTTTCTATGGTACCATCTGCATGAAATTTGATTCTATAGACCCATTTGCAGCCTATTAGGACCTTGCCAGGAGGAAGAAGAGTAAGTTCCCATGTTTTGTTTTCTTCTAGGGCCTGAAGTTCCTTGTTCATTGCTTCTGCCCATCTAGGATCCCTAGCAGCCTGTTTATAGGTATGTGGTTCATGTATGTGATTAATGGTATTGATTAAGTGTCTGTGCTTGGGATGGTGAATGTTGTGGTAATTAATGAAATTTGAAAAATGGTGTTTGGAAATACTGTTAATTGTGGGTTTGGAGAGTATGTGATGATAATCATGAAGTTTGGAGGGAATTTTCTTAGTTCTAGTTGAAGTTCTGGTGGGTATTGGTGGTGGTGGAATTGGTGGTGGGGGATCAGTTACCTCAATGGGGGTGTTTGGAGGTGTTGTTGAGGTTGTGGGTTCTGTTGTAGGATTGAGTGGTTCAGTTGAATTAACTTGGGGTTCTGGTGTTGGAGGGTGTTCTATGATTGCAGGGTTATGAGATTCAGTTATGGGGGTGTTTGGTTCTGTTGTGGGTGTGTTTGATGAAGGGGTGGTTAAGGAGATTGGTGGTGTAAAGTTAGGGGTGAAGGATGTTGTTGGAGTTGCCTGTGCTGTTGCATTTGGTGTGTTTGGTTCATGAAATGGAAATATGGTTTCATCAAAAGTGACATGCCTGCTGGTTGTGACTTTATGGGTTTTAGGATCATAAAGAATGTATCCTTTTTGATGGTTTGGGTAGCCAACAAGGATTTGTTGGAATGGCTCTATTGTCAAGTTTATCTGTGGTATTATGGTGAAGGTAAGCTCTGTAGCCAATCACTTTGAGATTTGTTAAATTTGGTGGTTTGTTGTAAAGGAGTTCAAAAGGGGATTTTTTTTGGATTGTTCTTGAGGGGAGTCTTTTTATGATATAAGTTGCAGCTAGGACACAATAACCCTAAAGGTGTATAGGAAAATTGGCTTGGATTTTGATGGCTCTTGCAATTTCAAGTAGTTGTTTATGTTTCCTTTCCACTCTAGCATTCTATTGGGGGTGTATGGGCAGGTTGTTTGGTGATTTATTCCATGTTGTGAGAAGAAATCAGTGAGTGATGAGTTTAAGAATTCTGTCCCATTGTCACTTCTAACAGTTTTTATTGTTATTTGAAAGTGGTTTTGGATGTAAAAGTAGAAGATTTTGATGTTTGAAATGGCATGGTGTTTTGATGGCATTAAGTATGTCCAAGTAGCTCTTGAGTGATCATCAACAATGGTGAGGAAATATTTACATTTATTAATGGTTGTATGTCTATAGGGTCCCCAAACATCAATATGAACAAGTTCAAACAGAGATTTTGCATATGAAAGACTTTCATTGAATGGTAAAGAATGGTGTTTTGCAAGTGGACATATAGTACAATGAACATGAGAATTACAAGGAAATGAATGACTAAGAGATGTTATTTGCTTGAGAACAGTTGGTGATGAATGACCAAGTCTTGAGTGCCATAGCTGTTGGTTGCTTGTGATGGAGAATGCAGTGTGAGATGATAGGTGAGTTGGTGTCTTGTCTAGCAGGTAAAGACCATTACAAAGGCTGCCAAGTGCAATCCTCTGGTCCTGGTCCTGAAATATGCACATGGTAGCAATTAGGATAAGTGAGCAGTTTGTTCCTTTGAGAAGTTGGCTAACTGAGATGAGGTTGTATGAAAAGGTTGGGATGTACAGGACATTGTGAAGTGTTATGTGTGCATTGATGGTAACTGATCCATATTGTGTGACTTTTGTGTGTTGACCATTTGGTAAGGTCACATATATTGGTTTAGTGAAACTGTGAATGTTAAACATAAGGTCAAGTGTGATGGCAATATGGTCTGATGCCCCACTATCTATTATCCAGGCTACTATAAGATCAGAGATAAGAGAAGCAGTAAAATAAGGAATCTTAGTAAAATGGGAGTAGATTTTACCATTGAGGAGGTCTTTGTTGTTCTGCAACATGAGTAACACTTGATTCAACTAATTTTGAAGTTGATCCATTCTTGCAGCCACATGTGGATCAGCAGTAGGATTAGCCTCTTGTTGTGGTTGAGCATTGATAAGATCCAAGTTTTCTGTCTGTCCAGTCACCATATTAACACTTTTGAAGTTCCTTGAGTCATTTTGTTGCCTTGGGGACTGTTTGGCTGGGAACTTGCCATACATTGGATGACCAACAGGATATCCAACAAGTTTGTAGCATTCAGCCTTTGTGTGCCCCTCTTTTCCACAGTTACCACAATAAACTCCCTTCTTGAATGTTGACCTCCTTTCAGCAGATGAAGAAGACTCTCCTCTTGAGTACCTTGGCCCATTTGTGTTGTTCCTTTGACTGTTTGAGTATGCAGAGAAGATTGCAGGGGTGTTTGGTTTAGCCAAGATCCCTTCCCTTTGTTTCTCCTCATGTCTAACCATTCCATAAGCCTTCACAACTGATGGAAGTGGTTGCATCAATAGAATTTGGCCCCTAATGTTTGCATAGCTCTCATCTAAACCCATTAGAGACTGAATCAATCTTTTTCTTTGATCTCTTTCAATGTTTTCTCTGCCATTTTCACAGTTACAAGGGCAATTGCAGAGATAAGGTGCTTCCAAAGCATCCAGTTCATCCCAAATTCCCTTCAATTTCTGGTAATACACTTCAACAGCACAATTGAGTTGTTTCAACTGAACCAAATCTTGAGTTAACTGATACACCCTATGACCATCAATTTGTGAATAATGTTCTTGTAACTCAAACCATAGCTTTGATGCAGAACTCACAAAATTCAAACTGTTAATAATTTGTTCAGTGACCACATTAAGAATCCAAGATATCACCATGTCATTATTTCTCTCCCATAAGGCTCTTGTGTTAGAGTTGATACCTGGTTCTTCATATTCTCTAGTGATTAGCTTCAATTTGTTCCTTGCATTGAGAGCTATCATTATTGATCTCCTATATGATCCATAGTTATCAGAACCAGTGAGTTTCTTTGATATTAGTATCAATCCTGGATGATCAGTTTGACTGAGATACAATGGATGACCTGGTGTTATTTGTGATTCTCCTCCATTTGATGTCCCTGCAGTATTACTTCCAGTACTCATTGTGTTGAGAATTCTGTTGTGAAGTTAGTTATTGCAGTTATGATTGGGTTCTTGATTGATCTTGATGAATGAAATGAGATGAGTTTTGTGAAGAAATAAAGATTTGGTGATGTTGTGTATCAAGAATTCAGCTATGGCGGAACTTGACTGTTGGTGTAACTAACTTTCAGTTAGGAACAGTTTTGGTGAAGATGAATCTAGCCTATGAACTGGGTTGGATTCATTAGCGTTGATCACGATTTGATGTGATCATGCTCTGATACCATATTGTAAATTGAGAGAGAATTGTAAGGGAGGAAAAATGATGTAATTGTATTATTGAAAAGTGAATGAGAGTTACAATGCTTATATACTAACAGAGATTATACTACTTTGACTTTTACATTGACTTTCTATAACTAACTTCTAACTAACAGATTGTTCTAGAAACTTATAGAATCTGTTACAATGAACTTGAGTTGCCTTGCATAGCTTGTAGTTCAAAGGCTGTGGCATTGTTAAGAACGGATGCATTGAATTAACTTGATGAACTTGTGCCTCTTTGACTGTTGCATTGCCTTGTGTGTTTGGTTCAGCAAATTTGGCTCTTTCTCCCTTAATACAATAGTATTCAAGATTCATGTTTAACCTGTCCCGACTATGGATTTCACAAAAATGGAAGCATGGTAGTTCTTTCTTGTTTGGATTGTTTCATTGGAACTGGTTCCTTATACCTCTTTCAGTAGGAAACCAATACATATGCACACATCTCAAGACTCCGTAGTGGCACACACACCATTGTAAAATCTGACCCACCTCAAGATGTGATCCACCGAGCCATTTATTTGCTACAAAACGGATTTCGAAAGTATATTTTGGTGTTAAACAACTGTGAAGATTTTGCTTTGCACTGCAAGACGAGCCTTTTGGGCCGTGATTGGGATGATGGGGTAAACCGTAGTCCAGTGAATGGTTGGGTAATGGCACCATTTAATGTCATTGTTTCTGCTGCAGTTAAAGTGTTTAGATGTAGTACCCCTGTGGCTGCTGTTGTAGGAACGGGGATGCATTGTTTGAGTCGATATGCGAATGATATTGGTGTTCGAAAGGATGTTGTTAAAATCAAGGTGGAGGATATGGCATTGTTCCTAAGCTGAAGAGGGTGAAGAAATCATTTGTGGAAAATGAAATCGCTCATGAAGACAAGACATAATGCATCAGTATTTGACTTATGGTCATTAAGTCCAGTTGTTTTCTCAATTTACTCTAAGGACTTGAGCTTTGTTTCAGAAATTGAAATTAGATGGTATCTATCTTTATGTGTTTTAGTTATTCCGTCCATATTTATTTATAACAATGGTTCTTGTAAGAATACAATTTTATGAATCTTATGTATGGTGGACTCAAATTGAGAAGGGTGTTTGGCCATTTTCGGTCATTTGGAACTATGTAGGAGCAAAAACGCAAAATTTGGAAATCAAGGGAATGTTTTTAGGAAATCTTTTTGCTTTAGTTGATTCTCGATAAGCTAGTGCATACTTGGTAGAAAAGCTTGATTCATTTCCTAATGAAGCATAGTGAAGAAATTGTAGAGCATTTTCTTCACCCATGATATGAATATTGCCTAGATTGAAGCTCATATTAAAGGTCTCAAGACCTAAATGCCTTATGGAAGTGGCCGACTTTTGTACTCTTGACACTGTACTTTCTTGAATTAGTAACTTAAGTTAAATTGGAAGTCTGTATGCAATCTTGAATTATGTGTGATAGTTGTTAACACAGAATTGAGTCCTTGCCTGATGCTGCTGTTCATGATATTGTCCTCGGAGGATTCAGAGCGGTTACCTCCTTGGTAGCATCTTCGTCAAGTTCAGGCTGACTTCATGTGTGCTCTTTGCCTCACAGAAAATGCTGGTAATATATTAAGATCATTCTTATAGATTTCATACAGGAATTAATCTCAACTTGAGGTGTAGAACGTAAACATTTTATCATGTAATTTCGAAAGGCAGAACAAAGCCTTTATCATGCGTTCATGAAGTCACTAACTACCTGCAACGAACAGAATAAAGCCTTTGGACTGTAAATGATTTTTGGGACTGTGATATTATTTGAACTTAAACATAATCAAATTGACCAATATCATGGATTATTAAACTCTTTGTTTTAGTATGATCAACTCCTTCATCATCATCACCGTTTACATACCTACTACAATAATTATACAATTACTGTCACTCTCTACACCCATAATTTGTGAAATTAAATATGTATGTCTCTATTGACTAGATGTGCATGACAAATAGGAGTCTTTTGTTTTGATTATAGAAATGGCATGAAACCTTATGATGGGTGTATTTTACCAACGCTTATCTTTTGTTTATTCTAAATACAAAGTTGTCAATCAAAGCCTTCTATTTTAATGATATACTGGTGGCCAGCTGCAAAGACTTTTGCCTCCTTACAATTATAATACTTACTTGATCTTACAAAATATATTTGTTTTACTAGATGTAGATATGAAACCGTGAATATAAGTCCAACACCACAGCCACTGCAGTACAGCAAGTTGAACTGATTCGCTGTGGTCTTTTGGTGTCCATTCTCTGTAATTAAGCTCTTTAATTATTTATAGTCCATGAATTTTTTATAATACATTAATTTTTAGATAGTTTTAGAGGTTTTGCATATTACTGAAGTTATTATTGTCATGTTAATCCAGAAACTTTAATAATTTCTGCCGCTTGCAAAATGGAAAGCCTGGATGCCATATCCCCACGGGTCACTTCCCAAATTAGCCATTTTGTGTCTCACCCAGTGGATGAAAGTGAAATTATTCCTGGAGACCATATTTACATTTGGGTAAGAGGCTCCATTTACACTCACCATGGTATGTTACTTGTCTCTCTTTAAACATAAAAATATATTTTTATAGTCGCTGCAACATACTTTATTTTTTATTTTTGAATGGCCAATTTTTACAACCTGCACCACCTATCTCACACATAATATATCTCACATATGTCTCGAACGAACCCACAACCTCTTGGTTGACGGGCCACTTGCATACAGCTTCGCCAAAGGCCCTTTGGGTTGCAGCATACTAATTCATTTCGAGTCTAAAATCTTTTTGAGTGTGTGTAATAGTTAACATTAACTAGTATCTTAAATGAGGTTTGAAATAACTAGTAATATCTTCATTTTGAATGTATTCTGTTCTGATCTAATTTTATCCCAAGTTCAAGATTATATAGGATGGAACCATTGCGGAAAAATATTTCTTGGTTGAACTTACTAATATGCAGTTAAATACTTGTCTAGGTATCTTGCTAGTTAAGAAAACATTCTCTTTTTAAAGGGGGGTTTCTAATAAGTCTTCTTTTATGCTGGATAAAACAACACTGAATACAGGGATTTATATTGGTACACCAAGTAAACTGGTTATCCACGTCACCGCTGCAGGAAAAGATATTTCTGGTATATTTCGGTGAAAACCTCCAAAATGTTGTTCAACAGATGGGTGTGGAAATTTGGGTGAGGAAAGTTCAGTTTTTCAAACTTGTTTGAGCTGTTTTAGGGAAGGTAGTCCTGTTTACCGCTATCAGTATGGAGTGGGTGCATTTGAGCACATGTTTAAACTCCGTGGTGGCACATGTACCATGGCAGTTTCAGACCCACCTGAAGATGTTGTCAAAAGAGCGCAGGTGCTCCTACAATCCGGATTTGGAGAGTATGCAATCTTGGCTTTACCCCTAGCCAGATCCCCCTGACACCACAAAAACCTTTAAGCAGTTTCTCAATGTCTTTTACAGTTGACTTGGGAAGTAAAAAGACTGCAGCCCAATAAATTTGCATTGATCCAAGAACAGAAGCAATCAATTGCATTCTTCCAGCATAAGAGAGAAATTTATTCTTCCAATCTCCAATTCTAGCTTTGACTTTATCCACAAGTTGTTTACATTCCTCTTGACTGAGCCTTTTGGTGATCAAAGGAACACCCAAATATTTGACTGGAAGAGTACCAACTTGGAATGGAAGAACATTCAGAATGTTTCTCTTCTCTCCCTCATTAAGATTACTGAAAAAAATGGTACTTTTGCTCATATTAGGATTAAGGCCAGAAACTTTGCTGAATTCCTCCAAAGATTGTTTTATAACTTTCACTAATGCAACATCCCCATAGCACATAACCAACAAGTCATCAGCAAAGCACAAATGGGTAAGCTTAAGCTCTCTACACCCAACATGAAACTTAAATTCATTGGATGATTGTGTGTTCCTTGCCATGATGAGAGAAAAAACTTCCATGACTAAGGTAAAAAGGTAGGGAGATATGGGATCACCCTGCCTAAGACCTCTACTACCTTTAAAGTATCCATGAACCTCTCCATTTACACAGATTGAGAAAGCTGAAGTTGAAATGCATGTATATATCCATTCTATCATTTTCAAATGGAACCCAAATTTCACTAGAATGGCTCTAAGAAACTCCCAACTTACTGTGTCATAGGCTTTGGCAATATCAATCTTTAAAGAGCATTTCTTTGAACCACCCTTCCTATTATACCCTTTAAGAATTTCTTGTGTAAGCAAAATATTATCCTGAATATGCCTCCCTTGTATGAAAGCACTCTGATTCATATTAACAAGTTTATCCAGGCCACCCTTGATCCTATTAGTCAAGATTTTACTAATACATTTATAAATGACATTACAACAGGCTATAGGTCTGTAATCATTTACTGACCTTGCCTGTTGACTTTTAGGAATCAAGGAAATCAGAGTTGAGTTCACTTCTTTTAACAATTTCCCTGATGAGAAAAACTCACTTATAGCAAGACAGACATCCTCACCAACCACAGGCCAGGCTTTTTTGAAGAAGCATGCAATATACCCATCAGGTCCTGGTGCTTTACAGTCCCCTATATCAAACATAGCATTCTTGATCTCTTCCTTTGTAACATCACATACCATAGCTTGAGCTTCATCTCTATTTAAAGTATTTGTGAAAATATCCCCCAAAGACTCCAATGATTCCACTTGAGTAGATTGACCCAGAAAAGTTTCAAAATGTTTAACAAAAGCAGTTGCAATGCCCTCACCTTCAATAATATCACCATTAGAATTAGTAATACTCACAATTCTGCTCTTGTTTTCTCTACTCTTAACAACTTTGTGAAAAAATGCAGTGTTTCTATCCCCCTCATGAAGCCACTCAATCTTTGCTTTTTGGAACAACAGTTTTTCTTCATCATTCAAGGCTTCATTATATTCATTAAGGGTCTGAGAAGCTATTCTTTTCTTTTCTGCATCACAAGGATCTTGATTAACCATCAGCTGAACAGCTTTTAGTTGATCCCTGAGGTTATTGACTCTCACAAAAATATTACCATTCTTCCAGCTGATCTTATTCAAGACAGATTTAAGATTCTTGAGTTTCTTAACAATTCTGAACATGTGAAAACCATAAACATCTTCCTTCCAACTCTTTTCCACACTATGGATAAAATCCTCTTTATCAGCAATATAGTTTGTGAATTTAAAGGATCTTTTCTTTTTCTGCCTAGCTTGGGGGATATGGAGGATAGCAGGACTATGATCAGATATAATGAAAGGATGGAATACAGCAAAAGCTTGGTTGTATTCAGACAAGAACTCAGCATTGACCATTACTCTATCCAACTTTTTCAATATACTGGTAGTAGGGTTGGAAGGGGATTTGATCCATGTATAATCGCGTGATTAACAGTTGAACTTTGTGGGTTTGTTCGCCAATAAGGATGTCACTTGTCTATTGAGATCTAGCGGTTTAAATGGCTTGTTGCATGCGAAATGGTGGATCTAGCGAAAATTGAGGACTAACTTGAAGCACCTTCAAGAAAAAATAATTCTTGTGAAACCTCGTTACCGTGACGCATGAGTTTGAGTGTCAGTTGTGCCACCTAAGTGTTACATTACCACTTCCCAAACTGGCGCATAAAGTGACACACCCCTGCCAATGGTTGTGTCTCTTTCTTCATCACTATACAAATATACATCACAGAACACACACACAAAAAAAACAAATGGTTACCACAACACTTCGTCACTTGCTCATCGCCAAACCGAAGCATCTCACCGACACTTGAGTGACACGCCCGTGTCATTGGTGTCACATAAGTTACGCTCGTCGGTTGGCCAAACCGACGAGCCGTGAGAGTGGTCTTAGTACTAGTTAGGGGTGTGCATTGTTCGGGTAAAACCGAATAAACCAAAAATTGAAACCGAACCGAACCGAAAAAAACAAACCAAACTTATAACCGAACCGAATTTGTCAAAACCGAACATAACCGAACTAAAAATTAGGTTTTCGATTTGGATATGGTTTTGGCTATTTGAACCGAAAACCGAATTTATATAAATATATATATAAACCGAAAGACTGTGGTTTGCAATTTCTAACACCTTACATCCCTGTCAGAAACTATTGGCACCTTACATCCTTCGTTAGCCAAACGTTTAACATCATACATCCCTTGTTTACAATGAGGACTAACGGTGCAAGTAATTTCTCCGTTATCTCTTAACGAGATAGAAAATATTACACCGTTAGCCTTCAGGACTAATGGTATTTGCACCGTTAGTCATCTTTTTACGTTTTTATCCGTTTTTTGTACACTTTATCCGTTTTTTGTACGTTTTATACGTTCATTTTTTTTACGTTTTTTGTACTTATTATCCGTTTTTTTTCTTCCCTTTTTTAACGTTTTATCCGTGTTTTGTACGTTTTTACTAGTTTTTTTTCGTTTTATCCATTTTTTATACGTTTTATCAGTTTTTGTACGTTTTATCTGTTTTTGTACAATTTATCCATTTTTTTTACGTTTTTATCTGTTTTTTGTACATTTTAACCGTTTTTTTGTACATTTTATCCCCTTTTTTTTTTTTTTTACGTTTTTATCCGTTTTCGTACGTTTTATCCAGTTTTTTTTCGTTTTTATAAATTTTTTGTACAATTTTATCGGGTTTTTTTTTTACGTTTTTATCTGTTTTTTTACGTTTTTATCCAGTTTTTTTTACGTTTTTATACATTTTTTGTACTTTTATCCGTTTTTTTACGTTTTTATCTTTTTTTGTACGTTTTTATCCGTTTTTTTACGTTTTAACCATTTTTGTTCGTTTTATCCGTTTGTTTTTATCTGTTTTTATCCGTTTTTTACGTTTTTATCATTTTTGTCGTTTTTATCCGTTCTTTTTACGTTTTTATCGTTATTACGTTTTTTTTTTTTATCTTTTTCGTTTTATCGTTTTTTACGTTTTTTATCCATATTTGTATCCCTTTTTTTTACGTTTTTGCATGTTTTATCCATTTTTTGTACGTAAAAAAAGCTGTTAAAACGTACAAAAACGTAAAAAAATGATAAAATCATAAAAACGGATAAAACGTAAAAAAAACTATTAAAAATGTACAAAAAACCGGATAGAAATGTAAAAAATGGAAAAACGTACAAAAAAACGGATAAAACGTACAAAAAAATGGATAAATTGTACAAAAAAGGGATAAAAAGGGATAATAACGTAAAAAACGGATATAACGTACAAAAAACGGATGAAAATGTAAAAAATCCAAAAAAAACGTACAAAAAATGGATAAAACGTAAAAAAAGGGGACAAAACGGACAAAAAATGAATAAAAACGTAAAAAACGGATAAAACGTACAAAAAACCGATAATAACGTTAAAATACGGATAAAACGTACAAAAAATGGACAAAAATGTAAAAAAACGGATAAAACATACAAAAAACGGATAAAACGTACAAAAAACGGATAAAAACATAAAAAAAAGGGGATAAAACGTACAAAAAACGGTTAAAACGTACAAAAAGCGGATAAAAACGTAAAAAATTAGATAAAGGGTACAAAAAACGGATAAAATGTAAAAAAACTGATTAAAAGTACAAAAAACGGAGAAAACGTAAAAAAAGGGGGACAAAACCAGATAAAACGTACAAAAAACGTAAAAAAACGGAGAAAAAAATGTACAAAAAAGGGATAAAAACCTACAAAAATGGATAAAACGTATAAAAAATTGATAAAAACGTAAAAAGAGGACTAACAGTGTAAATAACATTAGTCCTGAAAGCTACAGGTGTAATATTTTCTATCTCGTTAAGAGATAACGGAGAAGTATTTTGCACCGTTAGTCCTCATTGTAAACGAGGAATGTATGATGTTAAACGTTTGGCTAACGAAGGAAGTAAGGTGTCAATAGTTTCTGAAAAGGATGTAAGATGTCAAATATTGCAAACAACATGGATGTATTTTGCAGTTTACTCTTTTATATATTTATATATAAAAAGACCATTAAAATTTTATCCATATAAAAAACAATTTTTATGTTTGAAATAATTTTTCTTTGCCAAAAATCTATATAACTACATTTAAAAAAATAAGATGGTGTAATTTGGGTTAATTAAGTCAACCCGAAAACCGAACCGAATTCAAATTCGGTTTTCGGTTCGGTTCGGTTTTACCCAAAAAAAATTAACCTAACAAACCGAATCGAATAAACCAAACAATCCGATAACTGAACCCATGAACTACCCCTACCCCTACCCCTACCCCTACCCCTAGTACTAATTCTTTATAAAATGGGCCAGTGTTGTTAAATTGAGGACCAAGTATTTGTCAAGCTTGAAGTCGGTTTTAATATTGGCTAACGACTTGTGAAATTGCGAAGGGGATATGAAATTTACTGTTTTAGGTGACATATTTCGTGAACATAATAGCACCCGGAGCAGTGCCAAATCCCGCCCGGGATTTCGTCCAATGTCACCGGTAAAAAAACCATAGTGAACGTTGCCTTGTTTATAACTATCAATCGGCAAAAGTCTCGTGTTGCAGCTTACTTGTATATCAAATCTTGAAAAGACTTCTTGTAACGGATTCTCCCCCGTCATTTATATGTCTCAATGTGTTTAAAAGGACGCCAAATGTTAATGAAGATGAATAAATGTATACGTTATGAAATATTTCACACAACATAGCAGTAAAGAAAAAACAAGGATAACGCCAATAAACAGACAAGATAAATTATGAAATTATCCTTCTCGAACTGCAACATTCAAAACAAAATCCAAGTCCTAACAGAAAGTAAACAGAAAAATAGCTGGCATGAGCGACCGCTTAACAACTGCATGGTGTGCAATGTCCGTCACATGTTTCTTCTACGGAACTCAACAACTTCTTCAACAGGAAACTTTTCAACATCATCTCAGACACCAATGTCCGTTTTATATCGGTTCCAACAATATTCCCCAACAGTTGCTGCCATACTGGCCATACTGACCATAACAAAAGGGTCGGACATAATCTTTCCAACAGCTAAAGTTTTTGAGCAAGCAACAGCTAAAGATAAAGTGGCCTTCCAAGGAGCATTAGTGACAAAATTTACTGGGACACGAATCGCGAGACCTGTTGTGCAATACAAAGCAAAATCCTCACAGTTGTTTTTAACCACATCATAACTACCAAACCCGTAACGCAACAAATATAAGGCTCTATTGATCACTTCATTAGGTGGATCTGATTTAGCAATAGTGCATGTCCCACCACGAATTTTGGATACATATGAAAGTTTCCCTACACCATATTGAAAGCGGTATAAAGATCCTGTGTCAATGAAGCAGCTCAAACATGAGACGATAACTCCACTATCTGGTTGACGATATCCACAGTGAGGTAAGCGTAGGCATGAAGCTGGAATATTAGGATTCCAAGATGTGCAGTGAGAACACGTGCTTAAGCTAGAACCAGAATTTTCTCCAATATTAGGTTGCAAAAACCCACAATCATGGGAGTTCAAACAAGAAGCAGAATGACTTGTAAATGAAGATGGAAGATCAGAAGATATGTTCCAAACAGGACCGGAATCAGTTTTTTCTAGATTATTGAAGTGGATAACCATCTTTTCACCGACATATATGCCTGTATTTTTATATAACAAAGATATTTAATGACATAAAAGGATTCATATATAATCATATATGCAAAGATAGTATAGTATGCACATAGAGAAAGAAAAAAAAATACATACAACAGACTCAAAGACTCAAAAGAATCTTTAAAAAAACACCATGATAAGCTACAACTAGCCTGTAACGCAATTTCTGAAAACATAAAGGCCTAATTAAGTGTAGTTTCATCACAGGTAAAGATATGAGTTGGTAGATATCCATCAAATGTTAAGATATAATATGTTCATGTTCCTAAACATTTGATCCACATTAAGGGATGTTCGTGAATTAAACTTGCCTTGTCATAAGCTATCTGGCTTCCAATACAAATTCGAAACTGCAATTTTAGGGGTTGTTTGTTTTAGCTTATATAGAGGGCTTATGAGCTTATTAGCTTATATAACTCAATAAGCCAGAATTGAGTGTTTGGCTAAGCTTATATATATGAGTGGGCTTATGAGCTTATATGTGGGTGTTTTAATAAGCTATAAAAGTATGGTTTTTTTTGTGAGGGTTTGGGCTTATATAAAACACTTCAATGCAAATTACAACTTTACCCTCATTTTACCTAATAATCTGACATTCATATTTTTTTCTTTATAAACCTCATTACTGTTACACGCCTCCATCACCCTCATTTGTTACGCCTCCATCACCCTCATTTTCCTTTTCTAATACACAAATTTGTTCACTTTCTTTTCTTTTCTAATACATAATCGATCAACTGTTATTTTCCTAGATATATTGGTTGTAGTTGTGAAACAAAGATTTTGACATTTAGTATTTGATTATTAAACCATGTCTTTTTTGGTCATTTACCAACATAAGCCAAAGCAAACACTTGAGCTTATAAACTATTAAACATGAGCTAATCCAAACACTAAGCATGATGAACTTATACGCTTATGTTATATATGCAATAAGCCGCTTATATAACATAAACATAACCCCAACTCATAAGCTTAGTCAAACATCCCCTTAGATAACTTTACCAATTTAATTATAAAAGTTATATCAGTGTTAGGCATAATGTACCAAAAAAAACCGAAACTAAAAACAAAGCAAAATTGCATAGATATGTTATTGCATCTATACTAGAAGAGACAAAGATCTCTTAATTATCATGTATACCACTATTTCGATGTGTACACTGATAAAACCCTAGGTACAAACTTTTGTAAACAAACAAACAACAACGACAACAACAACAAAACTCAATCCCGCCGGAGCAGGGTAAGGGGGAGGTGAGATGTAGACAGATCCTACCCCTACCACAAAGATAAACCCGAAAGCAGAGAGACTACTTCCAGAAGGACCCAGCTAGTGTAAAAGTGAGTAAATGTGCTTAAGAAAGTACAAACTTTTGTAAACATAAACCCAAAATGAAAGTAACATAAATTCGGTCACCAATAATTCCAAGTCACAAGATACGAGTCGCTAACGGAATTTTTAATGAATGTGGAACCAAAATATGTAATGTTCAAAATGTAATGAATAATAAAACTGATCATATATACATACCATGATGCGAGTATGCATATGCAGTTCTCCAAGTGTAAATATGGTCGCCTGCCCTGATTTCACTTGGATCAACACGTTGCGAGAGATAATCCATTTTTATTTCATTATTTCACAATGCCTTTTGATAGAGAGAGATTATTAAGATGAAAGACTCACTCAAGTGGAAATTAAAAGACACTCTCTAGTATCTCTCTCTTGCTTTTATTGCTTTGATACCCACAAAACACGGAAATGATTTGCCAAGTTCGAATCCTTCGATTGCTTTTGATACCCACAAAACACGGAAATGATTTGCCAAGTTCGAAAGATTCCTTTTATTGCTTTGATACCCACAAAACACGGAAAATGATTGCCAAGTTCGAAGATTCGTTTATCAAAGTTTCATTTCATGAACCTGTTTGAGGGGCATAACCTTTTTTTATACAATTATACATCATCAATTTATAATTTTTTCTTAGTAATTGCATCGTTCTTGGTTTGCTCTAAACTTCCACCACTCGTCTCTGAACTTTTTTTTTTGCATCGTTAATCCTTAACTAAACTATGTACCTACGTTCCATCTATCTCTAACGGTCGTTATTATTTAATTCGTTAAGTCTTTGCAAAAGCCAGTCCTTGTTTTTTTCCTTTACTAACGGCGTTTGCATGCTTGAAGTTATCCTTTTTTCGAAAATATTTTTTGTTCGAAAATAAGTTTTTATTTTTTTTCGAAATAATTTTTTTAGAAAAATATTTTTTTTTCGAAATAATTTTTTTGAAAATATTTTTTTTTCGAAATAATTTTTTCGAAATTTTTTTTTCTGAAATAATTTTTTTAGAAAAATACTTTTTTTTCGAAATTATTTTTTTTCGAAATAAATTGAAAGAAAAAACTATAAAGGAATAAATGTTGAGAAGTAAATCAGAAAAGTCCCAAGTAACCTCACAAACACCCCTCCTAACAAAACGTGCCCTTGGGACTTTTCTGATTTACTTCTCAACATTTATTCCTTTATAGTTCTTATTTTTTCTTTTGCTTATTTCTTAAAAACAGCTTATTTATGCTTATTGTAAACTGTTTTTTCTTTCAATTTATTTTTCTTTTAATCCTCATTACATTAGTATTTTTTACAAAATTTTCAGATTTTTCTAAATAAAAGAAATTAAAGGATAAAAAATACTAAATCTTTTTAGAAAAATCTAAAAATTTTATAAAAAATACTAATGTAATGAGGATTAAAAGAAAAATAAATTGAAAGAAAAAGCAGTTTATAATAAGCAGAAATAAGTAGTTTTGAAGAAATAAGCAAAAGAAAGAAAAAGAACTATAAAGGAATAAATGTTGAGAAGTAACTCAGAAAAGTCCCTAGGGCACGTTTGGTTAAGAGGTGTGTGTGAGGTTTGGTGTGCAGGAGGTCACAGGTTCGAACCTTGTGCCCTTTTTCAGAAAAAAAAATTTGAAAAAGTTATTTCGAAAAAAAATATATTTTTCTAAAAAATTTATTTCGAAAAAAAAATATTTTTCTAAAAAAATTATTTCGAAAAAAAAATCTAAAAAAATTATTTCGAACAAAAAAATATTTTTCTAAAAAAATTATTTCGAAAAAAAAATATTTTTCAAAAAAGGACAAACGTTGCAAGCGTTGCAAACGGCCGTTAGTAAAAGGACAAACCAAGGACTGGCTTTGCAAAGACTTAACGAATAAAAATAACGACCGTTAGAGATAGGGATGGACGGTGGTACATAGTTTAGTTTTAGGGATTAACGATGCAAAAAAAAAAGTTCAGGGACGAGTGGTGGGATTTAGAGCAAACCACAGGGACGAACCATGCAATTTACTCTTTTTCTTATTCTAAACCTATTTTTAGCATGGATAAACTTATTCATAAAGTTTTTCACATAAAACACAACTAACATTTACAAAAAGAAAAATAAAAAAGAAATTAGAAAATAGTTTATACCTCTCCAAGATCTTATACCTTTTCATTCCACCTAGGATTGAAATGGTTTTTCACTACGGTTCACAAAATTTATAAACCTTTTCAAAATGTTTTAGACCTATTTAAAAACCACCATAGTGGATGCTCTGAATAAGCATTCCTATTTAACGTTTAAAAGCATCGGCCGTACTGGTTTACAAATAAATAAGTTTATAATATGATGGAGATGTTTATACCGAGGTTTTTAAGATCGGTATTCTGCCTAATATAGTTATCGTATTTACAAGATAGTGATTGTAAGATTGGATCGGGATCTTAGCATCCCACTATATTGTTATTTTCTTAATAGGCATTGTAAAATTATGCAAATCTACATATTATTATATATTCATATATCATGAAAATGTATGTCAAAATTATGATTATTAAGTGTTTAATACGATTAGCCTATTTATTTTCATATTCTACAAAACTAAATACATAAATTTATAGCTTTTTATCTTGTTGTTCGAGAAAAGTAAGATCGGATCGATCGAGATCTTAAGATCCTATGGTTAAGATCGGGATCTTATTAAAATCCAATCTTGCAAAGATGCTACGTAGGATCTGGATCGTTTTTGCTTTGTAGTATCATAAGATCTTAGGATTAGGATCAGGATCATGATCTTAACAACCATGGTTTATACTTTTGCAAACCATAGTGAAAACCTATTTCATACTTATTTGTCATGTAAAGTATTGTAACCTTTTCACAAATTAATGCATTTGAGATATATGTGATATTTATAAAGCTTTAAGAAATTTATGTGTAGTGAAAATAGGTTTATACAATCAAAATGTTTGAAATTTAATTTATGTGTAGTGAAAATAGGTTTATACAATCAAAAGGTTTGAAATTTAATGACTTTGATCAATTATAAACTTCTATATAGGTCTACCATAGCGGATGCCCTATGATTATAATTAAATAACGAACTCACTTTCACCCTTTTTTCTTCAAAAATTAGTATCTCTCAAATCAATAATCGTTAAGAAAAAAAAATTACACAATTGCAAAAAGCATTTAATTATCTTTCTATAGACGGGCACTTTGATATACTTTCGACAATTTTTTTCTCGGTTTTTCACGTATTTTCATCTTTTTTTCGTTGTTTAAACTTGCATGAGAAATCACATATATAATTAAATACTTATTTAAACATGTAATAAAATTAACATAACTTTTTCTACAATATTTTAAAAGTTTCATCAGTTTTTTTCCTTGAAAACTAGATATTCATAGCTTTCCAACCATATATAACACTTTTTCTACAATATGATCATGCAAATATCTAGAGAAGTCAAAGTTGAGAAGCCAAGCACATCAACTTGAGAAGCCATATATGTGTGTTTGCATCAATCGCCTAGACAAAAAAAGAAAAGAAAAGCCCCGACCACATGCGACTGATTGGCCACATCAAGCCCGACCGAAATGTGAATCCATCGACCTACTAGACGACCGAACTGGTGCACATAGCCTTATATTTTGAATTGTAGATTAGTCCAATTAATTCATAAAAGTTGGATTAACACATAAAATCACATGTGATTTTAACCACACATGATGTGTTGTTATCACATATGATTACAGAAGTTCCACGAATGAACTGTTATAATATATAATTCGAATACAGTGTGTTATATATGGTTGAAAAGCCATAAATGTGTGTTTTTCATTGCAAAAAATGAGAAAAGTTTTTGATTTACAGACAAGTACTTATGTCAATTTTAGTATAGATGTTTAGTGTTCGAACTTCGATATTAGTGTTAAATCACATGTGATATGTCATATGCATTTCAGTACCGAAAATAAAACGTGAAAAAAACAATTATTTTTTTTGGTCGAAAGTATATCAAAGTGCTCGTCTATAAAAAGATAATTAAGTGTTCGTCGTAACGGTATAATTTGTTTTGTCTAACGATAAACGGTTAATGAGATATTTAAATTTAAAAAATATGTGTAATTGAATTTTTAGTTTAAATATTTAATAATCTCCTTTCTTTTTTCTTAATAGAAAAACAAATAGCTGAAATTTGTCTCTTTGCATGTGAAAAAAGTTTGTATGTGAAAAAAGGTTGGTACAAATTGGATATGATCAAATACAATGCACGTGACAATGTTGTGTTGTGATGGTGTTGTGTTGGTGTGGTGCGGCTGAACCACAAAGAGGGGGGGGGGGGGTTTCAAATCTTTGTTTATTAAAAGTGTTGTTTAAATATTTTTATGCAAATTTGATGTTAAATGCGTGTATGCCTGATCAAAAATGCAACATGTACGCGTTGCACGTAAAAATGGTAACATAATAGTTGTGACTTATAAAATAAGTTTATATAGGTCGGAATGTACTAATGTAAGTAGACTATACTCGTGCAACAACACAACTGGCATGGGTGACCATGACGGGAAATCACAGAAAGACCACAAGGACTTTTGATGATCTGAGAGTCATCAGAAGATGAAATTTCAAATACACGGGATAACTTCCCGGTTTTAGTTTAAATTGATTACATAAAGTGTCAAAAGTGATATAATTCGAATTTTTGGTTAAATATGAACCTGAAAAATCACCGGTTGTCACACTAACACACGGGGTGTTTAGCCGAACATGGTAGTAATCACAACAAAACAAATGCATAAATCGTTAAACGAAATAGACATAGTGTTTGATACGATTACAAGATGTCGATCTATCTTCGATGGTGATTGAAGGTGGGTTCTCCCATGAAAAACAACTTATGTTGGCTAGAGAACGGCCTTAGTGTAAACCCTAGTCGTCCTTAGTTGTGTGTGGTGAATGATGTATCCTTTGTGACTGAATTAGGGCTTGTATTTATAGATTTCGCTGGGCTCGGCTTCATTACGGCGTAGGTGTAAGTGAGGACCTACGCCGTAAGTACTCCTAGGCATGCATTCTTCAATAGGCTTCGTCCTTGTTACGGCGTAAGGGTAAGAGATTCCCTACACCGTAAGTACTTCTGAGCTTGAAACCCGAGCATTCTATCTTATCTTTTCTCTGAGTTCTTATAGTAACTCTTTATGACTGATTAAACACTTTATGTCCGTGAAAACAAAGTTGTCCACTTCACCACCGGAGAAAAATGATACAAGAGTATTCAATATTCATGTTTAACCTGTCCCGACTATGGATTTCACAAAAGTGGAAGCAGGGTAGTTCTTTCTTGTTTGGATTGTTTCATTGGAACCTGTTCCTTATGTTAGTTTTGTAGACAAATATTAATAAGTGTATGTCTATAATCGAACTCGAGACCATGGGATTGCACACTTTACGTATGAAGAATTAACGGATAATAATTAATATATAAAACGTTATATATTTAATTATTAAAACACAAATAACGACTAACGGACGTTAGTAGTTAACGAAAATTGACTAACTACCGTTAATTATTAAAGAAAAGGACTAGAGTGTAAATTGGAGTCAAGAAGGATCCGGAAAACCCTTGTGGGTTATGTGGCCGGTCGAGTGGGTTGGGGTAAACCCAATCCTAAAACTTGTTCTCTAAGTTTTACATACTATATAAACAAATTTAGGGGTTCATTCTTTGTATCTTTTGTGCACAAGCTATAACCCTAAACTTGTTCTCTTCTTTTTTCTTGGTGAGGCCGGTCGAACAAACACCCTCTTAGGGGTCGATCGGTTTGTTTTTTATAAAACAAACTTTTGTGTTTTCTTGATCTAGCATACACGTTAATTCGGTTATAGTAAGTGTGTACAAGAATGTGGTATTAACTCAATATAGTTAATATCTTGGATTGAATTACAAAACAGTAAGGGGTAATAAGTTAATCCAATTATAAACCCTAATTAGGGTTCTTGATCTTGATTGAAGAATACTTGAAGTTGATTCTTGTTCAGCTAGAATCAAAGGTACGTTTATTTTATTATTCACTTAACTAATTATGTGTTATTGATCCTTAGATTCCGCATGTTCTCTTTGATGTTATGTGTTTAATTTATGAAGTAGTCATGTTATTAAAATCCAATAGTGGTATCAGAGAGCCGTTTTAACATGTAATTAATTACCGAAACACATAAAAAATGAATCTTGGATTATGTTTGTATGTTAGTCGATTTTTAGGGTTTAAAAGTCAAAACCCTAATTTTTTTTTTGGGGGGGGGGGGGCAATGCCCTAATTTAATAAAAAATTTGTTTTGTTGTTTTGAAACCCTAATTGTAACATGCTTATGTGTTTAGTTGCATATCTTGTGACTTGTGTTAATCCATGATGAAATATGCATGTTTGTCATGGATTATGATTGATTAATTGTTAAGTTGTTTTATCACATGTAATTTTTGATAGATCTAAAATTGCGGAAGACCCCAATTAAATATTAATGAATCTATTATGTGCAATATGGTATATATTTGCTACGACTAAAGCAATCGATACGTCGATGCATGTGGTTCACTTACCTTTGTAAGTGATAGTCTTAGTTAAATATATGCATAATTAAAACATAAAATGATTATTAATATGTTTTATCAAATAATGTTTGCATGCGGCTATTTGTTTACATAAATTAATTGTTAAGTTATGTGTGTTATTTAGTTATTTATTTTTTATTATTACTTGTTTTTTGTTTAATTGTATGACACGTTGTAAGAAAAAAAGAGTAATTTTTGAATAAAAATAAATAAATGGACTAAGTAATGGTGAAATTTGATGTAATAAATTTATGAATCTTGCAAAGTCTTATGTGCCGATAGTGGTTCGCTTCGCATGGTAATTTGCTCCCAGGTAAGACTAGCAAGGTTATAATTTATAACATGTTTTTAAGACTTAAAGTCATAAACTTTTAATTGGGTGATGAGTTTTGTATCAATAGTAAGAATGGCTCACCCAGTTTTGACAAACTATAAGAGGGGTTTAAGGATGATTGACATTAAATTGTCAAACCAAAAGAGACGCGTTTTTAATTGGCACTTGTGCTGACGTTTATCTCTCCGCTCCTTTGTGCGTCAAATTGAGCTACCAAGTACGACTATTTTTATGTACAAAATCATCTTAAGGGTGAATTGACCTCAATTCCACGTGCCACTTTGTGGTAATTATCCGAATAACTTGGGTCTTTTGACTCATGCAGTAGTAGGATATAATGGGCGATAATTGTAGGTAATTCTTTGATTGGTGAACCGAATACCTCAATTAAAACTTTGTTGATTTAATCTTAGCTTAAATATGTAAATAAAAAGGTTTTGAAAAACTTGTGATACGAAGATGTGTGCATGCTTCTTCGTACATATTTTGATTGACACATCAAAATTAGTACCCTAAAATTTAAGTTCATGCCATCTAATTATAAGAAACACCTGCAGTTATTATTTAGCCTAAGTGAGATCTTACCTAGATTTTAATAACAAGGTAAATTTTCGTTAATGCGTGAGACCATAAATGGAGAATTTGCAGTTTCTAAACTAGACAACTTAATTAAGTTGTTAGTGAGACCTAGAAACTTAAGGCATGAGATGGGATGAAACATGCTTACTTTGCAAATTGAATTTGGCAAATGTAAATCCCATAATGATCTAGGAATTAGAAATTGTTTGCCAGTTATTGTTCGATAGATTATCATATTTTATACTTTCCTTACTAGCAGATCAATTGATGTAGTGAAATTATGTAAATTTGGATCCTAGTTTTCAAGAAAGTTCAATGGTTATATGAATATTTCCTTGGGTATTTTATTTTCTTGAAAAGTTGTATTATCAGAATACTAATATTTGAACTTTTTCTGTAGAAATGGCTCAACCCAATAATGTTGTACAAAGTTCCGCGTCCAAAAATCATTTTGAACGGGAGAAATTGACTGGCCCGAATTTCAATAACTGGCATATGTCACTAAGGATAGTCTTGAGAGTGTCCGATAAGCTGGAATACTTGAATAAGCCTTGCCTTGCTGAACCAAATGCTACTGAATCAGAGGATGTCAGAGCTACCTGGAAACATGAGTATAAAAAGCATAGTGAGGTTGCGTGCTTGATGCTTGGAAGTATGGCTCCCAAATTGCAAAAGCAGTTTGAGCACCATTTTCCTTATGATATGCTTCAAGAACTCCAAAAGACTTATGAGAAACCACCTGCAGTTGAATTATATGATTTGATCGATACATTACATAGCTACAAGTAGGGTGAAGGTAAACCTGTTAGTAATCATGTGTTGGAAATGAAGAGCTACATGGACCAACTACATCAGATCAACTACATCTACCCAGAAAATGTATGTGTGAACTTAATCAACAGATCCTTGAACAAGGAATTCTCTGGTTTTGTTCGAAACTATAACATGCATTGCGCGGGGAAGAAAGTCACAGAATTGCTTGCAATGCTTGTGAACTATGAGAAAGGTATACCAAAGAAGGCACCTACTCCTCATGTATTAGCTATACAAGGAGGTAGGATACAAAAGCCAAAACCGTAGGCGAAATAAAAGGGTAAGGGAAAGGTTGACAAGGGTAAGCAAGTTATGGCCTACCAACCTAATCTTAAGAAGGATAACCCCATGAAGAACAAGGTGAATCCTAACAAGAAGGATCAGGCTTGCCACCACTGCCATGAGGTAGGACATTGGAAGAGGAACTGTCCACTCTACCTTGAGGAGTTGCGAGTGAAGAATCAGAAGGTTGAGGCTGGTAATCCCAGCACTTCAGGTGACCTTTTCATGATTGAATTATTTTCATTAACTCATAAAATAAATTCCTGGGTATACGATACTGGATGTGGTATTCATATTTGCAATACACTGCAGGGGTTTAGATTTGAAAGGAGACTGGCCTATGGAGAACAATATCTGCACGTGGGTAATGGAGCACATGTAGTTGTTGAAGCTATAGGCGTATTTAAATTAGTTTTGCCTTCGGGCTTAGTACTGTCTTTAAATAATTGTCATTATGCACCTACTTTTGTTAGACGCGTTGTTTCCTTTTCATGTTTGTTGGATATTGGTTCTAGTCATACTATTACTAGCAATGGAATTTCAGTTTCTTTAAATGGTGTTTTTTATTTTAATGCTATTGTTGTGAATGGTGTTTTTGAAATTGACATGAATGATAATGTATCCAATAATTATAATTCAATGTATAGCATCAATAATAAGAGAATCAAGAATGTTTTGGATTCATCTTATCTTTGGCATTGTCGACTTGCTCATATAGGCAAGACTCGTATGGAAAAGCTGCAACGTGAAGGGCTTTTACAAGGTATCAATGATGAATCATTTGATAAAAGCGAATCTTGTATATCTGGGAAGATGACAAATAAACCTTTCAATAATCGTATGGAAAGGGCTTCTGGTCTACTTGGTTTAATACACACTGATGTGTGTGAACCACTTAGACATGTGTCAAGGAAAGGTGCTAGCTACTTCTTAACCTTTACTGATGATTTCAGCGGTTATGGATATGTTTATTTACTTAAACATAAACATGAGGTGTTTGAAACATTTAAGGTTTTCAAAGCAAAAGTAGAATTGCTACTTGGAAAGAAGATGAAAGCTCTTCGATCCGAAAGAGGTGGTGAATACCAGAGTGAAGAGTTTAAAGATTATTTAGCTGAGAATGGAATTGTCCAGCATCTCACATCTCCATATACTCCATAACAAAATGGTGTATCTGAGAGAATATATCGTACATTGTTAGACATGGTGCGATCAATGTTTAATCTTACAACTCTTCCTTTATCCTTTTGGGATTATGCCTTAGAATCTGCTATTCGCATTTTAAATATGGTTCCAACCAAGAAGGTTGATAAGACACCTTATGAGTTATGGAATGGAAAAACTCCTAAATTGTCTTATTTAAAGGTCTGGGGTTGCGAGAGACTCAGCAGATAAACTCCAACAGAGATCTGTAAAGTGTATCTTTGTAGGATACTCAAAGGAAAAGATGGGTTACTACTTTTACTACCCACCTGAAAACAAAGTAATTGTTGGTAGGTATGGAGATTTTCTTGAAAAAGATCTCATATCTCAAGAATTCAGTAGGAATATTTATGATCTGGAAGACGATCAAGATGATGAACTCAAATAAGTACATTTTATTACTATCATTTATCCTATTAATTTGACTTGTTTTACTATATTATGTATGAGGATTGATACTTAATTGTTTACTTTTGTAATTCTCAGGTAAAAACAAGCATTTGGTGAAACTTAGCTATTTTGGACTAATAATGGAGCAAAACGTACATAAAGTGGAAGTCTACTGACATGGACAAGATCAAGTCAATTCTGCTCCAGATGCGCCGCATCTCACTATCAACATGCGCCGCATCTCTATCAAGATATCACCAGATACGATCCAAGATACAAGAGGACATGCGCCGCATCTAATAAAGAGTTACGCCGCATCTTCTGGCGGTGTACGAATATTCCTGAATATTATAATCTTGGACCCCACGCGAAGTTAAGTACATGCGCCGCATCTACTTAAGTAGATGCGCCGCATCTTCCCTCAGACACAAACTATAAATACCCCGTAGACCAGACGCATTAAAGAGATTCGGAAGTTCGAAAACCTAAAGACCGAACAGAAGAGAAGGACGAATTCAGTCAAGAGGGCAGCACAAGACACACCCAAATCTAAGATACAAGAGCTGTAAGAAGGTGCTGCATATGTTTAATTCATTAAGTAGTTTTGTTTTATTGTTTTAGCAAACTTTAATTCATCAGGATTGGTGGCTTGTGTAATGTGACAACGGAAAGATTGCACTCCCTTTAATACTTGCTTTCCCATCAATTAAAGTTTATATGTTGATGTCTTTGGTTACTACTTATTAGTGCATTGATAACCTCTGTGTTTATTAGTGGCTTGCGGGCATCCGACTGCGGGACAAGATGTGGCTCCCACGGTTGTTTCTAAATTGATCACTTAGGAATAACTTTTAGACATAAGTAATCATTAAGGGTTTACTCGCCGATGAGAATAGGACCAACGAGAAAGGGTTAATTACATACACTTCATATAAAGCTATCAATAAAACAAGTGACAAACTACTTAATCATAAGGACAGCCCTCTTATTGTCTCTAGTATCTATCTGTGTACGTGTGTGCTACTTGCTGATTCGTGCCTATTTGTTTATTTTATTATTTAATTGCAAACAAAACTGTGCCAGTCTCTCAGGCTGAAACCCCCTTGCGTTAGGATATTAAAATACTGATTAGATTAACGAGATAATACGTTCCACTCTTAGTGATCGACACTCTACTTACCATTATCTTCATACTGACCGGGTACACTGCTCGTTAAGTGTGTGTGTTATTGATAAGTCGGCTAAATATAAATTTAAAACTTGAGTAGGCATTAAAACTGCTAAACCGCAACGACACATCACGCGCATCAAGTTTTTTGGCGCCGTTGCCGGGGAGTGAATTGTTATTTTCTGTTAATTTGATTAGTATTTTAATTAGGTTTTTCTTTTTATTAGATTAATTGCATCATTGTACTATTTTGCATATTTGTTGTATTATGTGTTAATTGTTTTCTTTTATTTTTGTGTGTTTTATTTTTGTTTGTGTGTTTAATTTTTGTTTTTATTTTTCGTATTTTTCTGTTCTGCTATCGTTGTACTGTGCTAAATCAAACGATACGGCGCATCTGATCTCTCAGATACGGCGTATTGCGTTTAATTTTTTTAATACAACGCGTTTAATTAATTCGATACGACGCATCTTTTCCCCAAGATACGGCGTATCTGTTTTTAATAAGAAAATTTTTCTAAGCGATAAAATTATACGACGCATCTTCTTTTGAAGATACGGCGTATCTGATTTTGATAAAATTTTTTTCTGAACGTTAAACGCCATACGACGCATCTTCTTCTGAAGATACGGCGTATCTATTATTTTAATTAAAAACAGTTTGCGAATTATTAAACAGATACGGCGTATCGATCTCTGTCGATACGGCGCATCTTACTGAATCAAAAATCTTTTATTTTTAAACGTAACGAAAATACGGCGCATTAACTTTCGTTAATACGACGCATTTAATTTTAATTAGATAAATTGATTTTTGATTGATTAATTCGATACGGCGCATTCATAAATTTAAAGCGGCGTATTTATTATCTGAATAAAGTCTGATTAAATTTTAACGATTATAAGATACGGCGTATCCAACTTTTTGGATACGGCGCATCGTCTGCAGATATCAGTAACTTTAATTTTTCGTATTCCGTTTTCGTTATTAATTATCTGATATATTACTTTCTCGAGCATACCCTACTGATGCTTTTGTGATTGATTTCAGGAAGTGCATGACCAGGAGTTCTACGAAGAACTTGATTCAACCTTTCGAAGATCCTGAACGAGCCCTACATTCGCTTAAAAGACTTTTCAACACAAGAAGCTTTGATCTTTCAAGTTCACTCGAGCTTGATTACTTTTCTGAAGAAAAAGAGGAAGTTGAAACAGAAATAATGGGCGAAAACACTACTATGGAGGAATACATGAACAATACCCGTGCTGATTACACTTCAGGAGTTGCTAGACCTAAGTTTGATGACAAGTCAAAATTTGAGTTGAAGGGACAATTTCTCAAAGAGCTCAGAGAGAATGCTTTCAGTGGGACGGAACAAGAGGATGCTAATGAGCATGTTGAAAAGGTCCTGGAGATTGCAGATTTGTTTACTACAGAAAGTGTCAATACCGATCAACTCATGCTAAGAATCTTCCCAATCTCACTAAAAGGAGCTGCTAACAAGTGGCTAAGGAATGAACCTGCTAGTTCAATCACTACGTGGGAAGGTTTGAAGAGCAAATTCCTGAAGAGATATTGTCCACCTGCTAAGACTGCTAAGAAGATGGAGGCTATCAATAGTTTCAAGCAAGAGCCTGATGAAACCCTTTATCAAGCTTGGGAACGATTTAAAGATTTATTGATAAAATGTCCTCAACACTATCTAACCCCTATGCAGGAAATAATATTGTTTTATCAGGGATTGGACGTGCCTACAAGACAGATTTTGGATGCTAAGGGAGCTGTACCTCAGATGAGTGCAACTAATGCTAGGAAAGCGATCCAAGAGGCTGCTGATCATTCTCAGAAATGGCACGATGGGACCTCTACTAGATCTAAGAGCAGCACTAATTTTGATGGAATTGCTGCTATTCAAGCTCAATTGGATAAAATTAGTAGAGAGATGAAGAAGCGTGATGAAAGAGCATATGCTGCCCAAGTTGGATGTGAAAAATGCGAAGGACCTCACTACACTAAAGATTGCCCGAACAAGAATGAAAGTGAGACGTTTGAAGAAGCTTATTACACCCAATTTGGACAACCATTCCGACCTTCAGCAAGATTTAGGGAAGCTAGTCCGGGATTCTATCAAAAGAACAACTTCAATCCCGCTTATCAAGAGAGGAGGCAGACTTTAGATGACACTTTAAAGCAAATTATGGCCGATGCTGCTAAAAGACATGAAGAGAATACTGCTATGATCAAGGAAATTCGAGCTTCAACGGACACTACTACAAGAAATCAAGGAGCTTCGATCAAAGCATTGGAACAACAAATTGGTCAAATGAGCAAAGTTCTTCAAGAAAGGGGATATGGAAGCTTACCGAGCTCGACTGAAACAAATCCAAGGGATCATGTCAAGGCCATAAGCACTACTGAAGAAGTCACTCCTAATATACCTAGAAGATCGATGAATGGTAATGATGGTGCAAGACCCGAATTTTTCTTTAACTCTTCAATCAGCTTAAGGAGACTACTAAAAGAGAAGACAAAAATTGAAGAGGAGATCAAGGCAACAATGAAAGAAGAGAGCCCTGCAACCGATTCAAATGCCTTGCCTCATAAAGAAAGAGACCCAGGAAGTTTTACTCTACCTTGTTCTATTAATAATATATCTTTCAATAATGTGTTGGCTGACTTAGGAGCTAGTGTTAGTGTTATGCCTCTTAAGACATTCGCGACCCTAGGACTAGGAAAATTAGCACCAACTAAATTACTTATTGAATTGGCTGATAAAACAGTAAAACGACCTGAAGGGATTGCTAATAATGTGCTAGTTAAAATTGAGCAGTTTATTTTTCCCGTAGACTTTATTATACTAGACATGCCCGAGGATGTTAAGATTCCTTTAATCCTCGGAAGACCTTTCTTGTCTACTGCCCATGCTAAGATTGATGTGTTTAAGAGAAAAATTTCATTAAGGGTAGGGAATAATAAACTAGTCTATAAGTGCCAAGATCCAGTTAAAAGCATAATTAGAGGTGTTTATGTGCTAGGATTAAGAGAGCGTATGGACCTCGATCTTGAAGCTAGACTTATGGGAGAAACATTGATTCAAAGCAACTCAGCTAATCCTAATCATGAAGACTTTGAGGAATTCATTGACCTTAATGTACCTACGGAACTTAGACGCGATATTGTTAGTGATTCTGATGATGAGTGGTATGATTGTGTAGTAATTAATAAACGTAGGAGAGTAGTTGAGAAAACGAATTTGAATAATGATGTGTTTATTGAACTACCACCCCACCTTGCTTATTTGTGCCTGTATGATAATAAGAATTTCCCGTCTATCATTTTGTCATCTCTGCCCGAAAGGGACAGGACTTTGTTTATACAGATATTAAAGAAGAACGGCGTGGAAATTAAGGACGAGCAAGGAGTGTTCAATATTACTAAATTGGGGATGAAGGAGCGTGATGTTTCCGACTCCTTCAATGATCGATACTAAAGTGCTGAACGTGAGTCTAACTTGAAGACTCTGGAATAAAGACAAGTGCTTACCGGGAGACAACCCGGATTTATCTTTTATTATTCTGTTTTCTGTGTCGAGTCAGTCCAGGCCGCACGAAGATACGGCGCATCTCAGTCCTGAGATGCGACGCATCCTCTGCAATGGTCATATCTTATTTTATTTTTCTGCATTTTTATTTTCGACTTTAAAACTATCTATCAGTTTATTTTTAATGCGGCGCATCCCTGGTTAAGGATGCGGCGCATCTTTATTCTGATCCGTATTTATTCCAGGCTCGATACGGCGTATCTTCTTCAATAAGATACGGCGCATCGACTGACCTGATGATTTTCAGTTTTAATTTTTTTTTTTAAGTTTTATTTTACCTAACTACTAATGTGTTATGCAAGTTGAACCTTTCTTATCTTAGGTGTGTTTTAAAGTGTTGGTGGTATTATAGTTTCCTGGATTTCCTGTGGATAAATCAAGTATGAAGCTTTAACGTTCTAATCCACAAGAAGTTGATTTTTGCTCATATACAAATGGAGGATCATACCGAGCAAATCTCAGGGGAGTTTTTCCGTTCTAATTCTTTTATTTCCAGTTTTTAACCTTTTATACAAACAACGAGGACGTTGTTTAACTTAAGTGGGGGGATAGGAGAATTAGAACACTTAACACTTACTTGTCCTAAACTTTTTCAAAAATTATGCTTAAAATGTGCTTAATATATCAAACTTATAAATTTTTTAGCATGTTTTTGTTTAAGATCTAAGTTGCATAACTGCACACATGACATTATTTTCAAAAATTGTGATTTTTCAAAATTCACAAATCTATGAGTGTGCCGGTGACTTGTAAACTTTAGAACTTGGCTTGTATACTATTCGAGACCACCATAATGAGTATTATTTTTATAATTGGAATGACTTGTCTAACTTGGTAAAATTTCTAGGATTACACCCAAAAAGCCTTTATATGTTATGTGTTATTAGCTAACTACACTGGTTAGTTAACCCCCGTATAAACCCTTTTGTTACTCTCACTTTTAGAGTAAGATACCCCTAGAAAAACCCTCAGAGCCATTCCTTTCGTTTCTTACACCTATGTTTAAAATGTTTCGTTACACCTTACACCTTAGCCTACCCTGTAGATTAGAATCCGTGGTTGGTTAATTGCTATAGGCAGAGTGTGTTTCCTTACATTACCTGTGTTCGCGTGCGTAATTCATTATCTATGGTTAGGTCGGGAAATTGCACAATGCAAATTGGAGTGAAAGTAAATATTGTATATTTTAGAGTTTATTTTTCGTGTGTTTACTACTTTCACTATTAGCGTTTATGTTTCTTGTTAAAAAAAAAAAAAAAAAAAAAAAAAAAAAAAAAAAAAAAAAAAAATCGAAAAAATGAGAAAAGAAAAAGAAAGAAAAAAGAGTTGGATGTTTATTTTAAGCCAACGATGTAGAGTTATGTAAGTGGTCGATATCACCACTATTTGTTGTATTATATCTATGGATTGAATGGGAATTGGCAGTTATGGGAATGCCAATTAAGGTTTATTCTTTGATTAAGATTTTGTTGAGTATAATTCGTGTCTACCTAAAGCGTGTGTTTCAAGTGTTAAAGCGTGAGTTATTCAATGATATGAGTCTTATTCATGGGATGGTTGGGATAGTGATTAACCACACTTAGGATTTTAATTTATTTGTTTTGTTTATTTTTATTTTTACACCAATTTATATCCCAAATGTTATCCATACCCTGTATTGTTCTTTATCCAACCAAACCTTTGATTTATTGAGATTAGGGATTTGAGCAATCTTAAGTATCGTAGTCGTGGATTCGGCTATGTATTTATGATTTTGTCGCCCTTTTTGATATATTATTATTGGTAAAGTTTGGACCTATCTTTAGCCTATTCGAGTTAAGGATTTGAGCAATTGCAAGTATCGTGTTCGTGGATTCGATCATGTATTTGTGATTTTGTCGCCTTTTCTGGAATTTGAGATCGATAGTGAAAAGAGAATAATTAACCCTTAAGCCTAAAAACCCTTTTTACCGCTTTAGACTTGTTATTCCTTAGCTTTAGTGGTGGAGATGTGTATACTTGCCAAGCTTATGATAGAATATTCGTCACGACTGGACAGTTAAACGATTAGATTTGCTTTTATCGACTTATTTTATTTTACTTCTAATTCGTTAAGTGTTTAGTTGTGTGATTATGAAATAAACGAATACATGCTTAACTATAAAAATAAATCCTAACATCTTTTAGGATACATTTTCATAAGTTTTAATCTAAGGTTTACTTGGGGACAAGTAAAGTTCAAGTGGGGGGATATTTGATGAACTCAAATAAGTACATTTTATTACTATCATTTATCCTATTAATTTGACTTGTTTTACTATATTATGTATGAGGATTGATACTTAATTGTTTACTTTTGTAATTCTCAGGTAAAAACAAGCATTTGGTGAAACTTAGCTATTTTGGACTAATAATGGAGCAAAACGTACATAAAGTGGAAGTCTACTGACATGGACAAGATCAAGTCAATTCTGCTCCAGATGCGCCGCATCTCACTATCAACATGCGCCGCATCTCTATCAAGATATCACCAGATACGATCCAAGATACAAGAGGACATGCGCCGCATCTAATAAAGAGTTACGCCGCATCTTCTGGCGGTGTACGAATATTCCTGAATATTATAATCTTGGACCCCACGCGAAGTTAAGTACATGCGCCGCATCTACTTAAGTAGATGCGCCGCATCTTCCCTCAGACACAAACTATAAATACCCCGTAGACCAGACGCATTAAAGAGATTCGGAAGTTCGAAAACCTAAAGACCGAACAGAAGAGAAGGACGAATTCAGTCAAGAGGGCAGCACAAGACACACCCAAATCTAAGATACAAGAGCTGTAAGAAGGTGCTGCATATGTTTAATTCATTAAGTAGTTTTGTTTTATTGTTTTAGCAAACTTTAATTCATCAGGATTGGTGGCTTGTGTAATGTGACAACGGAAAGATTGCACTCCCTTTAATACTTGCTTTCCCATCAATTAAAGTTTATATGTTGATGTCTTTGGTTACTACTTATTAGTGCATTGATAACCTCTGTGTTTATTAGTGGCTTGCGGGCATCCGACTGCGGGACAAGATGTGGCTCCCACGGTTGTTTCTAAATTGATCACTTAGGAATAACTTTTAGACATAAGTAATCATTAAGGGTTTACTCGCCGATGAGAATAGGACCAACGAGAAAGGGTTAATTACATACACTTCATATAAAGCTATCAATAAAACAAGTGACAAACTACTTAATCATAAGGACAGCCCTCTTATTGTCTCTAGTATCTATCTGTGTACGTGTGTGCTACTTGCTGATTCGTGCCTATTTGTTTATTTTATTATTTAATTGCAAACAAAACTGTGCCAGTCTCTCAGGCTGAAACCCCCTTGCGTTAGGATATTAAAATACTGATTAGATTAACGAGATAATACGTTCCACTCTTAGTGATCGACACTCTACTTACCATTATCTTCATACTGACCGGGTACACTGCTCGTTAAGTGTGTGTGTTATTGATAAGTCGGCTAAATATAAATTTAAAACTTGAGTAGGCATTAAAACTGCTAAACCGCAACGACACATCACGCGCATCAAAGACGATCAAGAAGATACATTACCTTTTGAAAACACTAGCGAACTTCCTGTGGAACTTGAAAGTCTGGGTCTTCTACCTGAAGTTGTTCCCATTCGCAGATCTATAAGGACTGTGAAAGCACCTGAACGTCTATGTCTTAACGTAGAAGTTGAGGAAACTATATTAGGGGATCTTGGAGAACCTGCTAATTATAGAGCTGCCATGAATGACCCTGAAAAGGACAAATGGCAAGTTGCTATGAATGGGGAAATGTAATCGGTGAGAGATAGTGAAGTCTTGATTGAAGTAGACCTTCCTCCCAATGCCAAGGTCGTTGGAAGTAAGTGGATCTTAAAGAAGAAAACTGACATGGATGGCAATGTACACACCTATAAGGCTCGTTTGGTAGCTAAAGGCTTTACTCAAACTTATGGTGTTGACTACGAGGAGACCTTTTCTCATGTAGCTGACATAAGGGCCATGTAACACCCCGAAATCGGATCAGCGGAAGCATAAAAATTGTGGGGTGTTATTCGATAGTTGTCACAATCACAAGGTACAGAGAACGGTTTTGCTTAAACCGTTTTAAGATAAAATTCATAATAATAAATATTTAAATTACATCAGGTAAAAATTGTGCGGAAGATATAGATTTAAAAGGATTTAAAGCGGTCCCAAACAGTTTTCAGAGTCTTCTATGACCATGTCAAGCCCTTTGCCAAGCTCCTCCAAAAATAAGATATACAGCGGAAAAGAACTAACACCTGAGATAAACATGCTAAAAGTCAACACAAAGGTTGTGTGAATTCATAGGTTTAAAAGTAAAGCAGTTGATCACTGATAAGTGCCTATTTACTCATCATTTTATACCCATATAAGACGCAAAAATAACCAAAAACACCCGATTAGACCAAATATTGTTGCAAATATTATTGGTTTGTGTTTTTATGTGTTTCAGGTACAAAAGGATTGAAAACAGGGCAAAAACGGACAAAAACCGAGCTTGGATGAGAAAAAGAGCGAAAATGGACATTGCCGGATCGACTCGACACCATTTGAATATTTAATGAAGAAAAGAAAAGTCAACGTCATTCCCGGGACAGGGCACTGGAGTGAGCATGGAAAAACAAACCCGACACCAAAAACCCTATTTTCACAAATTAGCCTAAACTCAATTTACCCTAAACCTAATTTACCCTAAACCTAAAACCTAAAAATAAAACCCAGTCCTTAAACCAAATCCCAGCCCAACACAACACATCCCCGGCCCAACCCATTAACCAAATACCCTACCCACCCTTTTCTATTACTAAAAACGGGTCAACAAAAAGTCAAACCCCCTTTCCTGTACATCTCTTTTCCCTCCTTCCCTTTCCCCATTCCCCAAACCTTTTGTTAGAGTTTATGGATAATAATTAATATTAGTATGACCAGTTTCGAACACGAGACTTCGGGATTGCATACATTACGTATGAGTTTCAATGTATTAATAATTAATATATTTAGTTATGATTAATTATTAATTTCACAAATAAACACTTAACGGGATATGAAGAAAATGAAGCAAGACAAGAGAAGGTTCTAGAAATCCTCTCTTGGGATTGTTTATGGCAAAACAATGGAATCCCACATCAGAAACCATTGTAAACTTGATATCAACCCTAAGGCTATAAATACATCCCTATGTATTCATCCCTTAGTACACTTGATTTGAATGGAAGGCCAAACTTCTTCTTTTCTCCTCTCTTGCTCATAGGTCGACAAGTGAAACCCCTAGAAAGGGATTTGCGAGTAACCTTGAGCATTACAAAGTGTTTGGTTAATCTATTGTGAATCAAGAACCTAGCTTTTCACATTGAAACGCTACTAATACGTGTGTACAAGAACGGAGATCAAGCTTACTTTAGCTTGAGTTATTTTCCCCAATTCGATTTGTAGGTGGTCGATTTTATAAACCCTAAATTAGGGTTTTACCGAATCTTGGACATTCGGTTTCTTGTTCTTGCTAGAAACCAAAGGTACGCATCTCTTTTAATTTTAGTTAATTAATTACTTGTATAATAGATCCTATTATCCGCTGCGTGCTTGATGTTATATGTTTATGTGTTTATAGTTTTATGATTCACATATTCCAACAGTGGCATCAAGAGCCCGTTTATACATGATAATTAATTACTAAACACATAAAAATTGAACTTTACATGCTTTAGATAATCTAGGGTTTTCGACACCCATCAATGGTTTTTAGGGTTTTTGGTTTTGATAAAAATTGTAGAAACCCTAGGATTGCATGTAAACTTTTATGTGTAAATTAATGAGTACATTGTGATGTCATTAATTAAGTATGCGTACAATATTGACTTGATAATATGTGTTACATGATTATAAGTGCAATATAGGGAAGTCCATGACAAAAACATGCATGTTTTGTCATGGAAAAGTGATGCTTAGTGTTACATGTTCTACGTGCTAATTGATGCGATTGTTAATTTACTAGGGGTTTTAGTAATTAATATTGTTGAACACGAATTAAAATTACTAAAAGTTAATTAATTAGGTTTTTAGGCAAAACCTAAAATTGGGAAGACCCAATATTAATGGCGTATTTAATCAATTATTTGTGTTATGTATATGTTAATTATAAGACTTACGCGGCCAAGAAATTGGTGTTGTGGTCCATTGGGTACAATGAGCTCGAAAACCAATGGGAGTCTTAAGACCAATATATACATATTAATTGATTTTAGCATGTTCATTATTAAGTTGTTTATGTTTATTTTTTAATTACGCATTTGCTTAGATATGTTGTAGACATGATTGTAAACAAAAGGGTAACTTTCAAAAGAAAAATAAATATGACTTAATAATGGTGTAACATTGTTTTAAGCAAGAAAATCATAAGTGTTTAATTAATTGATGCAACTGTACAAAAGTGGTCGAAAGGCGGACCTAATATTGACAAACTATAAAGTGGGTATAAGGAGGCTTGACATTAAATTGTCATCCGAAAGGGGCGCGTTTTTTTATTAGCCTTCGGGCAGACGTTTGCCTCTCCGCTCGCCTGTGCGTCAATATTAGACTTACCTAGTACACCATGAAAAAGTACGAAGCATCTTAAGGCAATGTTGTAAGTTTCTCAACGCCATCAATTGAAACTTTGATGATTTGGGCTTATTAATGTAACGAAGAGTAAACTGTTTTTGAAACATATGATACAAAGATGAATGCATGACATCTTTGTACATATTTTGATTACACACATCAAAATTTATACCCTTAAATTTAAGTAATATGCCATCCAACTGAAGCGGAAACACCTAAGGTTTCATCCTACATTACTAGCAGCCAAAGCTGAATGTAATGTTCAAAGGATGGTTGTCTAAGGGTAAATTGAGTACTTTCATTGCTAGTAGCCAAAACTGATGTGATGAAACGACGTAAATTTACAGTTTCTTAAGTTGGTTAACTTAATTGAGCACTTTCATTACTAGCAGCCAAAGCTGATGTAATGAAACGGCGTCAAGGCATAAAGATTTAGGGATGAAACATGCTTACATTTGCAACTGATGTTGGCAAAATAATGTAAGTCCCATGATTCTAGGAATTGCAATTGGATATTGGCAATTGGGGTTGACCCGTACCTTATTGAGTACTTTCATTGCTAGCAGCCAAAGCTGATGTGATGAAACGACATCAATTTGGATCCTAGTTTTCAGTGAAAATTAAATGGTTAAATACTATTTACCATGGGCGTTTAATTTTCTTGAAAAGTTATTATCGGAAATACTAAAATTGAATTTTGAAAATTCTTTTAATGTATTTAATGCAACGTTAAAACCGTAAACGTGGGGCATTCTTTTAGTAGTAAATTGATCTACACCCGTAGGGGTTTTTGGATAGAGTCAATTTTTACTGAAAAGAATAAACCGAGTCTACTTTCCGTGAGAAGAGTGAGACTTAATCCTATTCCTTTTCATAAATGAGAAAGGTATAATAGGAAAATTAGAATTGTCTAAATTCTAAGAAATAACTCATGGCGAATTTTGTAAGAAATTGCACGTTTAAGAGTTATTAAAATTAGAAGCTAGACTGATTACCGCAAAATTGGTAAAAGGCAAACTAGAATGATTGATCTAGTTGTTGTGCTTTAACCATTTAAAGGTGCTACATACCATGATGGGGATGGTAGAACTAATTGAGAAAGAAATTGCATGCCCAATTTGCTCAAGTTAATTGTATTGATGGATATTCCATCATTGACAAAGTAGAATACATTCTTTGAGTACTTTAGTATGTATTACGTAAGGGATTACTCAAAGGTGTAGGAAAGTAAACAGCACGCTATTTGTTGGTTATGCAACACTTATAATGTTGTCAAATCCAGTGGGAGCATTGTGTTGTAATTACTGAATAATGAGTTCATGTAGCGATCTTTAATTCAGTGGGAGCTACAAGTCTTGATATCTTGATAGTAACCCATATTATCTCTTGAATCTCTTGAGATAATTACTTTTCAATTATAGACACTTGTGGTATTAAGGATAGTCGTGTACGTTTCCTTACTAGACGAGGTGATTCTATATCTACTTATATCTATGACACAAATCATATAGGTCACATAAGCAAACGATTGACGTGTTGTTTATCTGATACATGAAGTTGTTCCATGCACAAGTGGGAGAAATATTTATAGTGTGCAAGCAACAACTCAAAGAAATATGATTTAAAGGTTTCTCTTGACTGTAAGGTAAGAGATTAATGTTCTAATGTGTTTGTTCACATCTAATTATAGAACACCTGGAGTTAATATCTATTTTCATTACTAGATATTAATGACAAGGTAAATTACATACTTTCATTATTATCAGCCTCAGCTGATGTAATGAAACTATGTTAATTTACAAGTTTCTAAATTAGATAACTATTAGAACAAGTGTCAATATGATAATAAGACTACTTCAAATGTGAATATTTATGTATTGTTGTAATGACATAAATAAATGAAGTAATCTTATACTACTTCATATTTAGATGTTTATGTATTCTTGGAATGACATAAATATATAAAGTAATAAATTAACTTGAAATAACAATTGAAACCATATTGAGGTGTTCATGATTACTTTAGTTATGCATATTTATATTTTGTATACAGATATAAATATGAATTCTTTTATTGCTATAAGACTTATAATAAAGTAAAACGTTAACTTGTTATGTTTTAAGACATATACAAGAAGTCATTGAATTAATTAATGACAAATAACATAGATTGGGATTATAACAGTTATGTCTTCTTGGTAAGACATAGACATGAAGTGACTTGGTCAATAAGCACTTATGTTATAATGCATGCAATTAACTTGGAAATTCTATTATACCATTAAATTGATTTAGTTGGTAAATAGGTAAGCCAAAAACGAAATATATTTATCTTACATATTGTAAGAATGACTTACAATATTAATCCTAATGAAATACATAGTGTTTATGGTATGTTCAGTTAGGAAAATCAAACTCTTGTTATATTGTTTGATTTAAGATAATTATATCTTCTTTTCTTCCTAAAAGATATCAAGGTTAGAAAATTGAGTATGGATTGGATATACTCAATTTGACTCCAACCTAGAAGATTATAAGACACCATTTATTATGGTATGTGATTAATCACATTAAGTCTTAAAATTGAAGTTCAGAATTTGTTAAACTACTTGTGACTAGGTTATTAACAAATTAAAGTTAAGAACTGTCAATATGTATTTGTAAAAGTCCCAAAAGAGAACAATGTTGAGTTGCTCTATTTGCTGAGTATTTATAGTTAATCTATAAATTGTAAAAGGCAAGTGGGAGTTTTATCTTGATAAGATAAAATTACAAAATACATAATCTTCTAAATACACTAGCAAAATCATAATGAGGATTAAACATGTTAATGTTAAATCTCAAGATGATGGAATTCTCATTTCATAGATCCACAAGGATGTCTCAAATATTTGTAGAATATGTTGAGAATTATGAGTTACAGGATTATGATGAACCTGTAGATAAATTGCAAATATTAAATTTGGCAAATTACTCATACTATGAATGTTTAGATGCAGTCTAATAAGATAACTAGTTTGGTAATGTAGTTGATCTTAAACTCTATAGTTACACTATAGAATGAAGATGAGTTTCTACAAAGGAATTGAAAATCCTAGGGATTTAAATTATTGTGTAGAAATCATAATGGACGAATTTGTATACATATTTAATGTGTGAAAAGATTATCAATCACACTTAAGCAATTAACTGTGATTGAAATTCTTTATAAGCACATTAAATATATAAAGATTATGATTGTAATTCTTATTTACATTTATATGAAATTAACAATGGAATATCAAAACTCTTTATTGGGTAATTACTTGTGCGAGGACGAAAAGTAATTGAAATGAGTATTTGAATTCAAATAATCTTTGGTAATATACAAAGTGAAATCGTTTAGATTAATGCAAGCATCTAGAAGATATACTTATGTTTAATTATTAAATCTAGTTTTGATTTATAATTAAAATAAGGTGTTTCTTGATATTCCTAAAAGCTAGTGGGAGCATTATATTTATTTTCTTATTTCACATATGTTGTATAATATATGAGAAGTAACATTCCATTAACATTTATATGTTAAGTCTTAGTTTGGAATGAAACTTCACAAGGAAATTTAGAAAATAAACCTTGGAGTATATCTGTATATGTTTATTGTTATAAACATAAGCGGTAAAATCACTGATTCTAATAAATATGATAATCTATTAGAAAGGCTAGATAGATACATATCTTTGAAAAGATATGACATGAATAAATCTAAGGTTGACAAAAGGATTATTCATGTACATCATGTTATTTGTTGTATCATGCTTGGATGCAAGATGATTGACAACATTAGTATCTAATTGAAAATTATTAGATAGCTAAGTGTAATGGATATGGTTTAGAATTTACATCCTCAGCCTGGATTTGCTCTAAAATTCTAAATATGAACCATATGGCATATTTTTGCATAAATTGATATAGTTGACAAATCTTGAAGGATTTGAAGATATCAAACATTACACGAAGAATATTAAAAGTTTACAGAATTTTAAAGAGCATATTGTTGTTTGGATACAATGATGCTGATAAGATTGAGACGACACTCAATACTAGTCATGGTAGGAGTTTATCCTTATTAAAATACCATGTATACTAGTTATGCTCAATATGAGCATAGTTGCATTATACATAAAGAATTAGAATACTTTAACTACAGAGGTTTGGTAGTTTAATTGTCATAAATTCGTGAATGAGGATGTCACGCATTTTATGAAGTATGTGGCAATATCTAGATAGATGAATGCACACATACAAGAATTTCAGTAAATAAATTCTTGAAATAAGTATTCTAAAAATTCCAATAGATCAAAATTAGTTGATTTATGCCTTGTCAACAAGTATGGTTGTCATGACTTGTGGCATAATTCATTAATGGGAATTATCATGCTTGATCTATTTAGTATTTGGATAAGGGATATGTAAACAATATTATTTTAATGAAATAAAGTGCGGATAACGTTTATTATCATTTGTTAATATTGTATCCTATATTTGCATGTTTAAATCCGTGAATAACTTATGTTATTCTAAATAGTCCGTTGTCGATCAATAATATGGGAGTATTGTTGAATTAAGACAAATGTGAGGATTGGTAGAATGTACTGTAAGGTTGAGATACCAATATCACATGATATTCAAGGATTGAAATATAGGACTTATCCCAACCACATGATTATACTTTATGGATCGTCGTCATTAAGTAAATCATGAATATTTATCCTCAGACTTGAGATACCAGATAACTGCCGAGGATGTAGCTTATTTTCTGTAAGGTAGTCTAACGCTATCCGTAACTGGTAGTTATAAGGACTATTTTCAGAGGTGATGCAAAGTTCGAGGGTTATGCTCGTAGTCAAGAAAGGATTTGTTCCTTCAAATTTGTTTTGAAGTATAATACTGCTAGGCCCCTCGTAGGGTTGACAAGATGTTTGTATGGCCATACCCAAAGTCTATCTGGAATACGTTCAGATATTTTGGTAATCATGATCAATCAATAATAACGAGAAACATAATAGTTAATTATGGAATGACCTAGATCCATATCCATATTAACGCGGTATTAGAAACAAAAGGATAAGTATGATGATTTAATCATCACGTGGTTTTTTCTAGGAAAACCATACTCGGTTCGATCTGGGGGCATTGGGGATGTTAAGCTAGACTGATCCATGTCATTACTATATTAATGAATATCCAAGTGGGAGCTGTTAGAGTTTATGGGTAATAATTAATATTAGTATGACCAGTTTCGAACACGAGACTTCGGGATTGCACACATTACGTATGAGTTTCAATGTATTAATAATTAATATATTTAGTTATGATTAATTATTAATTTCACAAATAAACACTTAACGGGATATGAAGAAAATGAAGCAAGACAAGAGAAGGTTCTAGAAATCCTCTCTTGGGATTGTTTATGGCAAAACAATGGAATCCCACATCGAAAACCATTGTAAACTTGATATCAACCCTAAGGCTATAAATACATCCCTATGTATTCATCCCTTAGTACACTTGATTTCAATGGAAGGCCAAACTTCTTCTTTTCTCCTCTCTTGCTCATAGGTCGACAAGTGAAACCCCTAGAAAGGGATTTGCGAGTAACCTTGAACATTACAAAGTGTTTGGTTAATCTATTGTGAATCAAGAACCTAGCTTTTCACATTGAAATGCTACTAATACGTGTGTACAAGAACGGAGATCAAGCTTACTTTAGCTTGAGTTATTTTCCCCAATTCGATTTGTAGGTGGTCGATTTTATAAACCCTAAGTTAGGGTTTTACCGGATCTTGGACATTCGGTTTCTTGTTCTTGCTAGAAACCAAAGGTACGCATCTCTTTTAATTTTAGTTAATTAATTACTTGTATAATAGATCCTATTATCCGCTGCGTGCTTGATGTTATATGTTTACGTGTTTATAGTTTTATGATTCACATATTCCAACACCTTTCACCTCAACCCAGACAACCTTGTCCCTCGTATGTCCTCCCCTACCTCTCCAAGCCACCCTACTTCCCCCCCCCCCCCCCATGCCCAACATCCTCAAGAGTCAACCTATGCCACGCTGGAAATCCACCACATTTGGCGCCAAAACCCATTTGAATGGCTGAGATGAATTGAAGCTAATCCAACAGTTGGGATTTGCTGAGAGACTCCATGGGAACTTTTTGAGTGATATAAAAGTCCTCCTCAGCTCACAGAAAAGGCAGTAGTCAATTAAGTAGAATTTTAGCTTAATATAGGAGTAGTGTAAATTAGTTGTTAAGGTCGAATTTAGATAAGCTTTTGGATATTCAGCTTAATTTAAGCTTATTGTAATTTAATTTCAGTTTCAATTTCAGTTTTAAAGTCTTGTACTCAGTTAGTGATAATTCAAGTTTTATGATAATTCAATAATTCAATTCAGCAGTTGTTTAAATTCTATATGCTATTTGGTCTGCTTATTCCAGCTTGAATAAGCTTATTTTAGCTTATTGTCAGTGTCCTTTTTACCTACTCAGCCTTAATTTCAAATTTGCAAAAAGTCAACATTAGTCAAACATTACTGTTCAAGTGCTTATTTTCGAGCTTATTGCCTTTTTCTTTGCTTATTTAGTCTATTTGAAGATAATTTGAGTTATATTGCTAGTCAGTTCATTCTCAACCCTCAGTTTCATTTAAATCTTAAAAAACAGTCAAAGATTAGCTTAACACTATTAGCTTATTTAGAGTGCTTAATCCTGATTTATTTTTGCTTTTTGAGCCTTGTTATAGATAGCTTATACTATTTCTTTCATTAGATTAGCTGATGTAGGTCTATGCTAGTATAAAAGCCAAAACAGTCACCCATATAGGGGTGTTTGGCATATGGGTTAAAAAGGGTCAAAATGACCCATCACTGTTCAATTACCCTTTTGTCAAGTTTAGTCGTCCTTATTTTAATCTCAATAAGTTGTTCTTAGGAGTTCTGTAATGGTTTGGATAGTTTTTGAAGTTTTTATTTGGCTATGTGAATTTTAGCCTAGTAGTTGTTCTATTAAGCTTTGTATAAGCTTATGCTTATTTAAGCCCCTATTTTCAGTTTTCTTAGTGCCTTTTAGTCTAGAATAGGTAGTGGTTAATTTCCCATAAGCCTTAGTTCATGAGATGCCTTAAAACAGCCCATAATAGCTTAGCAGTTTGAACTTTTTGATTTTCTCAATTTGCAGCCTTTATTTTAGATTTTTAGTTCCTTCATAATTAGTTGTTAGAAGCTAAAAATTTTGCATAATCATAGTTTCCTGGCTTATCTACTTCCTTGTATTTTTTTATAGAATTTTTAGATTTTATTTTTACTGCTTTTTGATGCCTTGAAAAGGCCTGAATTTGCCCTGCACCTCAAGTACATCAGCAGACATTTGAGCTGATTTGGCTTATTCAGATCTTATTTGCCTTTAGAGATTGCTTATTTTGATTCCCTTAGCTTATTTACACTCCCCTTAGGAGCCCTTAGCTTTTTCAGTTCATAAATTAGCTTTTCTATATCTTAAACTATCACTGAATTTGAACCATAGCTTAATTTCATTATAGCAGTCCTTTTTGGCTTATTTTTAGCTTATTTATTAGGTTTCAGAATTAGCTGCAGTTTTCAATATTGCTTATTGTTATGTGCTTAGTTAGATTTAAAAAGAAAAATATATAAAAAAAAAAAAAAAAAAAAATAGTTTTAGCAAAACTAAGGCCAAGGGATTCGAACCCTGGACCTCAGCCTAGCCAAGCCCCACAACACCACAGCCTAACCAAACGTGCCCTTGGGGCTTTTGCGTTGTGGTTCTCTTCAATAATCCTTTTAACCCATTTAAGCCTCTTTAGCTTATTTCAACAGTTTGGCTTATTCCAGGTTATCTGGATAAGCTGGAAACTTTAGCTTATTTTTCCTATATTCAGCTTATCACTTAGGACTTTCCATAAATTTTTCATAATTTTTCATTTTAATTTAGTACTTTTAATCTATTTTTCTTTTTAATTTAGTTTTTAATTCGTATTAAAATAAATAAAAATCAGAAAAATATAATTCTTTTTTCTAAAATTTTCTTTTATTAAATAGAATTTAGGAAAATTAGATTTGTACCCGTAGAGTTAGTATTTCATCGTTTTGACATTTAGGCTCGGGATTTTCCCGGTATAAACGTATTTTAAGTTTTCTTTACGGTTTTGGATACGCGTACTTTAGATTATCGTTTTTCATGCCTTTTAAGTAGTTTTTAGTTCTTGTTCACTTATTTTAGCATAAAAACCCAAAATCTCTTTGTTTCCACTATTCAAACACGTATTCACAAATCGAGATCACAAATTCCATTCATCTTTCGTTGGGGATAACGACCCGGGTTACACATACATCACTTGTGTTTCCTTGAAAATAATTACACATTGATTTCAACGAATCAATTTTTGGCGCCATTGCTGGGGAAGGTTGAAGCGAATTTTTAATTCTAATTTGTCGATGCGTGTTTTGAAGACCCTTCTTTCGAGAAGTTATCGGTTTCTCTCGTAAATATTTTCTTATAAAAAACCCAAAAAGATTTTCTTTTCAAAATTTATTTTTCCTTTTTCCTTTTTCCCTTTTGTGTTTTTCAAAATGTTTTTAAATTATAAAAATCCAAAAATAATCTTCTCTTACCACTTACACGTTTAATTCTTCTTGTGTCTTCATCTTACAACTACGGTTGTGAATTGTGTGGGGGACCTCAAAATGGTGAAAATTGCCCCGGTTGTGGTATTGTAAATTCGGGAAATGGGTTTGTCTATGACCAAAATCCCTACAATGAAACAACCAATTTCTATAACCAACCCCCACACCATGAGATGGAAACATATTATTGTGAAATTTGTGGAGGTCCACACCAAGGTTTTGATTGTCAAACAGGGAACACGCTTGTCTATGAGCAGGATTCGTGTAACAATCAAAATTTTAGTTATGATCAATATCCATATACTTCTATGAATCAATCACAACAATCATATTGTTGTGAGTATTGTGGAGGTCCGCATTATAACTCCGATTGTCAAATAAGGAACTCGCTTGTCTATGAGCATGGCCCTTGTGACAATTATGACTATTCTTATCATGACCAACCTCCACAGTATCAAACGATTCAAACTCTGCCTCAGCCATCTCCTCAAGAATTATTCCAAGACATTCATGATGCAAGGAATAAACTTCTGGATTTGACTTTCAAAGATGTATTCAGGATGTGAGGAATGCACTTAATGATTTGGCTGTTAAACATACCCAAGAAGATCGTCATGGTAAATCTATGGAAAATTTACTCGCCATAGAACGAGCAGCACAAAAGCGTTTCTTGTTTAATAAAGCTGCCATGATCGATGACGAAGATGAGGACGACGAGGAGAGTGCAATTCTTATGAATAATACCATTTTTCAACTCCCTCAGTCAATTGCAACCACATCCATATCACCTACTTTGGACTCCGAGGACTCTCTCATTATGGGGGATGAGCATCTTAGCACTATTCCTGAAAAGGAATTGGACGAATTTATAAAGTCTAGTGTTGAGAACCTTATCCCAATCCCAAGTGAGTCTGAGGATGTATCTGACAGTGAAAGTGATGGTTCTTTTCGTAGTGATCACCCTCTTGACACTACTGATGATTTTTCCGGGACGTTTTCTAACCCTCTTTTTAATTTCAAAGATGATTTTTCCTCTAGTGATGACGAATCACTTTCTGATGAGGACGTTCAAAATGAAAGTCTTAAAGTCTATTCGAATTCTCTTTTTGAATTTGATGATGAGTACTTTTCTAGCAAAATAAATCCTCTCTTTGATGAAGAGTTAGAGAATGATGAGGTCAAGGACTCTATTATTCATAAACTTGATGATATGACCTCAATTCTCAATCCCGAAATTGATAAGGATACTCTTTCTTCGACATATGTGACATTTCCCTTTGAGGATCGCCAATATATTGACTTCACATATGTCGTTCGAGTTTTTCTACCTGTCTGTGCTTATAAGGTAGCTTGTCCTTTCCTTCACTCGTTTGGGAGTGAAGACACCGTTTTTGACCCCGGCATCTCCATTTATCATTCTTTTGAGCTGGGTGTATCTCATCGGAGTGGAACTTTCAAGAACTTTAATGTTTATCCAAACATTTTGAAAGAAAGTCCGATGGAGATTTTCTCTTCCACATGCTTCCCCAAGAACCAATGAATTCGGGGTCGAGTCAAGCTAGTGACTCGGTTAACAAAAACATTAGCATTTCATGGGTGACAACCCATGTTTCTGACTTCTTTCTATTTTCTGACACTAAGTGTGGGGGAATTCCTCTACTGTGCTTTGTTTGTGTGTTGTTTGCTCTTATTTTCAGGTTTCCCTTAAATCGTGATGATTGATGCGCCTGTTTTCAATCCAGCCGCCCAATATCCGATCTTTTTGCTAATGTTTATCTAGGGATATCTTATTAATCCTGTATGTGAAAAAGAGAGATTTCTGTTCCACACTTGGCTATTAGTATTACCTTTTTACGTTCTAAGTGTCGGCATAATAGCCGGTACTTTGAATATTGAAGGCAATATTCAATTCTAAGTGTGGGGGGGAATTCTCTCAAATTTTGTCACATGTGTACCTTCTAGTGCCCTAGTACCCCCGTTTTGGCCGAAAATTTTAAATTTTTGTCGTTTTTAAATAAGAAATTGCATGAAAAAGAAGTGCTTTGCACCAAAAAGAAAAAAAAAAGTGTTTAGTCTTGATTAGGTTAGAACAAGGGAATCCCGACTCCGCCAGAATATTGATCTGGCTGCTTCCTTAACGATTAGACTAAGGTTTTACGATTTGTGCAAATGAAAATGCTAAGCGTAGAGTAGTTGGTTCTCTTTAGAGCTTATACAAGTAATCTATGGTTTTTCCTCCCAGAAGCTCCTAATATGACTAAAATATGTGCTGTTTTCAAACTTTTGAACGTTAAAATCGTTTTGTTATACAAAACAAATTTTTATACAATTTTTATGTAGAGTCCGAGTTCAACTTTTTATTTAAATTTTGGAGAAAGCATTCTTAAGGAATTAAAGTTAAAAAAAATGAAAATGATGGAAAAATGAAAAAAATGAAAAAAAATGGAATGATGTTGCAAAATGAAATAAATGGAATGATATTGCAAAATGCAATAAGTTTTGATGTTGTAAAAATAAAGATGTATATATGTTGAATAAATGTAAGAAACTTGCTTTTTCTTAAGTTTAAATCGGAAGTTGAACTAGGATTCATCATTGTTGTCATAAAGGTTAAACGTTAATTTAGTAGATTGTTGATTTCAAAGACCTCGAAAGCTCCGGTATTATTCTCTGTGAGGTGTCAAAAGCCTGGTCACCCAAAACCAACTGGTTTAGGATGTGCCGAGAAGAAAGCCGTTACATGGAGTGATCTCACCTTTGAGTCTCTAATCTCTAAATGATCGTTTGTTATTATTTATTTAAGTATTTAATACTAGCTTTGGGAATATCAAAAATCTTTGAAATCGAAATCCCGCTGATTCCGGTACTATTCTCTGTGGGGTGTCAAAAGCCTGGTCACCTAAAACCAACTGGTTTGGGATGTGCCGAGAAGAAAGCCGCTACATGGAAAAGGCCTTTTTTTATCCTTAGATTTTCGAGGTTCCCGGTAAATTACTATTTGACTTAAACAAATGACAACCATAATAAATGTCAATTTTTGCGGTCAAAATTTTGAAAATGAGCACATTCACCTAACTTGAATAAATTGTGGGAGTGAAAAGTTAAGTTTCGGCTTACATAGATTATTAGTATAAGTAGTGTTAGCATTTTACAAAAACATTTGCACATTGAGTTTAAGCTTAGTTGCGAGTATAAAAAGAGGATGACGATTACAATTCCCTAGAGATACCCATTTTGTGTGAATCCCGTTCCATGATACCATTTTTGAAAATCAAGCATGTTATCTATTTTTGTTCTAGTTTAAATTTCTTGCATTGAATAAAAAGTCGAAACGGGGTATGCTTGATATTCTTTTGATCCTTTAATTACTTTATATGATCGGATTGCTAGGGACTAGCAATTGATAGTGTGGGGGGATGATGAGTACCTATTTACTCATCATTTTATACCCATATAAGACGCAAAAATAACCAAAAACACCCAATTAGACCAAATATTGTTGTAAATATTCTTGGTTTGTGTTTTTATGTGTTTCAGGTACAAAAGGATTGAAAACAGGGCAAAAACGGACAAAAACCGAGCTTGGATGAGAAAAAGAGCAAAAATGGACATTGCCGGATCGACTCGACACCATTTGAGTATTTAATGAAGAAAAGAAAAGTCAACGTCAATCCCGGGACAGGGCACTGGAGTGAGCATGGAAAAACAAACCCGACACCAAAAACCCTATTTTCACAAATTAGCCTAAATTCAATTTACCTGAAAGCGAAAAGTGTACCGCTTTTAAGGGGTCATTTAAGCCCTAAATCGTATTTATTTGATCAAATATTGCCCTAAATCGTTCCTTTTTCATTTTAGGTACTTTTGAGGAGAAATCTGGAAAAGGAGGCATTTTGGACGTTTTTTGAGCATAAAGTGAAGAAAACGACAAAGTCTCAAAAATCGGCTAAAAGTTACCCTTGACGGCGTCAGATTTTACTCTGGACGGCGTCATGGCTTGGCAAGAAAAGGTGGACGTGAAATTTACTCATGATAAGCCAGTGAAAATTGCATGTAAATTCGACGGCGTCACGCTTTAACCTGATCAAGGGCGTCACGGCTTAATTCAAAGAGGACGGCGTCACGTTCAAAGTCTGACGGCGTCAAGCCTTGATAAGCCAGAACGGATTTTGGAGAGCTAAAGAGGGACGGCGTCAAGAAGGCCATCCGGGAACCTAGAAGCGGCGAGGTGACGGCGTCACACTCCATAAGGTGACGCCGTCAGATCCAAAAGTCTATATATAGTTTTCTAATTTTTTGTCATTGGAGAGGGGACTTAGTATGGAATTTTTGGGAGAAAACCCTAAGACGATTTTAGCATCTTTTTCAAGGCTTTTTGCCTTGAGATCTTCCATGTTACATTGAAAGATAAGTTATCAATTAATCATTCAATATGTCTATGTGTTGTTTGATTTTATCTTGTTCTTGTCTTTTGTTTAACATGTTAGGCTAGATTTATCTTGTGTTTGCTTAGATCTAATGAAACTTAGCTATTGATTATTGGTTATTAGTGTGTTATTAGTTGTATTGGATGATTGTTTATCTATGTTAGGCTTAAGAAAACTGGCTAACTTCCTATTTGGTAACTTGCTTGAACGTCTTAAGAAACATGAACCAAATGCGTACTAAAGGTTTTTATGGTTGTATTTAATGCACAAGCGAATTCTAGTGATCCCATGTTAGGAGCTTCCTAGCCGGCTCGACATAGGAGTGAAGTAGGAGCTTGTAGAGTTGGGGAAGTACGTACGCCACCCCACGATTGGTATTAAGGAATACACCCGTCATCCACGCGACTAATACACACTAATCAACCGGTAAAAGATAGTTAGGGAGTAAGGAAATATAAGTAAACACATTTCTCTACACTTAAGTTTTCACCAACATTTTATTTTCAGTTATTTATTTTATTTGCATTCGTAGTAATTTGGGTTAGTTGACTAGCAACTAATTCCGCCCACTCCTTCAAACCCGAGATTTTACTTGCTTTCATAAAAATATAAAAACATAAAAAAGAATTTTCCTCAACCCTTAGACCTATTAGAGTAGTCTTTCATACCTAACGAACACTATTCCCTGTGGCGAACGATCAATCCCCCGTACTTACCACTACACTATACTACATCGGTCAGGTACACTGCCTGGTGGGGTTGTAAGCCTCTTGAGATCCCTCGAGAGGTAAAACCTGTTGTAAGGTTGCAAAACCACGCATCAAGTTTTTGGCGCCGTTGCCGGGGAATAGTTATTGTTTAGGTTGAATTTTTATTTTATAGGTCTACTCACTAGATTCCTTTCTAGTGAGATTTTTATTTTATTTTTCTAGGTTTTTCTTTAGTCTATCTATTTTCTTCGTGCTTTTGTTCGTATAAGATTTCCATTGACTCTTCCGTTCACCATTATGGAGAACGCGAATCCACATACCACCAACCACGTAATTCACCCACTCCATATGACATCTTGATGTTTAAACAACATAAAGATGAACCTCTCTATGATGCATGGACTCGTTTTAAATATTTACTCCAAAAAGTCCCTCATCATAACTTCGATTTTTGGTCCCTAACTCAAATCTTTTACAATCATGTCGACCGACATGCCCAAAGGGACATTTACCATATTGCCGGCAGGGATATTAGGAAATTAAGTGCTGAGAAAGCATGGGAAGCTATTGAGAATTGTGCCCAATATTATTATATGGTAGAAAACCCAACAAACATTAATACAAGTCAATTGACCACAAATTTCAAGGATCATGAAACAAGTTTGTTTGGGGATGAGGGTAGAGTTGAGCCACCTAGCTGCATGTCATGGTTAGGCACTACCATAATACAGGGTGAACACTTAGGTGATCTTGATGTGAGGGAGGATCTAGCCGAGCATGATCACATTGATCAAAAAGACCTAGGTTTTATGATCGATGACGATGAATCTCAAGAAACACATGATGAATCTTTTGGGCAATTTGAATATAGCAGTCAGAATATTGAGGATGATCCTTATGATTCGGATATAGAAGTTGAGATGCCTAGAGAAGCACTTGAGATACTAGGGAAAATGTTAGGGTTAGATTCTACTAAAACACATGATGAGGATATAGGTGATCTTGACACAAGGAATGATGAGGTAAGTAACATAAGCCCACCAAGTACCCCACAAGTCCTACCATCATTTGAGGCACACACACCGCCCGTGACTTACCCGGAAGAAGATGAGGAGACTATAGGAACCCCAATAGAGGTAGAGCCCTTGGACCAAACACAACTAGAAGAAATAGGTTTGAATGCTTTTAGTGATCACAACCTTTCTTTTAGTCCTATGGAAGTTCCTAGTTTTGATGAGCCGGAGCCTCAACCAAAACCGTTACCTAATCTTCCATCCTTGGATGAAAATTTAGGAATTGAATTAGGTCCCGATCCACCCATCAAAACATATAGTCCGGGTAGTCTTAAGTTTAAGGTAGTGGACATTAAGCCTTGTAGTGAGGAAGACAATATAGGAGTGAAAAATGACCTTACATGTCTACATCACCCATTCATGATTGATCACAAGAAACATTATGGGTTTAAACCGGGTCTATTGGGTCAAGATGGATTCCCAATTAGGAGTCTCTCGAAGTTGTTAGAAAATGATCCCTTTTTAGGAGAACACTTTAACTCACCCATTGACCAAAGTGAACTAGGTAAGGTTATGATGAAAGGAGCACACCCCTTTGAGCATATAATTCATCCACCAATCTTTCCTCACGCGGCATACTTCTACCAAGTTGGTGTGTATCGCTACTATCACCCGCACTTAATCCTAAGTGTAGGGAAAACCTCTCCTTTATCCATTAAATAAGGGTAGAGTCAGGCTCATGACTCGAACAAAAACAAGCGCTTCTTGGGAGGCAACCCAAGCTTTATTTGTTTTATTTGCTTTGTGTGTTTATTTTTTTGTTTGTTCGTTTTTATTTGTTTCCGTATGTATGTTTAAATTTTATTATTATTGATTCATGTTAAAAACTAATTTGTGAAAATGCTTTATGTTGTTTTTAACTTCATCTTAACTACATATAAAGGTATTTTGCAAAAGTTAAGTGTAAGGAAATCTAAATCGGTTTATTAGAACACAAATGAACATGAATCGTAATAGTAATAAATGAACATACATATTAGTATTTGTTTGAGTCAAATGCTTGTATCGAGTCATAGTGATGTTTTGCAGGATTTCCAGGAAGTAAGGTAAAGGTTTTTCCAAAAATTTTCCGGAAACTTAAAATGAGAATTTTTGTCAGGTCATTTCTGACGGCGTCAGGGTTTATAACCTGACGGCGTCAGATTTAATTTTCAGAAATTTTTGAAAGTTTTGTTTTTAAAAAAGTTTTTATTAAAATCTCCAACTTATAATCTCCAGGAATCTGCAAAGTTATCATTCCACAAGCATTATATCCTTATATATAGATTTTATCCCGCCGATGTTATGCAGGTTTTCGTGTTTGTTTTCTCAGGTTTAACAGGTTATTTCGGACAAGGAAATGTTTTTGAATCAAGCTTTTGGCGATGCATTAGTCATGGAGCTTCAACATTACTTTGGAAGAAGATTTAACCGTGTTATTTCATTATCCACCGAGCGAATCAGGGGAGTATTTGATTTCATTCTTTTACTTTTTGCTTTTACATCTTGTTATTTGAACATTGGGGACAATGTTCATCTTAAGTGTAAGGGGAGGGTAAAAGTACGATATTAGAGAATACTATTACGCTTGATTTTTGTTTGTTTAATAGTAATGTGTAATAAAACTGAGAGAAATACTTGTTAAGGTAATTTTAGTGCCAAATTTAAAATTTTTTACAACATATAGGAGTGAAACTTTGATCTTAATGAGCGTCTCACGGATAGGAGTTATATGACTAGCACAAAAACCGTACCACTAAAAAATTTTCCACCCCCAAATATGTGAGGTTCGCCCCTAGAATTGGTAGGAAAAGCATTTATGCTATGATGTGTGTACCGGTAGCACTTAGATTCTAGAACTTGCGTTAGGACCATTCCGAGGCCACAAGTGAGACTACATTCGTGTAGTTAGATTTACTACATGATAAGAGGCATTAGGATTAACCCATTGTTTTACACCTGTGTTTTTGTTATAATTACATTGGCTACATTGGTCAAGTAATTCTCCCACACCCTTTGCGTTGTACTCATTTTTAGTACACGATACCCCTAGTACACCCCTCAGAGCCTATCTTTTCGTTTCAAACCTTTAAGCATTTTACTTAAAGGAAGAATTTGTTACACCCCACTAAAATGTACACCCAAATCGCCTTAGCCTACCTTGTATCGCACTCATTTTTAGTGCATTATTGTGACAACATTTGTTTAAACCCAAGTTAATTATCTAATTGATTACATGGTTGCTAAGTCGAGTCATATCCTTGTACATATTGTTTTGGGACGATTGGGACTCATGGGTAAAGTACTAGTGTAATGGAGTAATGGGGAAGAACATCATTTATTACCCCCATATGTGCTAAATGTTTTAAAAAGTACTCCAAGTTTTTCAATTATCTTAATTCGAGTCATTAGAATAGTTATTTGTAAAGTTATGTAAAAGTTCAAGTGTAAGGGGGATGCAATGCCCCTATGATGTATTATTTTGGATGGTAGGGCAAGAGTGTATGAAAAAAAAAAAAAAAAAAAATCGAAAAATCAAGAAAAATACAAAAAAAATGAGAAAAAGAAAAATAGAAAAAACATACGGACTACCATCCCGTTTCATTTTATGTTTATTTTATGTTTTTGTTATTTTCTTTCATTAGCTTAGATCGAGTCGAGTCTTGGCTTAGCAACATTGTATAGTACATGTAATTAATCAAGATCTTTAACTCGCCACCAGTAAAATATCCTTTATCCAACAAAACCGTGTTTTCCTTTTCCCTACACCTAACATTATAACCCATTTAAAAGCCCTCTTTGATAGTTTATCTTAGGTGCTTACGCCTAGTGGAGGAGGTTTTCGATCCTTTCCCAAGCCTATGGTAATCTATTTGCTATGACAGGTAGTGAGAGATATTATCCGTTTTCATTTATGAGATTTATTTTGATGACACTTGAGAGATGTGAGTATCTAAACACTACTTGTGAGGTGCTAGTTTGTAATCTCCGTGCTTATTATGATTAAAGTGGAACGATTATTTGTTCTAATTACTTTTATGTTTGCATTAAATGACCCCTAGCTTGTATTTTGATTAGAATAAAAGCGCATTTGCTTGAGGACAAGCAAATCTCAAGTGTAAGGGTATTTGATGAAGCGAAAAGTGTACGCTTTTAAGGGGTCATTTAAGCCCTAAATCGTATTTATTTGATCAAATATTGCCCTAAATCGTTCTTTTTGTCATTTTAGGTACTTTTGAGGAGAAATCTGGAAAAGGAGGCATTTTGGACGTTTTTGGAGCATAAAAGTGAAGAAAACGACAAAGTCTCAAAAATCGGCTAAAAGTTACCCTTGACGGCGTCAGATTTTACTCTGGACGGCGTCATGGCTTGGCAAGAAAAGGTGGATGTGAAATTTACTCATGATAAGCCAGTGAAAATTGCATGTAAATTCTGACGGCGTCACGCTTTAACCTGATCAAGGGCGTCACGGCTTAATTCAAAGAGGGATGGCGTCACGTTCAAAGTCTGACGGCGTCAAGCCTTGATAAGCCAGAACGGATTTTGGAGAGCTAAAGAGGGACGGCGTTAAGAAGGCCATCCGGGAACCCTAGAAGCGGCGAGGTGATGGCGTCACACTCCATAAGGTGACGCCGTCAGATCCAAAAGTCTATATATAGTTTTCTAATTTTTTGTCATTGGAGAGGGGACTTAGTGTGGAATTTTTGGGAGAAAACCCTAAGACGATTTTAGCATCTTTTTCAAGGCTTTTTGCCTTGAGATCTTCCATGTTACATTGAAAGATAAGTTATCAATTAATCATTATATGTCTATGTGTTGTTTGATTTTATCTTGTTCTTGTCTTTTGTTTAACATGTTAGGCTAGATTTATCTTGTGTTTGCTTAGATCTAATGAAACTTAGCTATTGATTATTGGTTATTAGTGTGTTATTAGTTGTATTGGATGATTGTTTATCTATGTTAGGCTTAAGAAAACTGGCTAACTTCCTATTCGGTAACTTGCTTGAACGTCTTAAGAAACATGAACCAAATGCGTACTAAAGGTTTTTATGGTTGTATTTAATGCACAAGCGAATTCTAGTGATCCCATGTTAGGAGCTTCCTAGCCGGCTCGACATAGGAGTGAAGTAGGAGCTTGTAGAGTTGGGGAAGTACGTACGCCACCCCACGATTGGTATTAAGGAATACACCCGTCATCCACGCGACTAATACACACTAATCAACCGGTAAAAGATAGTTAGGGAGTAAGGAAATCTAAGTAAACACATTTCTCTACAGTTAAGTTTTCACCAACATTTTATTTTCAGTTATTTATTTTATTTGCATTCGTAGTAATTTGGGTTAGTTGACTAGCAACTAATTCCGCCCACTCCTTCAAACCCGAGATTTTACTTGCTTTCATAAAAATATAAAAACATAAAAAAGAATCTTCCTCAACCCTTAGACCTATTAGAGTAGTCTTTCATACCTAACGAACACTATTCCCTGTGGAGAACGATCAATCCCCCGTACTTACCACTACACTATACTACATCGGTCAGGTACACTGCCTGGTGGGGTTGTAAGCCTCTTGAGATCCCTCGAGAGGTAAAACCTGTTGTAAGGTTGCAAAACCACGCATCAATTTACCCTAAACCTAAAACCTAAAAATAAAACCCAATCCTTAAACCAAATCCCAGCCCAACACAACACATCCCCGGCCCAACCCATTAACCAAATAACCCCACCCATCCTTTTCTATTAATAAAAACGGGTCAACAAAAAGTCAAACCCCCTTTCATGTACATCTCTTTTGCCTCCTTCCCTTTCCCCATTCGCCAAACCTTTCACCTCAACCCAGACAACCTTGTCCCTCCTATGTCCTCCCCTACCTCTCCAAGCCACCCTACTTCCCCCCCCCCATGCCCAACATCCTCAAGAGTCAACCTATGCCACGCTGGAAATCCACCACATTTGGCGCCAAAGCCCATTTGAATGGCTGAGATGAATTGAAGCTAATCCAACAGTTGGGATTTGCTGAGAGACTCCATGGGAACTTTTTGAGTGATATAAAAGTCCTCCTCAGCTCACAGAAAAGGCAGTAGTCAATTAAGTAGAATTTTAGCTTAATATAGGAGTAGTGTAAATTAGTTGTTAAGGTCGAATTTAGATAAGCTTTTGGATATTCAGCTTAATTTAAGCTTATTGTAATTTAATTTCAGTTTCAATTTCAGTTTTAAAGTCTTGTACTCAGTTAGTGATAATTCAAGTTTTATGATAATTCAATAATTCAATTCAGCAGTTGTTTAAATTCTATATTCTATTTGGTCTGCTTATTCCAGCTTGAATAAGCTTATTTTAGCTTATTGTCAGTGTCCTTTTTACCTACTCAGCCTTAATTTCAAATTTGCAAAAAGTCAACATTAGTCAAACATCACTGTTCAAGTGCTTATTTTCGAGCTTATTGCCTTTTTCTTTGCTTATTTAGTCTATTTGAAGATAATTTGAGTTATATTGCTAGTCAGTTCATTCTCAACCCTTAGTTTCATTTAAATCTTAAAAAAAGTCAAAGATTAGCTTAACACTAGCTTATTTAGAGTGCTTAATCATGATTTATTTTTGCTTTTTGAGCCTTGTTATAGATAGCTTATACTCTTTCTTTCATTAGATTAGCTGATGTAGGTCTATGCTAGTATAAAAGCCAAAATAGTCACCCATATAGGGGTGTTTGGCATATGGGTTAAAAAGGGTCAAAATGACCCATCACTGTTCAATTGCCCTTTTGTCAAGTTTAGTCATCCTTATTTTAATCTCTATAAGTTCTTCTTAGGAGTTCTGTAATGGTTTGGAAGGTTTTTTAAGTTTTTATTTGGCTATGTGAATTTTAGCCTAGTAGCTGTTTTAATAAGCTTTGTATAAGCTTATGCTTATTTAAGCCCCTATTTTCAGTTTTATTAGTGCCTTTTAGTCTAGAATAGGTAGTGGTTAATTTCCCTTAAGCCTTAGTTCATGAGATGCCTTAAAACAGCCCATAATAGCTTAGCAGTTTTAACCTTTTTGATTTTCCCAATTTGCAGCCTTTATTTTAGATTTTTAATTCCTTCATAATCAGTTGTTAGAAGCTGAAAATTTTTCATAATCATAGTTTCCTGGCTTATCTACTTCCTTGTATTTTTTATAGATTTTTTTAGATTTTATTTTTACTGCTTTTTGATGCCTTGAAAAGGCCTGAATTTGCCCTGCACCTCAAGTACATCAGCAGACATTTGAGCTGATTTGGCTTATTCAGAGCTTATTTGCCTTTAGAGATTGCTTATTTTGATTCCCTTAGCTTATTTACACTCCCCTTAGGAGCCCTTAGCTTTTTCAGTTCATAAATTAGCTTTTCTATAGCTTAAACTGTCACTGAATTTGAACCATAACTTAATTCCATTATAGCAGTCCTTTTTGGCTTATTTTTAGCTTATTTATTAGGTTTCAGAATTAGTTGCAGTTTTCAATATTGCTTATTGTTATGTGCTTAGTTAGATTTAAAAAGAAAAAAAAAAAAAATAGTTTTAGCAGAACTGAGGCCAAGGGATTCGAACCCTGGACCTCAGCCTAGCCAAGCCCCACAACACCACAGCCTAACCAAACGTGCCCTTGGGTCTTTTGCGTTATGGTTCTCTTCAATAATCCTTTTAACCCATTTCAGCCTCTTTAGCTTATTTCAACAGTTTGGCTTATTCCAGCTTATCTGGATAAGCTGAAAACTTTAGCTTATTTTTCCTATATTCAGCTTATCACTTAGGACTTTCCATAAATTTTTCATAATTTTTCATTTTAATTTAGTACTTTTAATCTATTTTTCTTTTTAATTTAGTTTTTAATTCGTATTAAATTAAATAAAAATCAGAAAAATATAATTCTTTTTTCTAAAATTTTCTTTTATTAAATAGAATTTAGGAAAATTAGATTTGTACCCGTAGAGTTAGTATTTCATCGTTTTGACATTTAGGCTCGGGATTTTCCCGGTATAAACGTATTTTAAGTTTTCTTTACGGTTTTGGATACGCGTACTTTAGATTATCGTTTTTCCTGCCTTTTAAGTAGTTTTTAGTTCTTGTTCACTTATTTTAGCATAAAAACCCAAAATCTCTTTGTTTCCACCATTCAAACACGTATTCACGAATCGAGATCACAAATTCTATTCATCTTTCGTTGGGGATAACGACCCGGGTTACACATACTTCACTTGTGTTTCCTTGGAAATAATTACACGTTGATTTCAACGAATCAATCACAATATTTCAAGTTTTCAAGAAAGTGGGCTACGTTGTTAAATGCCCGAAAGTTATTACCAGTGCACTAAGCTCATGACACACAATGCGTTAACCGGCACCAGTTATCCTGGCGTAAATCAACAATAACCGCGGAATTCATAATCAAAACAATTGCCTTCAAGTAGGTATCTTGCCAAATACCTAGGTAACTCAATTACAGTACACCCGTGTTGCCTACCTGGTCAACAGGGATGGGATGGTCAATCCTATAGGCCTATAAACTATAATCGCGCTCACCCGCAGGTGATTAATGGTTCATGATCGAAGGACTTGCTTTTGGCAAGGAAGGTACTTAGTGCTTATCAGGTGGTCAGCAAAGTTTCCATTTCAAATAACAGTTTGTAAACAATTGTGATCATAGTAAAACAGTATCATGTATCTCACCCCAAGTAGCTTATAAAGCAGTTAAAGCAAGTAAAAAGTGGGGCTATGAACTCACCTCAGTATGCAGCAATGCAAGACATCACAAATACACAACTGACATCAAGTAGTAAAGCATAACAACATTCAGAAAGTATAAGCACATGGTACTGGATTGGCACAACCTAACAAGTAACATGTTTTAGAAATAATACTCAAGTAATTTATGAAGTAGTGTTCGTTGAATACTTGTGTTATTATAAAAAGGCTTAGTTTTCAATGGCGTTTGAAAGAAAAGGAAAGTTTAAGACTCGTGTGGAAGACAAGAAAGGTAAGAAGATAATAAGTCGGCGAATACGAACGAATACTCAAGGAAGACGAGAGGAGAAGAAGTAAAGAATATGAAAGAGTAAAATTAGAAACATAATAAATAAACAAATAAACAACGTTGATGGATAGTTTCGGCTTTTCCCCGTTTTCCCAAAATAGATGTTGTGTTCGTTAAAACATGAGAGTGTTGAAAAGATTTTTGAACATTTAATAAATAAAAAATAGTTTAAGTTTATAAAATAGTTTACGAAATTTTGGCATGAAGTGCCCGTTTGTAAAATATTCCCAAGTTATACAACTTATTTGAATATTTCAATTATCGATGAGTTTTACAAGTTTTTATATATAATTTGACATATCATTCGCGTGAATATTAGTTGTTTAGTTTTATCGACCATTTTGTATAGTTCGGGTCCAGATAGGTTAAACTCTTATGACTCTAACGTATCCTTCCGTCTCGTGTACCAAAGGGTCCATAATAGTCCAAATAACTAATACCGTAAATCCAATACGTCCAATCTTGTCCACAATGTTACAACATTACAATATTATTCAAGTCCAATCGATAAATATAAATTATCTCATATGTGTTGCAATTTATCCCATAAAGTTTCAAATATTCCGAAACATCTCATATCGAGAACAAGCGAATAATTAAATAACAAACGTCTAACCTTAAATATAACATGACTCAACAATTAAATAAAATAAACTAGAAAATAAATATCGACTAACTAAATACTACAACTCAACGAAAAATAACTAATAAACGACGACGAGTAAATAAATAAACAATCAAACGACAAGTTATTAACCTTGGCTGTGACTCGCCACGAGTCACGGCCCGACTCAATCCGAGCCGTTGGGGCTCTCGGCTACAACTTAATCCAACACAAACACGACCATATTCACACTATCTAATTCCTAAACCAATCCGCAACATCTAATCCTATGTCACAATTTGAAATCCCATTCGACACTATTTATTCAAAACGCAACATAATTTAAATCTCAACATAACCTTTCCAATATTAATTAAATCTAACACCAACTCTTTTTCAACTTTGTGAATACTTGTCATTTTGTAAGTTTTTATAACGTTTACTGCCTCATATTTGACCATCAAAATGATTTTTGTTAATTATTGAACTAGTTAAATACTTCATATTTGACAACCAAAAAGCCAAATGCCGAAATGTAGGTGCATAACATTCATTTTACTCCATTCGACTTATATAAATCCCAACGCAACACAATTCGAATTGGCATCCCGATTTCAAAACGACAACTACAACTCGACAATACTAATTCTAAACCCTTCACTAACTTATATTAACTCAAATATATATATATATATATATATATATATATATATATATATATATATATTATATATTAGGGTAAAGTTAAAATAAAAAGACAAATATCCGTACACTACGTAAAAAGATTTTTTTTTTTTTTTTTTTTAAAGTTCGTGAAAAAATCCAAAAAAATTTCACAAGATCGGGTATGTTGGTGCATAAAACTTTTGTGAAAGAAGTTTTTCTAATTTTGAGTTTTTATACGTTTTTTTTAATGCAATAAAAAAACAAATTTGTGCGCAAAAAAATTTTGATGCACAAAAATTTTAACTTGTTTTAGTTCAGTTTGCAATTTATTTTGATGGAAAAAAGTAAAGAAGTTGGTGCAAAAACGTTCTGTGCACAAAAACGATTTTAATGCCCCAACGTATTCTTTCATCTTTTTTTTTTTTGAAAAAAAAATTCACTTTTAGAAAAATTCCTTCACAATCTTTTTCATGCACCAACATACCCGATCTTGTGAATTTTTTGAGAAAATCTTTGAAAAAAAAAATCTTTTACGTAGTGTACAGATATTTGTCTTTTTATTTGATTTTACCCTATATATATATATATATATACATATATATATATATATTAGTATATATGATACATACATATATATATATATATATTATATATATATATATATATATATATATATATATATATATATATATATTCCAACGACACTAATAACTTGAAACTGCCAACATATCAATATTCCAACTCAATCCGAATTAACAAAAACCTCAAACAACCTTTTCTAAATTATTCTCAACTTGCCGTGACTCGCCGTGAGTCATGGCTCGGCTATACGCCGACTGCCGAATCAGTCAACAATCAAACAGACCAAATACAATATTAAACTCAACCAAAACATCACCACATTAAAAGAAATAAACAAGAACTATAAAATATGACAAATAATCAACCCTCACCGAGTCAACCGAGTTAACCGAGTGGATTGAGTCAACACCGAGAGAGGGGGAGGGGAGGGTTCCACACGAGGTTTTATAAGATTTATCATTACCATTTTATCAATAAAACTCAAAGTTATTCGGATCAAATAAATGAATAAATAAATAAATAAATAAATAAAATTATTGAAATTAGGGTTTGAAAAATATTAACGAAAATAAGAAATATGGGCGCGTGATTGTGGTTTACCGAAGGAAAGACGAAGGAGAAGTTTGTGGTGGCGGCGGTGTTGAACGGCAGTAGGGTGGGTGGCGCGTGGAGGTGACACAAGGGGCGCCACAGGCTCACGAGCTCCAGAAATAATAAACAAAAGCCGATCTATTGATTCGGCAAAAAAATGACTCGCCGAAAATTTTTCCGGTGGCCGGAAAAGATGGAGGTGGCTGGAATTTGAGGATCGCCGGCGGTTTAGTGAGAGGGAAGAGAGAGAGTGGAAGAGATAAAATGAGGGCATGCTTGGTTCAAAGTCAATAATGGTAATGGGAAAGATAAAAGGGAATATTGGTATGTTTGGTGGGGAATGCAAAGGGAATGCAAAGGGAATGCAAAGCAATGCATTCCCTTTCCCCCCAAATTGTTGGGTAATGCCCCATTACCCACTACTGGGTAATGGGCCATTGCATTCCCTTCCACCAAGCACAATCAATCATTATATTACCCATTACCCACCCCATTATCCCCCCAACCAAGCACCCCCTTAGTATTCCTTATGTCATTAATGTTGCTTGGTACAAACAACACATACATCACATATATACAAGAAACAAAAAAGAAAAGAAAAGATTTGGTGGTTACATGAGTAATGAATACCATAACCCCCAATTTGAAGGGTAATGGCTCATTACCTTGTTTAAGGGAATGCTCCATTGTATTATAGTAAACCAAGCCTCATTAATGATTTCATTTCCCTTTCCTTACCCCCTTATACCTCTAACCAAGCATGCCCTGAATTATTTTTATTAATTTATGTGTTTTTATACTTTTGAATAAGGACCAGAAATGAAAATGTGAAAAGGGAGGGGTGTGTTTTGCAAATATGGGGCGGAGGGGCTGGTTTTGCCATTTTGGTTAAACTTTTACAATAAACACTGCGGGACCCATTTGACGTACCAAACGGACTCAAAAATTAACGAAACTTGCGCCATTGTGCACGAAATAATTTTTCCAATAAAAACGAGTATAAATATGCAATATTTTCAAAAATCATATTTTTGACAAATACGATACGTTTTGTGCTTTCTAGGTTGTGCCGGCTCGATAAGGGAATAACGCTCATATTAAACAAGATATTCATAGTTTTCCAAATGCAAACAAGTTCAAAAGTTATAGAAAATGAGGAGCAAGTGTTTTGGCTCGTAGAATAGGTTTAGGAAATTTACCAGGGGTTACAGGCCATTAGGATTCTCGTAGCTATAGCTGCATACTATGACTATGAGATTTGGCAAATGGATGTCAAAACCGCCTTTTTAAATGGTCGCCTATATGAAGACATCTATATGGCGCAGCCTGAGGGGTTTGTGAATCCAGAATTTCCAAACCGTGTATGCAAACTTTAAAGATCCATTTATGGATTGAAGCAAGCATCACGGCAATGGAATAAGAGATTTGATGAAGAAATCAAAAAGTTTGAGTTTACTCAGAATCTTGATGAGCCATGTGTATATCACAAAGCTAGTGGGAGTGATATTATTTACCTTGTCCTATAAGTTGATGACATATTAATCATGGGTAAAAATATTCCAAGATTAAAAGAGGTTAAAGCCTATCTTGGGAAATGTTTTTCCATGAAGGATTTAGGAGAAGCAACATACATTCTGGGAATCAAGATATATAGAGATAGATCAAAGCGGTTGATTGGATTAAGCCAAAGTGCTTACATTGATAAAATATTGAAGAGATTCAATATGCAAAATTCCAAGAAGGGATATTTTCCAATGCAAGAGAATCATGGCTTAAGTAGCAAAGCATGTGCTTCAACACCTGTATTGGCAAATATCCCTTCTTGGAATTTTGCATGCGGTGAGATGCACAAGGCCTGATGTGGCGTTTGCTGAAAATATAACCAGTCGATATCAACAGAATCCTGGTGAACTCCACTGGACTGCTATTAAACATATTCTCAAGTACTTAAGGGCTACAAGAGATATGTTTTTAGTATATGGGGGAAATCCAGAAGCAGAACTTGGTGTTACAGGTTACTGCGATGCGTCCTGGAAATATGATAAAGATGATACGAAGTCTCAGACGGGTTATGTCTTTGTCATTAATGGAAGAGAAGTGGATTGGAAGAGCAAGAAGCAGAGTACCATAGCGATGTCTACAACAGAAAGTGAGTACATAGCTGCTTCAGAAGCTGCAATGGAAGCCGTCTAGATTAGGAATTTCGTTTCAGGGCTTGGAGTTATGCTCTCGATTGAAAACCATATAAAGATGTATTGTGACAATCAGCTGCAATTACATTTGCCAATAAACCTGGAATCATGAAAGGCACCCGACATTTTCCAATTAAATATCACTATGTTCGAGAACAAGTCGAGATAGGTGAAATCGAGTTACTCAAAGTTCACACAGATAATAATCTAGTAGATCCCTTAACAAAGGCTTTACCTGGAGGAAAGCTTTATCAACATGCTGAAGGCATAGGACTTCATTTAGCTAGAAGTTTCATGCCCATCTGTGATTAGTGTTTGGATAAAAGGATGTTATGAACAATTATTATTTTAATAAAATAAAGTATTTGTTATGTTTGATTATCATTTTCTTAATAATATATCATGCATTTGCATGTTTAATCCATGAATAATTTTATTATTCTAAATTGTCCGTTGTCAATTAATGATGTGGGAATATTATTAAATTAAGACAAATCTGAGTATTGGTAGAATATACTTGAAAGTATATTGATGCGTTGACATACCAATTTCACATGATATTCAATGAATTGAATATAGGACTTATCCCAACTGCATGATTTTACTTTATGGATCTTGTCATCAAGTAAATCATGAATATAGTTATCCTCAGACTTGAGATACGAGATAACTGTCATGGATGTAGTGCATTTCTGTAAAGCAAGTTACCGCTATACGTTACTGATAGCCATAATATTTGTTTTCAGAAGTGTTGCAAAATTCATGGGTTTTGCTTTGTAGTCAAGAAAGAATTTGTTCATTCAAATTTGTTTTGAAGTTTAATAATACTGGGCCACTCGTAGGGTTGACAAGATGTTTGCGTGGCCACGCCCAAGATCTATCTGGAATACGTTCAGACGATTTTGTAATCTTGCTCAATCAGAAACAACGAGAAACAGAATGGTTAATTAAAGAATGACTAAGATCCATATCTTTATTAACGTGGTATTAGTAACAAAAGGATAAGTATGATGATGAATCGTCGAAAAGTTTTTCCAGGAGACCACCCTCGAGTTGTACTAAGGGCATTGGCGTGTTGCTAGACGCTAACCAATGTCATTACACTATTAATAGATGTCCAAGTGGGAGCTGTTAGTTTTGTGGACAAATATTAATAAGTGTATGTCTATAATCGAACTAGAGACTACGGGATTGCACACTTTACGTATGAAGAATTAACGGATAATAATTAATATATAAAATGTTATATATTTAATTATTAAAACACAAATAACGACTAACGGACGATAGTAATTAACGACAATTGACTAACTACCGTTAAGTATTAAAGAAAAGGACTAGAGTGTAAATTGGAGTCAAGAAGGATCCGGAAAACCCTTGTGGGTTATGTGGCCGGTCGAATGGGTTGGGGTAAACCCAATCCTAAGCTAACTTGTCCTCTAAGTTTTACATACTATATAAACAACGTTAGGGGTTCATTTGTATATTTTGTGCACAAGCTATAACCCTAAACTTGTTCTCTTCTCTTTTCTTGGTGAGGCCGATCGAACAAACACCCTCTTAGGGGTCGATCGGTTTGTTTTTTATAAAACAAACTTTTGTGTTTTCTTGATCTAGCAATCACGTTAATTCGGTTATAGTACGTGTGTAAAAGAACGTGGTATTAACTAAATATAGTTAATATCTTGGATTGAATTACAAAATGGTAAGGGGTAATTCCTTAATCCAATTATAAACCCTAATTAGGATTCTTGATCTTGATTAAAGAATATTTGAAGTTGATTCTTGTTTAGCTAGAATCAAAGGTAGGTTTACTTTATTATTTGGTTAGTTCTGTTTCGTGTTACCTGTTTAATTTATAAAGCAGTAGTCATGTTATTAAATTCAACACCTTATACCTCTTTCAGTAGGAAACCAATGCATATGCACACATCTCAAGACTCCGTAGTGGCACATGCACCATGTAGGGAAACGGTTACACTTTATTAATAAAATCTAAATTACAATAAATAAAATTAACAGTATATTACTAACAGAAAATTAAATACAAACAGAATATAAGAAAATAAACGATAATTAAATAAAACAATAAACTAATAAAAAGACTTACTAGATCACCAACGGAGATCAGCAACGAAGCACTCAAAAGCTGAGGCACGTGTTAGACACGCTTCCCTTAAAACAGATTCGCCATCTGTTTCCCAAGGTACAACAGCCAAAACAGTAAGTTGTACTGTCGGACTTAACTAAACTGCCAGGAATTTCATCTTAAGTGATGCGTATTCCTTATGTTGGAAATCAATAATACTTATTGATTTGATGTATGAAAACTTGTGGAATTAGGGCCTCTATTTATACATAATAGACTCCCTTCAAGTTTACCCATCCTACCGATGTGGGATTGAAAATAAACTATTTTTCCTCTTTAGGCATGGTACCGTATGCCTAACTTTGAGACCCGATATCTCATTCACATCAACTCTATTTTGGGCACATTAAAGCTCATTGCGAAGCTCTCTTCGAGGAGAACGCAAACCGAAAAACTATTACTTATATATATGACACATACATATAAATAATTGTGTCCAAAATTGGCCAAAAGTCACTTTTACCAAACAATTTTCCAACAATCCCCCACATGAATGGAGATCGGTCGTAATACAAAAATTTATTATAGGAATGGACTTGGAAGTTACAATGTTAAGTAACTCCCCCATATTGACGTGACTTCCCCCACATTTATATGATTAGGTTGTCCTATTGAACCAAGATCTTGGGATCTCCAGTCAACTGGGTTAGGTTTTCCTTCATATAAACTCATTCCTTTAAAGGCTTTAGTCCCATTCCTTTAGACGACTTAATAACTAACTCTCTGCTTAAGCCTTTCACAAGCGGATCCGCGACGTTATCTATTGACTTTACATAGTCAATTAAGATAACTCTAGTTGAGAGTAGTTGTCGCACCAATCAATGTCTATGATGGATATGTCTCGACTTACTGTTTTACATTGTGATATGAGCTCTGTCAATTTCCAATCGACTATCACACTTTATATAGATGGTCGTTACCGGTTCACACCATCTTGGTATGTCCTCTATGAATAAACGTAGATATCCCAAAGATTCTATAAATTTATCTCAAAAATAAATTTAAATTCCATCATAGATTTCGCTACAAAAGTCTGTTGAAATACTTTCAAGATTTCCAAGACATAGCTTCCTACGTAGAGTACATACATCCGCTCTAGTGGATCTAGATTATTTTATGTTAGAATCCATATTTGCATTACTCTACCATTATATAGCAGTTGGATATCTTCCAAAATGCAATATCATAAGTATCATAGTACTCGTGTAATACTATTCAAGTGGTCATCACTTGAATTACCGGTATATTTACTAAACCTGATCATAATTAATAGATCAGGTCTCACACAAGTTATACACACATAAGACGCCCAATATTCTTTGAGTATTCAAAATAGGCAACACCTCTACCTCTATTTTAAATAGATTTCTAAAGATGTCATTGGAGTTCTAGCTAGGCCGGAATCCCCCACATTGAACCTCTCAAGAATATTGTCCTTATAGTGTTTTTAACTTCAAAACAAATCCATCTGGTTTCATATGATCTTAGTTCCAAGAACCATATCAAACAACCAATGTAGTTCTTGTCAAATCTTAACTCCAACATTTCATTAGTGGATTTGTTCATCTTGTTATCACTTCGAGTGATAAGTATACCATCTATGTATAAACACATGATTACATATATACCAGTGATTTATTTTTTCCACATACATCCATTAATTTTGAATCCACGTTCTAACATGACGTGATAGAAAATTTGGATATCATTGTTTAGGAGCTTTTTCTAAGCCATATAATGACTTATCAAGCCTACAAAAATTTGCTCTCTTGTCTAGGAGCCATGAAACCCTCAAGTTGGTTCATGTAGATTTATTCTTCTAAATCCCTGTTTAGAAAAGCCATTCTCACATACATTTTGGTAGACTTCCAAATTTCTTAAAGCAGCAATAGCAAGTACCATCCTAATAGAGGTTATTCGTGTAACTGACGAATATGTATCAAAGTAAGCTAGACATTCTCGTTGTCTAAACCCTTTAATTACCAATCTTGCTTTATACTTATCAATGGTTTTACCGACAACCTTTTGTAGTTGTTAGGTATAAACCATTTGTAGCCTAGTGGTTTACCACCAGGAGGTAAATCCACGAGCTATAATGTATAATTTTTGTAAAATAGAATCTATTTCACATTTGATGGCTTCTTTCCATTGAGCCCCTCTTTGTAAGAAGTAGGTTCATTTTCTACCATAAAAGAAACAAAATCAGGTCCGAATAATTTTTCGGTTCTTGCATGTTTGCTTCTTCTAGGTTCAACCTATTCTTCTGGGTTGATCTTGTCTCACATCATGGAGATCATAATCAATCCCGTGTTGTCTCTTATCACGAACAACATTATCATCTTAATGTCTCTCATCATAAAGGACATCATCATTTAGTTGCCTCTCATCATGGACAACTGTATCGTCTAGTCTAGATGAACATCCATTTTTCTCAGATAAATAAGGAAACACAGTTTCAAACAATGAAAGTTTTCCTTGATTCCATTATCGTATCTTTGTATATATTCAGATTTTATGAATCATATACAAAAAAATGATAAGCACTACTGTAATGAGCATATCACAAAATATGCAATCCACAGTTTTAGGTCCAATATTTTGAACCTTGGGTGTCGGGACAGATAGACACCCCCCACATTCGTAAGTACTTATAGGATAGTTATCATCCCATCCATAGTTCATAGAACTATCTTCTTTTCCTTACAAGGGATCTTATCTAAAAGATAAGTAGCCAATAGAATCGCTTTCCCCCACATGCCATGGTTTAAACTAAGACTTTAATAACATGGCATAACCATATCATTTAAGGCACGATTCTTTTCATCCAACAATTCTATTGAGGCGTATAATGAGCAATAAATTTGTATCTTATTCCAATGTTTAGCACATACATTTGGAAATGGAGACAATATTCACCTCCGTTATCACTTCGAATCGCCTTGTTTTCGATAATAAGTTGATTCTCAACTTATTTGTATAGATCAATCTTGTCTATATCCTTACTCTCAAGTAAGTATAATTAGCAATATTTTGTACTACCATCAACAATTACGATGAAGTACTTGCTAATTACTACCTTAGTAGGTACTGATTCCAAATCACATAAAATCACGTGAATCAAGGGGTTCAGTTAATTTCCTGTCAACCGAGTGAAAAGACAATCTTGTCAATTTGGCTTCAACACACGTTTTGAATTAAAATTATGTAATCCATGTTCGTTTATTTAATTCAACACACGTATTGAATTAAAATTAACATGTCCGAGTTGGCCATGCTATACATTTAAAGAATCCAATAAGCTGAATTCATACTCATTTTATTAAAACAACCATTAAAAAAATTGGATTCAGCTTAAACATTTAATAATGGGCATAACCCGTACTGACCAAAATTTTGTTCAATGTTAACTCAACTTTATTTGATTAAATAAAAAGAAAGCCAAATTATTAAGCAACCATCCAGACACAAGATTCCTACGAATCTCTGGCACATACAACGTGTTGGTTCACTTAAGCTCTTTTCCACATGTGAATTTCAACATCACATTTCATTTTCCCTTGATATTAGGAGTTGTAGAGTTGCCCATAAATTGCATCTCTCCATTTTCTGCTGCTTTGAAAGAGTTAACCAAACTCTTATCATCATACTCATGACATGATGCCCAAGTGTTAATCCACCATTATCTAAGGTCGGATCCCGCCTTGGCAACAATTTTCATGTCATTCAGGCCATTTAACCCATAGTTATGGCACATAAAATCTGAATGCTTTAAAGCATCTACCGTACACATAACTCGAGTATCGGTCTCCCTTTCATCAAGTTCGGGAGCAAATCCTTTAGATTTCACTCGTGACATTCCAAACATTCTGTTAATACGAGATTCCGTTATTAGTCTAAAACTAAATTTGGAATAATTAACAACTTGCTATATCACAAAGTGTTTCTTAACAAAATGATTACATCGAATTTTGTTTAAAACACTACTGTTTTGTTAGACCCATTATACAAAACCTCTTCTAAAGAAGTCTTTCTATTAAAAAAAATAAACAATATCGCATATTACATAATGTTTTAAACAAAACCAAATTTGTAATATGATTTTGTCAATCTTCTTTAAGAACATCTTATTAGATCTGTATCACATGGTCTAATTCTACACTGAAACTCAACAAGGTTTCAAAATAGATTTACTCTTCCAAAGAAACTCAACAAGGTTTCTATAGATCTACTTTCAAATGCATAAAGTTTCAAAAACTATATTTAGTTTATAATTAAACTCAACCTGGTTTAAATAAGCTAAACAAGTCAAAGAAACTTTTCCACCAAAATATGATAACAACTTGTATATTATCATATTTTGTTTCAAACAAACTCATCTTGGTTTCAATAAACACGTAGTAATCTAATAAAATAACAACTTGTATTTTATGATATTTGTTTCAAAGAAACTCCACTTGGTTTCAATGAATCTGATTTCATCATGATTTACAACCATGTTAGTAATCGGCGCACCAATTACATTCGCAAGATTCATTATAGTCACAAATTATGTTACTATCAGTTAACTTGTGAATATTTAAACACAAAAACAGTTAAAACAATATGGTATCTAATAAACTCGACATGGTTTATGTAAACTTGTACCAAATATGATTAAAAGAAACACAAAATTGGTTTCAATAAATCCAGATTTAAACAATAACATACGTGATAAACAAACTAAAAGAAATAAGTTTGAAAAGAAACTCATCATGGTTTCAATATAAACTGATTCAATAAACTCTTTTACAAATCGTTTATAAATTTGTTATACCAAATCTGTTAATTAAAATTCTGTTTAGTTATAAAACTCATTTTCAAAGAAACAAAATCTTGGTTTCAGCAGAAAAAATTGTTTGTATAAATAAACAATTTTCCAACACACCGTTGCAAAATCTGACCCACCTCAAGATGTGATCTACCGAGCCATGTATTTGCTACAAAACGGATTTGGAAAGTATAGTTTGGTGTTAAACAACTGTGAAGATTTTGCTTTGCACTGCAAGACTAGCCTTTTAGGCCGTGATTGGGATGATGGGGTAAACAGTGGTCCAGTGAATGGTTGCGTAACGGCACCATTGAATGTGTCATTGTTTCTGCTGCAGTTAAAGTGTTTAGATGTAGTACCCCTGTGGTTGCTGTTGTAGGAACGGGGATGCATTGTTTGAGTCGATATTGTTAGTAGTCTATTTATGATGTATTATGTATTGGGCCAAGCCCACTTAGTTAGCATCCATGTATGTATATAACTCGTTGTAATCCCTTTTATCAGACACAGAAAACACATACACTAATATATTTGACTCGCCAAATTCTTCTCCGTTGTGATAGCACCGGAGACCTATATCCTGTCACCTCGCCTACATCCTACCCACAAGCCTTTCTTGCTAGTCATCACACGTGGCACCAACGACTTGGGCATCCGGGAAATGAAGTGCTACGTTCTTTAATTTCTAATAATACTATTTTGTGTAATAAAGTGAAATCTCCTCACCTTTGTCATGCTTGTCAACTTGGCAAGCATGTGAGGCTTCCATTTTCTGTTTCCGATACTGTAGTTAACTTTGCTTTTGATATTGTGCATTCGGATTTGTGGACTTCTCCACTTCCGAGTCAAAGTGGGATTAAATACTATGTTATCTTTTTGGACCATTATTCTCATTACTTGTGGGTATATCCTTTGCGTAACAAATCTGACACCTTTGCTAAGTTTATTGAATTCCGTTCTCATGTAAAAACTCAATTTAACAAGGAAATTAAAGCTTTTCAGTGTGACCATGGTGGTGAGTTTGATAACACCATATTCCACCGATTATTTACCCAGCATGGCATTCATACACGTTTCTCGTGCCCTCGTACCTCTCAACAAAACGGTAAATTCGAACGTATGATTCGGACCATAAACAACCTTATCCGTACCTTACTTTTCCAAGCCCATCTTCCACCTCATTTTTGGGTCGAAGCCCTTCACATGGCCACCTATCTATTAAATATTTTACCATCCACCGCCATAAATAACGACACACCTCACTTTCGTCTATATAACACAAAACCCAACTACACATCTTTACGTGTCTTTGGTTGTTTGTGTTATGCCCACATTGACACCAATCATAAACTAGGCCCACGCTCCACTCCATGTATCCTCCTTGGCTACCCATCCAACCACCGTGGATTTCGTTGCCTTAACCTTTCCACCAATAAGATCATCATTTCCCGTCATGTCACCTTTGATGAGACCATTTTTCCATTTGGGTCCGTCACACCTAATGATGCCCCTTCTTACACCTTTCTCGACACCGCTCCAAACCTTATCGCTCGCCATATTCTCCAACAACCAACCCCTAACCCAAATACCACCGGCTCAAATCCTATTCCAAATACCACCGATCAAACCACCACACCGGTTCATACCGGCCCAACATCACCTGTCCAGCCCAACAACACAACTACTCCTATCTCTCCTACCACCAACCCAACCATCACACCATTTGCTACCGGCCCAACACCACCTGTCCAGCCCAACCCACCACCTCCTCCTATGCCTAATCCAGCTGCACCTAATACTCGTCCTAACCCAACATCAACTCACCCTATGGTCACTCGTTTCCAAGTTGGTACTAATAAAAAGAACCCGCGTTACAATTTTCATGTGTCTACCATTTCTCCTCTTCCCAAATCATACGCCATAGCCATCAAAGATCCTAACTGGCAACGAGCTATGCTTGACGAATATAATGCTTTAATTAAAAATAATACTTGGGTTCTTGTGCCACGGCCATCGGACGCGAACATTGTTCGTTCCATGTGGTTGTTTAAGCACAAGCATTTTGCAGATGGATCTTTAAGCCGGTACAAAGCACGGCTTGTTGCTAATGGGAACAGTCAACAACTTGGCGTTGACTATGATGAGAAATTTAGTCCGGTTGTTAAACCGGCCACGATTCGCACGGTGCTCAGTCTAGCTGCATCTCGACATTGGCCTGTTCATCAGCTTGATGTCAAGAATGCATTTCTACATGGTACCTTGTCTAAGACTGTTTACATGCATCAGCCTCCTTGTTTTCGGGATCCTCAGCGTCCCGACCATGTTTGTCTCTTACAGCGATCGTTATATGGCCTTAAGCAGGCACCTCGTGCATGGTTTCAGCGGTTTGCGAGTTATGCTACTTGTGTTGGTTTTCGTCACAGCAGATGCGATTCGTCCTTGTTCATCTATAAACAAGGATCTGATGTTGCTTACTTATTACTTTATGTGGATGATATTTTGTTGACAACTTCTTCTACACCATTTTTACAGAGGATTATCACTTCCTTACATCAGGAGTTTTCTATGACTGATCTTGGTCCGCTGAACTATTTTCTGGGCATCTCTGTCACACGTTCAACCAAGGGGATGTTTCTTAGCCAGAAACAGTATGCAGCGGAGATTCTTGAGCGCGCGGGTATGCGCAATTGTCATTCGTGCAGGACTCCCGTTAATACGGAGTCCAAGTTAGGGGCTGATGGCACTCCGGTTGCTGATCCGACTCTTTACAGGAGCCTTGCTGGGGCTTTACAGTATCTCACTTTCACTAGAGTTGATTTGTCTTATGCAGTTCAGCAGGTTTGTCTCTATATGCATGATCCTCGGGAGCCTCATCTTGCTGCTCTTAAGAGGATATTACGTTATGTTCGTGGCACTTTGGATTATGGTCTTCAGTTTTATTCTTCATCCACATCTTCTCTGGTTGCCTACTCGGATGCTGATTGGGCAGGCTGCCCAACTACTCGTCGTTCTACTTCAGGTTATTGTGTTTTCCTTGGCAATAATTTACTGTCTTGGTCGTCCAAGAGACAGTGCACTCTGTCTCGTTCTAGTGCTGAGGCTGAGTATCGTGGTGTTGCCAATGCAGTGGCCGAGACGTCCTGGTTGCGGAATCTTCTTCGAGAGCTCCACTCTCCTCTACATTCTGCCACCATTGTTTATTGTGATAATGTCAGTGCGGTATATCTATCGTCTAATCCCGTGCAACATCAACGCACGAAGCATATCGAGATTGACATTCATTTTGTTCGGGATCAGGTTGCTACTGGACAGGTTCGTGTCTTACATGTCCCTTCGCGTTATCAATATGCTGATGTTTTCACTAAGGGGCTTCCATCTGCATTGTTTGATGAGTTCCGGACCAGTTTGAGCGTTCTGCGTCCTCCAGCTCCAACTGCGGGGGGCTGTTAGTAGTCTATTTATGATGTATTATGTATTGGGCCAAGCCCACTTAGTTAGCATCCATGTATGTATATAACTCATTGTAATCCCTTTTATCAGACACAGAAAACACATACACTAATAGATATGCGAATGATATTGGTGTTCGAAAGGATGTTGTTAAAATCAAGGTGGAGGATTTGGCATTGTTCCGAAGCTGAAGAGGGTGAAGAAATCATTTGTGGAAAATGAAATCGCTCATGAAGACAAGACATAATGCATTTATGCATCAGTATTTGACTTATGATCATTAAGTCCAGTTGTTTTCTCAATTTACTCTAAGGACTTGAGCTTTGTTTCAGAAATTGAAATTAGATGGTATCTATCTTTATGTGTTTTAGTTATTCCGTCCATATTTATTTATAACAATGGTTCTTGTAAGAATACAATTTTATGAATATTATGTATGGTGGACTCAAATTGAGAAGGGTGTTTGGCCATTTTCGGTCATTTGGAACTATGTAGGAGCAAAAACGCAAAATTTGGAAATCAAGGGAATGTTTTTAGGAAATCTTTTTGTTTTAGTTGATTCTCGATAAGCTAGTGCATACTTGGTAGAAAAGCTTAATTCATTTCCTAATGAAGCATAGTGAAGAAATTGTAGACCATTTTCTTCACCCATGATATGAATATTGCCTAGATTGAAGCTCATATTAAAGGTCTCAAGACCTAAATGCCTTATGGAAGTGGCTTTTGTACTCTTGACACTGTACTTTCTTGAATTAGTAACTTAAGTTAAATTTGAAGTCTGTATGCAATCTTGAATTATGTGTGATAGTTGTTCACACAGAATTGAGTCCTTGCCTGATGCTGCTGTTCATGATATTGTCCTCGGAGGATTCAGAGCGGTCACTTCCCTTGGTAGCATCTTCGTCAAGTTCAGGCTGACTTCATGTGTGCTCTTTGCCTCACAGACAATGCTGGTAATATATTAAGATCATTCTTATAGATTTTCTTACAGGAATTAATCTCAATTTGAGGTGTAGAACGTAAACATTTTATCATGTAATTTCGAAAGGCAGAACAAAGCCTTTATCATGCGTTCTTGAAGTCACTAACTACCTGCAACGAACAAAATAAAGCCTTTGGACTGTAAATGATTTTTGGGACTGTGATATTATTTGAACTTAAACATAATCAAATTGACCAATATCATGGATTATTAAACTCTGTGGTTTAGTATGATCAACTCCTTCCTCATCATCACCGTTTACATACCTACTACAATAATTATACAATTACTGTCACTCTACACCCATAATTTGTGAAATTAAATATGTATGTCTCTATTGACTAAATGTGCATGACAAATAGGAGTCTTTTGTTTTGATTATAGAAATGGCATGAAACCTTATGATGGGTGTATTTTACCAACGCTCATCTTTTGTTTATTCTAAATACAAAGTTGTCAATCAAAGCCTTCTATTTTAATGATATACTGGTGGCCAGCTGCAAAGACTTTTGCCTCCTTACAATTATAATACTTGATCTTACAAAATATATTTGTTTTACTAGATGTAGATATGAACCCGTGAATATAAGTCCAACACCATAGCCACTGCAGTACAGCAAGTTGAACTGATTCGCTGTGGTCTTTTGGCGTCCATTCTCTGTAATTAAGCTCTTTATATAGTCCATGAATTTTTTTATAATACGTTAATTTTTAGATAGTTTTAGAGGTTTTGCATATTACTGAAGTTACTATTGGCTTGTTAATCCAGAAACTTTAATTATTTCTGCCGCTAGCAAAATGGAAAGCCTGGATGCCATATCCCCACAGTTCACTTCCCAAATTAGCCATTTTGTGTCTCACCCAGTGGATGAAAGTGAAATTATTCCAGGAGACCATATTTACATTTGGGTAAGAGGCTCCATTTACACTCACCATGGTATGTTACTTGTCTCTCTTTAAACATAAAAATATATTTTTATAGTCGCTGCAACATACTTGATTTTTTATTTTTGAATGGCCAATTTTTACAACCTACACCAGCTATCTCACACATAATATATCTCACATATGTCTCGAACGAACCCACAACCTCTTGGTTGACGGGCCACTTGCATACAACTTCGCCAAAGGCCCTTTGGGTTGCAGCATACTAATTCATTTTGAGTCTAAAATCTTTTTGAGTGTGTGTAATAGTTAACATTAACTAGTATCTTAAATGAGGTTTGAAATAGCTAGTAATATCTTCATTTTGAATGTATTCTGTTCTGATCTAATTTTATCCCAAGTTCAAGATTATATAGGATGGAACCATTGCGGAAAAATATTTCTTGGTTGAACTTACTAATATGCAGTTAAATACTTGTCTAGGTATCTTGCTAGTTAAGAAAACATTCTCTTTTTAATGGGGGGTTTCTAATAAGTCTTCTTTTATGCTGGATAAAACAACACTGAATACAGGTATTTATATTGGTACACCAAGTAAACTGGTTATCCACGTCACCGCTGCAGGAAAAGATATTTCTGGTATATTTCAGCGAAATCCTCCAAAACATTGTTCAACAGATGGGTGTGGAAATATGGGTGAGAAAAGTTCAGTTTTTCAAACTTGTTTGAGCTGTTTTAGGGAAGGTAGTCCTGTGTACCGCTATCAGTATGGAGTGGGTGCATTTGAGCACATGTTTAAACTCCGTGGTGGCACATGTACCATGGCAGTTTCAGACCCACCTGAAGATGTTGTCAAAAGAGCACAGGTGCTCCTACAAGCCGGATTTGGGAAGTATGACCTCATTGATAACAACTGTGAAGATTTTGGGTTATATTGCAAGACAAGTCGTATGGTGCGTGGTGGTGATAATAAGCCCATCATAGGAACTAGTGGCCAAGGGAATAGCTGGTTCCGTGCATCATTACGGGCTTTTCTTATGGGTTCAGGTGCTGTGACCTTGTTTATAATCCCATATGCTTTGGACGTCGGTGGTGTTCGAGTTGTTGCTGATAGGCTCATCATAGGAACTAGTGACAAGTGGAAGGGTATTTTTGGTACAACATTCACATCTTTTTTTGCAGTAGCAGGTTTGACCTTTATTAAACTTCGACATGATTATGATATTGGTGTTCGATCTGATGCTGAAAGGGTTCCCGTGGAGGAATTCACAAAACTCCTTGGCCGTAAAAGATCGCAACATATGACCCCAATCAAGAGTGAGAAATGACAAAAGAAAGCTCATGCTCCTCGATCCTCTTGAAAGTCAACCATCTTCCTAGTTTAGTTCATTCAGTTTTAGACTCTTAATGTGAGATGTCCAATAAAAAAATAAGACAAATCTGTATTATTTTCTAAACCTTGTCAGTTAATCGTGTGATTAATAGTTGAACTTTGTGGGTTTGTTCGTCAATGAGGATGTCACTTGTCTATTGAGATCTAGTGGTTTAAATGGTTTGTTGCATGTGGAATGGTGGATCTAGCGAGAATTGAGGACTAACTTGAAGAACCTTCATGTTTAAATAATTTTTATGAAACCTGGTTACCACGACGCATCAGTTTGTGTGTCAGTTGTGTCACCTCAGCGACATTACCACTTCCCAAACCGATGCACAAACTGACATACCCCTGTCAATGGTTGTGTGTCTTTTCTTTTGTCACTACACAAAGATACCCCAAAAAACACACACACACACACAAAACACTCACAAAAAAAAAAAAAACCAAAAAAAAAACAAATGGGTACCGCACCACTTCGTGACACTTAAGTGACACACCCGTGCCATTGGTGTCACTTAAGTGACGCTCGTCGGTTGGCCAAACCGACGAGCCGTTGGGAGTGGTCTTAGTACTAGTTCTTTATAAAATGGGCCAGTGTTGTTAAATTGAGGACAAGTATACGTCAAGCTTGAAGTCGATTTTTAATGTTGGCTAACCACTTGTGAAATCGTGAAGGGGATATGAAACTTATTGTTTTATATGACATGTTTCCTGTAAGATAATAGCACCCGGAGCAGTGCCAAATCCCGCCCGGGATTTCGTCCAATGTCACCGGGAAAAAAACCACAGTGAAGATATTGTTGGGCATTTTTGTTATCCCATTAAATGAATGTTGCCTTGTTTATAACTATCAGTCGGCAAAAGTCTTTTCCATATCAAGTTTGAATCATTGTATTCTGTTAAAAATTTGTTTTTGTCCTACACAAACTTTATAAAATGTAGCTTTGAATTCGTCTGTGGCAACACAAAGTGATGGCGTATTATTGATTACTTTAGATTGCTTGCTTCTCCTCTTGATAGTATTTAGCAAGTGTTGTTTTCCTTCTTGGAAATGCTTCTGCTCAAACTCCAAATGTCTCCCTCCCATCTTGTTAAAACCCTTTTAAAATCGTATTTAGATCATTAATTCCTATCAGAATCTCAACAAATGTAGTTCATGTAATGAAAAATATGTACATTAAGAAAAGGACTAACATAGTTATTAAGCTGAGTAGTGAAACTATCCAAACGACTTGTGTTAAAGTAGCTAGGCAAAATCTCTAAGGTGAATCGGTGTTCATCGAATATGATGAAGCTAGTACTCGACGAGCCCCATGATATGATGGAGTTTGTGTCTTTATTGCTAACCATTTTGTATAGTTTAATCACGAACCGGGCTACATTGTGAAACTCGTCTGTCTCCATAGCTAACAATGTGCAATTGTGAAATGAAGCATTTCAACTCCAAACCATTTATATACATGTTACTAGCTTTAGCCTTTCAATCATGACCGTCGATTTTTTATTAATTATAAACCCTACCGTTAAGTAATAAGCTGTACAATATTCTTATTCCCCACACATTCCTTGAGGAGAAAAAAATTAGTTAAACTTACGTTAAAGTGAAAGACATTCTATATATCTTTTTGTTATATAAATAATGAGAAAAAATCAGTTAACGACTAATATTTTTTTGCATTGTTATACTAACTAGTTGTAATGCTCGCGCACGCGCGGGTTTTGATATTTTGTATTTTTCTAAAAATAGATTTTCTAGTTATTTATCTTATGTATATTTTTGTAAATTGTTGACCTAAATACCTTATAATTATTATAATTATCTTGAGGCTCCAAATCTTTTGCATTAGTGTTTACACAATCAAACAATGCGCAATACGACAATAATGACTTTTTTTTTTTGAGCTGACAATAATGACTTCGATGACAAATTTTGTCCAAAAAGCATATTTATCAAAATCCATGTCATCACACCATCAACTATTTGGCACACATAGCATACTTGTATAAAGAGAAATGTTATGTCCACTAAATATTTCCACACAATGATGTGACAAGATTATTGTCCAATTAGAACAATTGTAAAAAAGCGAGGACCTTATTTGATTGAACAAAAGACAATAAACATTTATAATGAGCCGTTACATTAAAAACTCGTGAAAAGGTTTTCTTACACACCTTTTGTAAGCATATGTGTGATAATTTTATATAAATTATAAAATACTCCATGTTTTACATAAGTCGTTATTATATGTACATGTCGTGTATCCAATTGTATTTCACTTTAATATTTATAATCTAATGCTTGCATGAAATTTTAGATATGACGATTAATGTAATCTAATAATGATAACAACAACAACAATAATATATATTGTTTTTGACAAAGAAAAATATAAAATTTAAACGGTATTTGTTAGATTTATAAACTTATATAAGACTATAAAGCTATTAAATTCATAAAACATAATTTAACTTTTGATTATTATAAATTATTGGATTTGATCGCAATTTCTGTTAATCAACCAGAAATATAACGTTATTTTATATTTAACCTTTTTTTCAACTATAAGCTTGCAAACAGATTTGAGTTAATTGTGACCAATTAAATGTCAAATTTTGACTTTTATTAGCAAATTTTGTAGCTCAGTTTTGCCGTGTGCTAAAATCCATCTTTTCTATTGATCCAATTTGATTTTGGTCAGAAACAGATGGCTCTTAAATAACAATTTCTGTATAAAAGGAGTAAAATTACAAAGGGGTAAAGGCATAAAAGATTAATAAGTAGCTAATAAAATACTTTTAAAAATCCTTTAATATCGTAATCATTAAATAGCATTTTTATTTAAAAACCTAAAATGCTCTTCATTCACTGTTGTTCTTTTACGGGGTCGAACATTATTTTATACTAATCATAGCAATGGTAATCATCATCCTCGTCAATGAGATCGTAGTCTTGTATTGTGTTCTCCATGTTGTTCTTTCTTGATGTGGTACGCTTAAACTTCAATGGCACCTCCGCATCGTTAGAAATCTGTAGAGAAAATCATTGATTAGTAGTTAAATTTTTGGTAAGTTATGCTTAAATTTGCACGGTTTTTTTTATACTTAGAATGTGGTTTGTAGTTGTGTTATTTGGTTGACTAACTTTTACCAAGAGAAAACTTATCGTCAAAGTATATAAAAATTTCTTGTTACAAAATCAACCATTTTCAATATAACAGTATAAAACAACTCATAAGTTACACGGATTAGGAAAAGATATACTTTCATAAAATTAGGTACGAATCAAATACTTCACTTTCTTAGGGACAATAGGAATTATGACCTCGTATGTCTACCATTTTTATATTCATAACTATAAGTTTTAAAATAATTGAATTAATTAAGAAAAGCATAACACAAATATCATTTCCTTTTAGTTTCAACACTCACCCACATAGACTAAAGATAATAATATTCGTCATTTTATTTTATATTCATCATTTTAAGAATAACCCAATAACAAATGCAAGAAAGCAAAGAGCTAAACAACATAATTACTACCAAGACCATAACATCACAAACAAACCTCGACCCGCTTATCTAGACAATAACCCATACAAATATCAAGAGATAGAACTGCAACAGATTGTAGGACCGAGCGAAGATGCAGCTAGTTGAGATACCAAAATTCCAAAGAATATTTAGCTTGACTACACTCGTTTGCTACACTCATTGGATTTGGATTACAAAGTTCTCACCTAGAATCAAGGACATCATAAGCTTGTTGCTTTAGTTCCTGCAGAAAATTACCGAAATCAGGTCCTAATCTACTTATATACGAATATATCAAAAAGAACAGTAATCGGACATAGTTTTTGCAGGTGGATCACCTTCGAGGGTAGGAAGAATGGGGCTGGTACTCTATTATTATTGTTATTATTCCTACCAGGAACCCTTCGTTGGTCAAGAGCAACATCGTTGTTACAATGCATCATGGGGTTTACCTGTCACGTCAACAAAGGTGGCTTGGGTGGAGTTTCCCTCATACCAGAAAATAAAAAACAAAAATAGAAAATCAACAGATGCTTTTATCCACATTTCTTGACAACTATCATCATCATTAGTACCATTTTCGACACCACCCTAACTCGCTATTAGAGGTTCTAATTCTGTTGCAAAGCAATATGAACATGAGTACTACATAGTTTGCAACCTGGCCTATGAGATTCATAGTTAGATATACATATAGAAATGAAGATTACAGGCGACTAAGTTCATGTGAAAATCTTGACCCATGAGATTCATGATTGGGCAAGTTACTTACTGCACGCCTAAAACAAACAAAAAGAATTTGTATTTTGACTTTTGAAGTCTTAAAATAGACTTCTTTTTTTTTGAGCTATTAAAATAGACTTCTTAATCAATACATAGTTGATGATTTTGTTACAAATCCAACATACCATTTTTTTAGTTTTATAGACCTCAAAATGTTAAAACTTTGTTACGGCATTTTTTTTAGTTTAATAGACTTCAAATGTCATACTCGTCTCATGTTAAATCCTAGATACTGTTGACGCTTGGAATCTGCAATTTCCCAAACCTATAAAAGTAAGATCACTTATCAACAAACATAAATTTGTACAATGAAAGCCAGGAGACATAAACCAAAACATTCACTAAAAGTAATTTAATTGAAACCGAACACTGACCAACAATTGCTTAATAAAACTGCTAATCTACTTATTGTATCTTGATACATGCTTTTTGAGGGAGTTTGAGATTGCATATCGGAAACTACTTATTCATATATATATATATATATATATATATATATATATATATATATATATATATATATATATATATATATATATATTTCAAAGGCAATATGCAGATCCTACAAATCAATCACAAACAATAAGTAGAACAAATCACTATCTATTGCCTTCACAATTGTATAACATTAACTAAATAGTAGGATATGACTATTAGCATATCTTTATTGATCAATGATAACTGCAAATTGATCTTTTATCAATGACTATTAATATCCGAAAGAAAAAAACCCTTTTCAAACAAATAAATATATCAGTCAATGGAGTAAGAAGACTTTGCTATATGATATCCAATCACAAAAAATAATTAAAATTGTTCATAAAGATGTGAATTTGATTAATTAAGTGATTGGTTAGAAAACCTAAAAACACTTACCTTTGTGTTGTGTAGTTTTTCGATTGATTCATACACGATTGATGATTGATTGTTCTAAGACACTATTTGTAAAAATAATGGATTAATTTAATGGATTTTGGCTTTGATATTGTCGACTGGGTTTCATGGGCAATAGGTTTTTTTTGGCGTTATGATTTGATGTGTGGATGAATGAATGAGACACTTTTTTTTCAAATTTTACAATTTGATCCAAGAATATTTATTATTTAATCTGAAGTGCATGTGTATTTTTTGTTTTTTATACATACGATAAGCGAAAAACGATTTTGTTATTTTTTATGCCAAATTATGGAATAATTAAGTTAGTTTTATTGAAAAAGTTTGGAAAATAAATTAAATTAAAAAAATTATTACTTAATAAGGAATGATTTGATTTTTTTAAAATGAAAAAGTCCCTACTAAGAGTTTTGCTTTATTATATAAAAGATAATGAAAAAAAAATTCAATTAACGACTAATATACTTTGCATTGTTATACTAATAATGAGAAAAAAAAATTCAATTAACGACTAATATTTTTTTGCATATTGAGAGACAAATATTAGCTACCTATTTTATAAAAGAAAAAAAAAAGATTAATTGATATTTTAAATTAAAACACGCTTCACTCATTTTTCTTAAAATTAACATATCTCAAAAACGGTAAATCAATAACCTGCATAAATTACGCTATCGTGACGATCTTTCAGTTATCTTTCAATAAAGAGACATTTTCATACACTTTCGACAAACATTTTTTTGTTTTTGTTTTTTCAATACAATATTTTATTTGATATATCACTAGCTTGTGATATAACATTAATATGTAAATTTGAACTTTAGATGATCTTAATCCAATAATCTTAATCACCATACTTTCCTTGAGGAGAAAAAATTAGTTAACATACGTTAAAGACATGTTCCTTTAATTTTTGATATTAATAATATCGTATTACTTACATGCTTTTTCATTTAGATGAATTAACACTTATCTTACATGACATTAATCTATTATTACATTAGATATAGGGCAAGAAGTTCTTTTAGGGAGAAAAAAAAAAAAAAAGGAAGGTTCAAAACACTCCCGAATTATGCAGCAAGCTAAACGGAATTTACCCTTTACTTTTAACTTTACGATTTTTTTAATGTAACAAACTTTATTTATCAAATTACTAACAAATATTTAGCGGTTTCTTTATAAAAAATCGGATAAAAAGCTCTAAATTGCGAACAAAATGAGCCCTATACATTAGGTATTGGGCACGACGCCGTTTTAGGCAAAAGAAAAAGAAAAAAAAAAGTTTCAAAACACCCACCTTCCCCCGAACTATGTGGCAAGCTACGGAATAGAGGTGGCAATTTGTGCCCAAATGAAAAAAAGTGGCTAATTTTAGCTACTTTGTAAAAGATTTGGGCACATTTAGCCCCCTCATTTTTTTGAAATGGGCATATTTAGCCCATTGAAAAGTTAAATGGGCACTAACGGGCACATATTTTTCTCTCAATTGTAGAACATTATAATCATTTTTGAAAAAAAAAAAAATATATTTAATTTTTTAAATATAAAAGAGGTATTACGTGTACGAAATTTATTACGTCATTTTGGGTATTTTATAAAGCGATTTGTATAACATGTGCCCGTTTAGCCCGTGCCTGTTCTAGCTCATGCCCATTCTAGCCCGCGCCCGTTCTAGCCCGTGCCCGTGCCCGCCCGGCCCGCCCATTTTGCCACCTCTACTACGGAACTTATCTTTTACTTTGAGCTATTTAGGATTTTTTTTATATTAAAAAATTTATTTATCAAATACTTAATAAATATTTGACGATTTCTTTATAAAGAAATATATCGATGAAAAAGTCTTTAAACAAAATGAGCTTAGTATTGCAGTATTTTTTACTAACGCACGATTTTATAAAAAAATAAAGTTTAATATATGTTTCTTTTACAAAAATAAAATAAAACTCAAACCACACCTTTAAGCGATGTTAGCAATAAAAAAAAATACATCACCGCAATGTGCGAACATTTTATTAATCGTTATAAATAATAGTTGAATTATAAGGCTGGTCGCAATCGGCCTGGAAACATCGATAGGTCAAGGGGAGCGACCGATTTGGAGATCGGTCGATTGGGTTGTGGAGCTTCGGTTCAATATCGGTCGCGTGAAAACCAAAACCAAAGTCGGTCTAAAATTCGACCGACTTTTAAACCTTTCTATACGTTGCATTAAAAAAAAAAACAAAAAAAAACAAACTTTTCCAACCCTATAAATACCAACCTCAAACACACTTCTAAACACACAATTTCAAACACAATTCAAACAACTTCTCATCCATATTCAAACAACATTTCAATCAATACGTTCAAACACATTCTTTTAATTATGTCTTACGAGCTATTATTCGGTTCTTCGTCTTCCGACGATGATGAAGTTCTGAGTGACTTTATGGAGTTCGGGAAGTTTGCTTGGAACGCTTACCAAGCATCACAGCCAAAAGTTCCACGAAGGTACATACTTAGGGATCATGAGGGTGCTCATAATCGTTTAGTGGCGGCATACTTCTCCGAAAACCCGTAATTGGACGAAAGAACATTCCGTCGGCGATTCCGAATGAGCCGAGAACTTTTCACACAAATTGTTCGAGAGGTAACCGATTATTCTCCTTATTTTCAATAAACTCTTGATGCTAGGGACATACCTAGTATTAGCCCATTGGTCAAGTGTACTGCGGCAATTCGTCAATTGGGATACGCGGCCGTTCCTGATTCTCTTGACGAGAATCTAGCAGTGGCTGCAACAACATCCTGTGATTGTATCCGTAAGTTTTTCAATGTAATCATGGAGTTATATGGTGCTGAGTATTTGCGAAAGCCCACGTATACTGAGCTTGAAAGATTATATGATTATCACGAGCATAAGCATGGGTTTCCTGGGATGATGGGAAGCATTGATTATACAAGTTGGGAGTGGGAGAATTGCCCAAATGGTTTGAGAGGTCAATATGCTAGGGGTTTGATCATAGGCCACATCCATTCATTTTATTGGAAGCGGTCGCCTCCCAAGATTTATGGATTTGGCATGCGTTCTTTGGTGTCTCCGGTATGAATAACGACGTAAACGTTTTACGTCGTTCACCTGTTTTCAATAATATCAAATATGGGAGAGCACCAGACCTTGAATTCGAGGTTAACGATATACAATATAAAAGGGGATATTATCTTACTGACGGGATATGTTCTTATTAAGTCCATTTCAAATCCTCCCACGGGTGATGAAAAAAGAATATTGTACAAGAGGAAGCACGAAGCAGCAAGGAAAGAGGTGGAACGGGCTTTTGATGTGTTGAAGAAGAAGTGGAAAATGCTTAAAGTTCCGGCTCGAGGGCTGTATAAAAAGGATCTCCAAGATATTATATATACATGTATCATATTACATAATATGATCATTCGACACAAGCAGCTGGCGTTATGTCCTACATGGTTCGAAGATGAGGGCCATCGTGATTACGATCCCTTAAGAACGCATGAAGAATCGTTAGTAGTTACCTAGGAGCTTATGGACTCATCAACTCATCTAAACTTAAAATCTGATTTGATCGAACACATTTGAAGAAATCGTAGAAATCAAGTCAATTAAGGGAATGAAGACGAAGACGGTAGTGATGGTGACGATGAGAATGACGATGAAGAATTTTTGTAATGTTTTTATTGTTATTTGAATAATTTACTTAATGTTTAATTGAATAATATATGTAATGTTTTTATTTTTAATGAATTTTAAGTTTTTTTTTTTTAAATGTTTGATTATAAAAAAAAAGGAAAAAAAAAAAAGTCGGTCATCGACTGTGGTACTTTGGTCATTTCTGGTCGCCGGAGAGAGAAAGTTGACGTAGCAGCCGGTAACCCAGGTCACTTTGGTCATCGACTGTGTCTAGCCTAAGAACGTCTCTTTCAAATTATTGTTAAGATGAACATGTATCTCAAATTGTATACTCATTTTAGAAAAATATAAGTATAAAAAAGAAAATAGCATTAAAGGTTATTTTTAAAGTACTCACACATGCATCAATTATTTGTATATTTAGTTAGACCACTTTCAACGCCTAACGCAAATCTGCGTCAAGGCATAATTTTCATGCGTTAAACGTGCGTTAATGCGCGTTACTTGTTGTGACCTTGCTGCATTAATGCAGCGTTAAGGGTCCAAGTTTGTAACGCCCCGTGACCAAACATGAACAAAAACGTGAAAATTTTTCGCAAAAGAACACCCGGAAACTGACCCGCTATTACTCTTTTACCAGCTGACAAAAATTCTATACATTTCTAGGACTTGAGACTATTTTTAAATGAAACTAGACTCAATTACCTTCAAAACGACGGGTGGCGCGACCCGTGACGACTTACGGATCAAAAGATATGATTTTTCAAAGTTTACCAAAATCTGTCCAAATTAAACCGAAATTTGGTGTCCCAAACCGAAATTTCACCCCAAACTCACTCAAAGCCATTAACATCTCATACTAGATGGTTTACATAATCAATCAACCCGTTTGCTACCCAAAATGGGTAGAAACACACTTAACCCAAACACCCCTTTAACTGCATAACCCTTTTATACATCTCTTTGACCCATTTTCCGGAAAAACAACTTCTATGACCCGACAATTAACTAAACTTTCCAGATTTACTCCTTATATCATTGGTCTCATTTTCATATAAAAACATTCACCGTTAGACACTTTGGAATAGTACTTTTAAAAATGGACGGGTTATGCATAAAACCCATTTCAACCCATTGACACTCTAAACCACTTAAAACACTTCATTTACCCACCATAACTTAACCTATTAAACTTGACTCATACACTCATGACCCATTCGCACTCCAAAATGGGTGGAAACCCGCTTATTCCAAACACCCCCTTAAGAATCCATTTCAACTACACACTTTTACCCAATACACCTATCCACAACATATCCATTTGAAAGCATACATTCTTTGACATTTCTAATGTATTGAAAAGTTGTTAGTACAAAGTCTTGACCCGTAGCTTTCCAAAATGGGTGACTTTGGCTAAATGCCAAACACCCTTCTAAATACCACCATAACCACATAGCATAAGGACTTCTTGACATTTACATAAACTTGACCTACGACCCAACTAGAACAATGACTTTATATGACGACAAGACCGTTAAATAACCAAAATGACCATATGGATTGAAATATACCCAAAACACAAAAAGACACTTCGGGGCTTCCAACTTCAATTGCGCTTGGTCCAAAAGAAAACGGTCTTCTACTCTACCTTCTACGCTACAAGCTAAGCTAGGTCATTACCTTTGCTTCCTCCACTTGTACCTACAAAACCATCATCATCTAAATCGTAAGCGAAAATGCTTAGTAAGTATATAAGATATAACCAACATCACATTTACATAAGATTGGTGATTTACACCAATCATAACATTAACAAGGAGCATAAATTGGGATTATTACTCACCTTGACCAAACAAGTAATTATATAACATTAACACATCTAGCATTGGATCCAAGCTAACATACATTTACAAGCTCCATAACAATTCACATTAACACAATCATAACATTAACATCATAACATTAACAAGTTATACTCATATACTTACCTCAAATCCTACTAGCTTCCTACTTGGCTTTGATTGGGCTTCTATAATTGCTCCCTATCACAAGATTAACTACAATTAGCAACTAACTAACTAAAGAGATCATTAATTCACTACCTTTTGCCATAATCCTCAAACCCACCATATGAACCCTAATTTTCATAATTGAGGAAAACCACTTACTTGTTGAAGAGATAACAATTAATGTATCTCTAGTGATTCTTGATCACTTCTTGATACTCAATTGAGCTAGATGATCACTTGAAGTCTTCCTTCTCTTTCTCCTTGCTAAATGTCAACACTCACTAGAACTCCAAAGATAATTCCAGACTTTTCTAAGTCTTGGGCTTATTTAATCTTATGTAAAAATAAGTTTAGTCAATTGGCAAGGCTAGTCCTTCTAGTTTCATCCTTCCTAACTTGACTACATATTATTTATTTAGCTAGCTCACAACATATAATACATAAAATATTGTACCTCATCGGGGTATGGGTGTAACAAAGTTAACCCCTTAACGCTGCGTTAAGGGGGTGTTTTTGTAAAATTAAAAAAAAAATAAAAAAAAAAAAAAAAAAAAAAAAAATCACTTTCGCCCCTTATTGTTTTTATACGAAATGTTTTATTTTTTTTTGTCATTTTTTTTTTTTTTTTTTTTTTTTTTTTTTTTTTTTTTTTTTTTCGCTCTTTGATATGTTATGTAATGTTTTCTAAAATATCAAATAGAAATACATTAAACGGCAAATTGAAATTACATTAAACTACGATACGGAAATTAAAACCAAATTACAAATGAAAATACGATAAGGAAATTAAAAAGAAACTACGAATGAAACTACGATACAAATTAATTGAAGGTACCATCTGAGTCTGGGTAACCATCTTCAGTCGAAGAGGAATCAGGTGGGAACCAACCCATTTCCCAGTTCTTCCTACGTTCTTCATCCTCCCTGGCTTGCTGCTCCAAACAAGCATCTTTCTCTTCTCTTTCACGTTGTTCAAACTCTAGGAAGACTTGCATATCTTACTCCATTTGTTTGAGTTGTTACTCTGTTAAACCAAAGGGATTTGGGTCTTGGTGGAAAACCGGTGGATTGTTCACCGGTTCATTTTCCGGTTGAAAAACCGGAAAGATATGTTCAGGTGGAGTATGAAATTCTTCATGTGGCGGACTTGGAAATTGACAAGACTTATCTTGACGAGGTGGACTTGAAAATTGACAAGACTTATCTTTTTTGAAAGACATTTTGAATTTGAGAAGTTTGGATCTTGAATATCTTAGCAGTCTGAATGTGTTTGTGTGTGAGATGTGTTTGAAAAGTATGGGTATTTATAGGCTAGAAATCCACACGTTTTTTAAAATGAGTTTGAATTTGAAACGGATATAAGTATATCCCGCCCATTACAATGAGTTTGAATTTTAAAATGTGTTTGAATTTTAATTGTTGGGGCTACGCTGCGTTAACGCAGCGTTAATATGTTGTACTGTTAGTTTACGTTTGAATATGTATTTTAAAATAGCCTCCAACGGCTAGTTTAACGGCTAATATCCAGTATAAAAACCACTTTCACAACACTTCATTTTCTCACACTACTTCTAAAACTCACTCGCAAGTATCACTACAAAGACTATGGCTAACGAACCAGCAGAGGTGCAAAAGGCTATCCTCACCCGATTACGCAATGAACAAGAAAAAGAACTCAAACTTATTAACAATTTGTTTGGCGAGATATCTTGTATTATGCTACAAATGCATAATCGTGCTCCGGAGATCAAAAGGTTGCGTGAGTTGCCTCAAGACCATCCAGCTATCATGGTCGGTCTAGAAACTCTACTAAGAAATGATGAAACAGATCTGGAACTTCATGTCACCTTGAAGATGGTTAGGGAGCAAGTGTTACAAGTGTGGGAGGAGAAATCGGATCTTATCGACAATTACAAATCTATATAAAATTTCGTATCGTATTTTTATGTTGTATTTTTTTTTTTTTTTTTTTTTTTTTTTTTTTTTTTTTTTTTTTTTTTAATTTCGTTGTAATTTTTTTTATTAAGTATGTAACATTATATTTTTTTTAATGAATGTTATGTTTTTAAAAAATTAAGTAATTTATAAGTTAGGGGTTGAATTTGAAAATATTTGATATAAAGGTGAGTTAAGGTGTGTTAAAGCTGAGTTATTGTTGGGTGTGTTAAAGCTGAGTTAATGTTGAGTGTGTTAAAGCTGATGTGGCAGTGCCTTAAAATTTAAGGCTGAGTTATTGTTAAAAGTGGTCTTATAACTAACCACTTTCATAGATGAAGCTTCTATAAGGCAAGGTGGGCCCTGGCCCTCCCAAATTATTTTCTCATTAGTGTGATTTGTGCATTGAGCTAGTAGTATACAAAATTATTATTTAACAATTGACTCCTCCAAAATTAATAAATTATAATTCAGCCCCTCTAATAAAAAGTTTTAAGCTTCGTCCATGCTTACCCTTTATTTGGTTTCTCTCAACCGAATTTATATATCACAAATTATGCATGCCTATGTTTAGCAAAACCCAAACAAAAATGTTGTTTTGCAATTTAAAAGTATGATTATGTTTAGCGTAGGGAGATGAACCATTTATGTAATTTAGCGTAAGGACGGTGGATGCAATTTTCAAATAATCTAGGGTAAAATGCTCATTACAGATTTTTTATTTTTTTATTATTATTTTTTTTATTTTTTATTTTTTTTATTTTTTTTTTGTCTTTAGTACTTAAAAAAGTCCATTTATGTAACTTGGATAGTCATTTTCTGCATAATTTTTGTTCGCTACGCAAAACACATATTTGTGACAAGTATGATGTTTTTTCAAAGAATATCCCCCAAGGTAAAATTGGATATAGTATGCTAAACCTTTTTCTTTTTGCATATTTCCTATTGTAAATAAAGAAACCACATTATCTATATCGCTTCAACATAATAACTTGGTTAACGTTATAATTCATTGTAGTGCTCAGAAAAATAAACAACTTTGAACACGTTGAAGAAATGCTATATATAGTTCGCAAAAAGGTAATTCACACATAATCCATTACAAAGAAGAAAAATAGACGGAAAACATATCATATTTGTCACTTAAGTTATTTCAAAATTTTCTTACTCAAGATTATTTGTAAATCGTTTAGCTTTAGACTCATTTCTGAATATTATCATTTGAATCTACATAGTTTAATTCTCACACTACCGGCGGCATCACTCATAAAAAAGTTAAGAGATGGAAATTGTTAATACAGATATCTTCTAAAAAACGTTATTTATATTTTACGATCTTTGCTATATTTTGTTAATGACAATTATAAATTTTATCTTTAGCAAAACATAAATATAAGTCAAGTCTTTTACATATATAATTACAAGCTTTTAAAACTCATAACATGCTACATACATGATCACTAGTTTATACATGTTACATACATTTTACATTTACATATTACATTTTATTTCTTAAAATGAAAATTGTACAATGACATCATGGCATACATCTTATTGATATCTTTAGATATCTTGAAGATCTTAAGAATATCATGGTTAGATCTTCACACAAAGAACTGGATATGATAATATCTTGGTAAGATTTGGGAAATATTTTGAAAGATTTGATGTCAAGATCCGCGGATCCAAATTCCATAAGGGACGGATCCCTCAATTTGGATCCGCCAAATCCGTGGGGTGTTTGCTTAGTTTTGCCTATAAATAGCAAGCTACTCATTCATGTTTTCTCATCACTTTTAGCATAAATAACATTCATTCATTCTTTCATTCATTACTAACACATTCATATTACATATTACATTCTTAGTGATTTTTCTTTTGTAGCAAAGAGATCAAAGCATCACAAGCTTCAACTAAGCGTTGCAAGACTTGTTAGATTAGTCACTGTGTGAATTAGTTATTTTTCACACATCATTGTTGCACCAATTATTCATATACCTCAGTAGAGTTCGGTTAGTATTTTAGTCCTTAAAATACATAGAGTGTCGGGAGTGGTTGTGCCCTTGTAAAAGAACTCGGTATCTAGCTTTGTACCAGAAAAAGTGTAAGCGAAGTGTATAAAGGTTTTCTCCGCCGAGAAGGGAGCTTTTTTCTTAGTGAAGAAAAACTCTCGAGTTAGAGGCTCGAGGAGTGAAGTAGGGCAAGGAAGAGAGTCCTTGTAGACCGAACCACTATAAACATCCGTGTTGTGGTTTGATTGTTTCTTTCTCTATTTACTTGTTATATATTGTTTATTGTTTGCATAACTTTGAAATCACGTTAAGTATTCAAAGCAAAAGAATTTTAAAACGGTAAAACTATTCAACCCCCTTCTAGTTTTCCACAATTGGCATCAGAGCTACGTTACTCAAGACTTTCAAAATATATTGTATTTTAAAACTTGAAACGATTAATGGATTTTGAAAACTTCAAAGAAGGGCAATCTATGCAAAGACCACCACTATTTGAACCAAATAGTTTTATATATTGGAAAAACCGCTTTGAAACCTATATGAAGTCAAAGGATATAGATCTATGGTACATTATTATAGAAGGTGACCATAAGGCCATAATAAAAGATATATCAAGCGGTCGGGATGAGGATACTTCTCTTACTCGTCACAGTGATGAGCAAAAGAAGTTGATTGCTAAAAATAATGAAGCTAAAATGATGCTTTATAATGCTTTACCTAGGAAAGAATATGAAAGAGTATTTATGTGTAAAACCGCTAAAGATATTTGGCAATCTTTAATTATCACTCATCAAGGGAACTCACAAGTAAAGGATAACAAAATTGATCTTCTTGTTTAACAATATGAACAATTTTTTATCCCTGAAGATGAGACCATTGATAGTGCATTTTCTAGGTTTAATACTATTATTACTTCTCTTAAAGCACTTGACGATTCTTTTTCTAGTAAGAACTTTGTCAGGAAATTTCTTAGAGCACTTCATCCGAAGTGGAGAGCAAAGATGACGGCCGTTGAAGAATCCAAGGATCTTTCAAGCATGTCACTTGACGAGCTTATAGGAAATCTCAAAGTTCATGAGATGGTGATGGAAAAGGATTCAGAGATAGTCAAGGGCAAAAAGGAAAAGATCAAGTCCATTGCCTTAAAAGCTAGGGTAGATTCAAGTGATGATGAAGAGTCTAGTTCAGGTAGCGAAGATGAAGAGTATGCCATGGCCGTAAGAGATTTCAAGAAGTTCTTTAGGAGACGTGGGAAGTTTGTAAGACAACCTCGAGAAGAAAAGAAATCCTTCCGGAAAGACCGTGATGATAAGAAAGGTAAAGGAGAAAGAAAGTGCTTTAGGTGCGGAGATACTAGTCATCTAATAAGAGAGTGTCCTAAGCCGCCCAAGAACAAGACTCAACGAGCTTTTGTTAGTGGGGCTTGGAGTGACAGTGAAGGTGATGATGACGAGCCTAAGAACGACGAAGTTTCTCTCCTGGCTCATAACTCAGAAGAGGTACATTCTGACTCGTCATATTCTTCTATTGATGATGATACCTTGCAAAAAGAATATAACAATCTATGTGAACTTAGTCTTAAAATCATAAACAAAAATAAGTTTTTGAAAACCAAAAAGGAATTTCTAGAAAATGAAGTTTATGAATTAAAGGAAAAAGTTAAAAGATTAGAAAAAGGTAAAGTCGTTAACGAAGCATGTGTTTCATGTGAAGAGCTTAAACTAGAATTAGAAAAGCTTAAGAACACACAGGATACACTTATCAAACAAGCTTCTAAGTTTAAAAGGTTTGATAAAAATATTAGTTTAGCAGATGAGATAATGATAATTCAAAAACTACCTCATGATAAAACTGGACTAGGTTTTATGAAATTAGGAGACGTAAGTAGTTTTAAGAAACTAGCCATAAAAGTACAAGAAATTGTTCCAACAGTTTCAGAGACCCACGGATCCGACGGAACCAAATCCTTGGTTCCACCAGTAGTGGAGAAGGGATCCGTGGGTACTGTTGCTGAACAGAAAGCTTGCACTTCGGCTCGTACTGAGTTTGTTAAAGTCACAAGGAAACCTAGTTCTAGTTCAACTATAAACAAACAAAAACCAGCTGTTAGTATAGGAATAGGACAAGCTAAAAATGAGTTTAGAACCAAAACTATTCAACAAAGACCTAGGACTACTATTCCCAAACATCCATTTCCAAAAAGTAACTACAACACACAACATCATTATCAAAATAGTTGGAACCCAAACTTTTCTAGGAATTATCAAAGTCCCAACTACATGTCATGGAACCCTTATCCACCATTTCCATTCATGAATCAAGATAATGGGATGTTTAACCCAAATGGACCCATGAGATATTGGGGACAAAATGCTTGAGTTTTTCTTAAACTTAGGTATGCTTGAAAGTCGGGTTGGAACCAGAAGAGTGGATTAAAGATAGCGGGTGTTCAAGGCACATGACGGGAAACAAGATCCTTTTCTCAACCTACCAAGCATACGACGGAGTTAATGTTACGTTTGGTAGCAAGCTTAAAAGTAAAATCGTTGGAAAATGTACTATCTCTCATGACTCTCTCTATTGATGATGTTGCTCATGTGGATAACTTAGGTTTTAACTTACTTAGTATCAGTCAACTATACCATAAAAAGTATAACGTCCTTTTCAGTGAAAATGGAAGTAAAATACTTAAAGACGGTATAACCGTAGGAAAAGGTGTTTTTTTGGGTAAAGGGTAATTCACCCTGGTAAAATATATAACCACAAAAAATTACAATAGAGTACAATGGAATGTGACTGACAACGTCACATTAACCTCAAGACAAAGCTTGAACAACCACTACCCCTAGCACGCTTGTGACAGGCCACAAAGCGGAAAAGGTGTTTTGAAAAATAACGTATACGTTATGAAATTAGATAAAACATCTAAAGAAAAACTTTGTCCTACCTCTCTAGACGATAACTCAACTCTTTGGCATAGATGCTTAGGTCACGCCAATATGAGACTAATCCAATCTCTATCATCTAAGGAACTAGTTAGGAACCTACCCAAGTTGAGATACGACCAACACTTTTGTGATGCTTGCAAAATTGGGAAATAAGTTCATAATAGCCATAAGGCTAAAAACATGGTGTGCACATCTAGGTGTTTAGAACTATTTTATATGGATTTGTTTGGTCCATCCGCTATACAAAGTTATGGAGGAAACTTCTACACTTTGGTTATAGTAGATGATTATTCACGGTATACTTGGACTAAATTTTTGAAAACTAAAAATGAAGCATTTGATAAATTTGAGATTCTAAGTAAGAAAATTCAAAATCAAATAGGAAATAGCATTGTGTCAATTAGAACCGACCATGGTCGTGAATTTGATAATGAAACTCAATTTGGAGCCTTTGGTGATGCTAATGGCATAACACATAATTTCTCAGCTCCTCGAACTCCTCAATCAAACGGTGTAGTAGAACGTAAAAACCGAACACTTCAAGAAATGAGTAGAACAATGCTAAATGAACAAAATATGCCACAAAAGTTTTGGTGCAATGCCGTTGACACATCCACATATATCTTAAATAGAGTTCTAATAAGACCATTTTTGAAAAACACCATATGAACTTTATAGAGGCAAAAAGCCTACATTAGGATACTTTAGAGTGTTTGGAAGCAAGTGCTTCATTTTAAACACTAAGGATTATCTCTCCAAGTTTGACCCAAAGTCTTATGAAGGTGTGTTCCTTGGATACTCACAAAATAGTAAAGCATATATTGTTTTGAACAAAGAAACCTTAAGAGTCGAGGAATCATTGAACGTAATATTTGACGAAAGTCCACCTCCCTCTAAGACATCACCTTTGGTAGATGATGACTTAGTTGAAAGTCAAATTGTTGAAAATCAATAAAATCTAGATAATGATAAGGAAGATGAACCTTTAAATAAGGAAATAGTCAATATCAAAGAATCTAGAAGTCATCCATTAGATAATTTCATAGGAGAAATTAATGAAAGAACCTTAAGATCAAAAGTTCAAAATCAAAGTAATTTCTTTTGCTTCATTTCAACCATTGAGCCCAAAAATATAAATGAGGCTATTAAAGATGAATCTTGGGTTATAGCAATGAAAGAAGAACTAAACCAATTTGTTAGAAATGATGTTTGGACATTAGTCCCTCAACCTAAATGTCAAACCATAATTGGAACAAAATGGGTTTTTAGAAATAAAATGGATGAAAATAGTGTAGTGTCTAGAAACAAAGCTACGCTAGTAGCTCAAGGCTACAATCAACAAGAAGGTATTGACTATGACGAAACATTCGCTCCGGTTTCTAGGCTCGAGTCAATTAGAATACTACTTGCATATGCATGTGCACATGACTTTAAACTTTTCCAAATGGATGTTAAAAGTGCACTTCTTAATGGTTTTATTAATGAGGAAGTGTATGTCGCACAACCTCCCGGCTTTGCCGACTTTGAAAAACCAAATCATATCTACAAACTTAAAAAAGCTTTATACGGACTTAAGCAATCACCAAAAGCATGGTATGATCGACTTAAGACTTTCCTACTTGAACATAAGTATACCATGGGACTAGTAGACAACACTCTTTTCACTAAGAAAAAATGATCACATATTATCATCGTTCAGATATATGTGGATGACATTATATTCGGATCAACTTGTCAAGAGTTATGCGAAGATTTCTCAAAAATCATGCATGACGAGTTTGAAATGAGTATGATGGGAGAACTAAACTTTTTCTTAGAACTCCAAATAAAACAATTAGAAGATGGTATATTCTTCAACCAATCTAAGTACATCAAAGATATGCTTAAGAAATTTGGTCGTGAAGATTCCAAACCTATGAAAACACCCATGTCTTCTGAAACCAAACTCACAAAGGATGACGAAAGTGAATCCGTAGATAACACTAAATATAGAGGAATGATTGATAGTTTACTCTATCTCATGGCTAGTAAATCGGACATTATGTTTTGTGTTTGTCTATGTGCTCGCTTTCAAGAAGATCCTAAAACATCCCCTCTTGAAGCCATTAAACGAATATTTAGATACATTAAAGGTACTACACACTTAGGATTATGGTATCCCAAAGGAACGGGAGTTGAAACCACAGTGTATGCCGACTCAGACCATGCCGATGACTATGTCGATAGAAAAAGTACAAGTGGTATTTGTACTTTTGTTGGACATTTTCTCACCTCATGGTTTACTAAGAAACAAACGGCTCTAGCAATATCAACAACTGAAGCCGAGTACGTGTCAGCAGGAAAAGCTTGCCAACAAGCTCTCTGGATGAAACAAGCTCTCGTCGACTATGGGATTCAACTCAACGACGTCCCCATTCTCTGCGACAACAAAGGAGCTATCAACCTTAGCAAGAATCCAGTTCAACATGCTATAACCAAACATATAGAGATTCGTCATCACTTTCTACGCGACAATGTTCAAAAAGGAAATATCTCGATTGAGAAAGTATCCTCAGAAGACAACATTGTCGATATCCTCACAAAACCTCTTAAAAGAGAACCCTTTAACCTTCTTAGACTTGGTTTAGGATTAATGGAACCTAATGTGTAGTTAAAACCTTAGCTTGAACCTTAGATTAACCAAATATGACAAAAACCAAAACCCAAAAATTTGCACCCGCAGAACCCTTCGACAACAAGGGCGGATCCTAGTTTTTGGTTTTGCCCTATCCGTGGGTTCCTGGGTCAGTTTTTAAATATAATAAACAAAAACTCCTTTTCTCCTTCCCACAACACACAAGCAACACCAACTCAACCCATAGCAAACCAAACTCAGAACTTAGGCATTCTACCATAACCAATTTGTGCTTTAATCCATTCTGTAAGTATCCTAACTATATCTACATTCCTGATCTGAGTCTATGATTTCTATTTATTGCACAAAATCAAAACATGGGGTTTATGCATCTCTTTGAAAAATCATGAAGCATATTTGTTAAATTACATAACTAATCATGTTTTCCATAGTTAGGAACTACATCTTGTAGGACATTATCATAATTCACTGAAAAACCCCATGTCAAATTTCTTGTAAAAACCTTCTCACTATTAGGAAAAATAATTTTGCACATTGTTCATACAAATAAAAACGTTATGTTTTAAACATCATTTGCATAATGCCTCTTGAATGCTAGAGGGAATACATAATTAATACGTATTTTCGGGTACATTCAATCGAAGCTACATTGAATTAGGAGCGTTTAGGTTATCTCTAGTTTTGTTACAAAATTTGCTAAACAAAATTTTCATGCATTAAAAAGAGTCGAGATAACTACACCTCCACATTGTCCCCATATAGGCACACACTAGAACATTATATCTATACTTGTGTTAGTTTTAACTAAAACTATGTAATTTTTCTATCTAGGATAAATCATGCCTCCCGCAACATTCTACGATTACAAAGACACCCTTAAGTATCTCCCAAAACACCATAAGACAAAGGGACTTTCAACCGACCAAGTGAAAATATTTAAAGCTTTAGAAAAGAGAAATTTCCACGAGGGTAGAACCATAGACCCGTCCTTTCTAGAAGGAAGCGAAATTCGCCAACAACTAGCCGCCATTCAATTCGATTGCCTCTTGGACATTGACGAACCCATATGTCCTAGATTCATAATAGAGTTCTATGCTAGTGTTGTTCTTAGCTCAAATGATTATGGTTTCATATCCATTCATTTCAAAGTCAATCAATCCCAATTCAACATTCCCTTAGACCAATTTGCTGAAGTCCTAGGAATTCCGGGTCAAGGTACTTGCCTTTACACTGACAAATGGTCATTGTCAACCCTCGATTCTATCATCGATCGTATGCCACCATACGACACTCCCTTGACACCAAAAGAGACTATCCGTGATCATCTCTTCCTCCCTAGGACCCCCACACTAGGACCACCCGACAAGGCCATGAGGTCAATAGAGACCCGTTTGGCATGGAGCTAAACGAACTTAAGCCTCAATTCAAGTAATGAGAAGAAATTCTTCGGGCAAACGTGTTGTGCACCAAAGGGAATAGAGACCACGTCAATGCAAGCCTTTGCTACATGCTTTATTGCATGTCAACTCATCAATCTTTTAATCTTGCTTACTATGTGGCCAAAAGGATGGCCGACATACCTGAGAGGATGTACGATACACTTAATAGGATGTTAATCCTTTACAACGAGTGTATGTGATACTTTGAGTGAATATGATTAAGTATGCGGAATCTACTTAACCACACTTAGAAGGTTATTGATTATTGGAAATGGAACAGTAGTGATTGTTGAATTTGATAATGAACAATGAATGTTAACACCAAACGATTCAATATTATTGAGAATAATACGAGTGATCTTCACTATCACTAGGGTTACAAACCTTGAATCTCTATTACAAAGAAAACTATTTTCTGTTATGAACAACTCAAAGTATGTTTTCTTAGTATTCGACTAGTTACAAATTTAGCACTTGGTTAGTCTATTTTCAACACTTCAACACTCAGACATTTGTAACTAAAATAAGATCTTCCTTTTATACAACTAAGGAGATCTTTACAATAAATGATAAGTCTTGTCGAACTACTTGCTTTGCTTGAGTGTGTCAGTCCTTAAGATACAACTTGTATCTGTGTACACAACTTGTTGACTGAACATCTATCAAAGATATTATCTACCGTATATCTTTGACTTTTATACACAAAATATCTTTGTATACTTATCCATCTAGCAGTAGAATACGCGACACTTATCTCTTCAACAGCAGTATCTATTGCACTAGCAGTAGAATGCTTGCGGTAGCAGAATCTCTAACACTAGCAGTAGAATGAAACTTAGTATATTTCTTTGAGCAGAACTAACCTTGTAAACGTTTAATTCCCAATACTAATCTTTAGAACATTTAATTCCCAACAATCCTCCCCTAAACATGTGATTTCCCTAATCAACATGTTTCTTCTGAATTAAACTCTGATTGTGAGGATCTTTCAAACACTTCATAGTCAGACTCTTGATCTGAGCTTTTCCTTTGTTCTTCAAGATTAAGTATCTTTCTGTCTAACTCATCTACCTTCTGTGAATCTTTTTCAGCAATAACATCATCTTTCTTTGTCTTGAACAATAGCAGTACTTTGAATAAAAGATGGTGCAATTTCCTTGGATGGAGGAATTATAAGAGGCAATGGTGCTGTATATCTTGGATGCTTGTTCCAAGAAGTCAAATCATCTTCCAGCATGCCTTTGCAAGTGATGAACAAACGTAGTGAACTGAAATTGAAACTGAAAGCTCCTAGATAGAACTTTCTCCATTTGAATGCTTCATCCCTTCTGAATATATATAATACTCCAGAATCTTCATTTGAACTTTCTTCATTTGAAGAGCTTATTCCCAGTATCCATCAACTGAAAAAGTTTATTCCCAGCATCCATCAACTGAATGCTTGTTCTTATTATTGGCTGAATAATAAGACATGTTAGCTTCTCAAAAAGCTGACATCATCATCTTGTATGCTCTTGTCTTTTTCATTGTAGGAGGAGATACAACAACTGCTTGATCAATTTCTCCCCTGTTCTGAGCATACAAAACCACAATCTTTCTTCCCTTACTGGTTAATCTTGCTCCCCTGAGATTGGAAGATCTCTCACCATGTACCAAAATATTTCCTCCCCTGCTTGGAAGATCTCTCACCATCATGTGATCTACCAATTAGAACATGATTTTCAGACAATGGTGTACATGTTGGCCATCAATTCCTTAAGAGTTTAATTTGCTGCCCTCATTACTTCTAGGTGTGTTAACTCCTATGAGTGGTGAATCATGGGGCTTTTACTCATTGTCCATCATTTGATGGTTTTTTTTAGCCTCTTTGAAAATCCTTTTTAAGAAACTTTTAGCAGTATGACTATGATTTTATTATTGAAAAATCATACTGCTCTCAACCATTTTGAAGGGATTAAGTGTGTAACAGACACTTAATCAAGAATTCGGTTTAAATTAACCTCTGGTTGTGTGAGAACCAATGTTTTCAGTTATAAATAACTGCCTGTGTAAAGATAAACCCATTCAAAGGGCTTTCTTGACAGGTTTTCCAGCTCATAGCAATTGTTACCTCTAACACAAGTGTTAGATTCACTTTTGCTAGCTGTTCTTTCTATCAGATGTCCTTAGACTTGCTCATTATACTTAAAAGTATAAAATAATAGAAAGTGAGTTGTGTCAGTTACTATCTGACCAACTGAGCCATCAAGTCAATGTGAAACATCATAATCAGGTTTCAAGAAAGAAGTTTTAAAGAATCAATTAACTTAGGTGTAAACCTTTGTTAATGAATTCCCAAACTCAGTCCATCATAAACCTATTATGTCAGCAACTAAGATAATCATTATGCTGCTTCCATTTCACTTGAAACTTCCTTTGTGCTCAATGTTCATACCTGAAATTGTTAGTCCAAAACCAAGAAACAAAATGCAAAACATTTGTCTTATAGCAGTAGAATCATATGACTAACAGTATGAACTTAACAAACAAAATTTGTACTAGCAGTACAAACTTTTCCGTAACAGTAGTAATTAACAATGCTAGCAGTACAAAAAAGAATTTATATACAAAAACACAGAGTTTAAAATCATTGAGGATTAAGCATTCCAATACTTGCTACCAAGTACTGAAACCTTCCAACATCAAAAGCTTTTGTAAGAAGATCTGCAAAGTTGTGATCAGAATCAATTTTAAGAACTTGAATCAACTTTTTCTCATTGCAGTCTCTAATAAAATGATGTCTAATTTCAATGTGTTTTGTTTTAGAATGTTGCACTGGATTTTTAATGATGCAAATTGTACTACTATTATCAATATGTATGACAGTGTTCATGAAATTGTACCCATAATCAAGTAATTTATTTTGAAGCCAAAGTACTTGACTACAGCAACTTGCAACAGCTACATATTCAGCTTCAGTTGTTGAAGTAGCCACAATTGTTTGCTTCTTACACTGTCATGAGATAAGTCTACACCCAAGGAATTGACATCCTCCAGTTGTTGACTTTCTGTCCAAGCTAGGACCTGCATAATCACTATCTAAAAATTCTACCAAGTCAAAAGGTGATTCTCTAGAATACCATAGACCCAACCTAGGTTGACCCTTGAGATATCTAAAAATCCTCTTGACTGCTGTTAAATGAGAAACCTTTGGAGTTACTTGAAATCTTGCACAAGCACAAACAGAGAACATGATATCAGGTCTTGATGATGTGAGATACATCAAAGAGCCTATCATAGATCTGTATGTGTGTACATCTACATTTTCTCTATTTAAATCTTTAAGAAGTGGCTTCTCTGAGTCCATTGGTGTGCTTGCCACTTTTGAATTAGCAAATTTGAATTTCCTTAGAATCTCTGCAACATACTTATCTTGACTAATAAATATGCCTTCACATGATTGCTTAACTTGCAGACCCAAAAAGAATGTAAGTTCCCCCATGGAACTCATCTGAAACTTATTATGCATTAGTTTCTCAAACTCCAAACACATCTTCTTCCTTGTAGATCCAAAGATGATATCATCCACATACACCTGCACTAGCAAAAGATCATTCTTGTGCTTCTTGATGAATAATGTTTGATCAATCTTGCCTCTTTGAAATCCATTTTCTTTCAAATAGGAAGCCAGTATTTCATACCATGCTCTTGGTGCCTGATGAAGGCCATAAAGAGCCTTAGCTACCTTGTACACTTTGTCTGGATGATCTGGGTCAGTAAACCCTGGAGGTTGTGAGACATATACCTCCTCTTCAATAGTACCATATAGAAAAGCACTCTTGACATCCATTTGATAAACTGTGAAGCCCATAAATGAAGCATAAGCCAAAAATAACCTAATGGCTTCAATCCTTGCTACTGGATCAAAAACCTCTTCATAGTCTATCCCTTCTTCTTGTGTGTACCCTTGAGCTACTAATCTAGCCTTATTCCTAATCACTATGCCCCTTTCATCCCTTTTATTTCTGAAAACCCATCTAGTGCCAATTACCCATACACCCTTGGGTAAATCAACTAGCACCCAAACCTTCTGAATCTTAAACTGAAGAAGCTCCTCTTGCATAGCTTCTACCCAGCTTGAATCATCTAGGGCTTTAAGAACATTCTTTGGTTCTGCTTCTGATAGAAAACATACAAACAAGCAAGAGTTTGAAAACTCATGATGCTTTGAAGCATAAAGGGCATCAAGAAGCCCTTGTTGGTCTGAAGACATCAGTTGTTGTCTTGTCTTCACTCCTGATTGTACATCTCCAATCACATTGTCCAGGGAGTGGACTTTGTGAATCCTTGTGTGTGGTGTAGAAGGAACTTGATAGTTAGGTGGGAGATTGTTGAAATCCACCTCTTCTTCTAAGAATTTTGCTTTATGTGTTTCTGATGGGCCAGCAGTAGAAACATTTGGCTCAACAATAGAAAAATTAAGCCTAGCAGTAGAATGCTCTGACTCAGCAATACTATCATCAGTAGAAACATTCTCTGGTTCTTTTGTTCCATCGTCCTTGTTTTCATCTTCAATCCCTTCTTTAGCTTCATCAGAATAAGGTTCATCATTTATTGAAGTTGAAGCCACACTGGTACTTATTGGCATCCATACAGAATCTTGATCTTTCTTTTTGTCTAACCCTGCCTCATTTGTTGTTTCATTTCCTTTTGAACCTGAAAATTCATTAGTTTCAACAACAACAGGCACATAATTCATAGAATGGGTTAGTGTCTCAAGATTAAATAGCCAATTAGGACCTTGACCTGCTACATTAGATTTGTTCTCTAAAAATTCCAAATGCAGGTTTTCCTCTACTCTTCTAGTTCTTGAGTTGTATACTCTAAAAGCTTTGCTATTAAGAGAATATCCAACTAAGAATCCTTCATCTGCTTTACCATCAAACTTTCCTAGATGGTCTAAGGTATTCAGAATTGTCACATGACATCCAAATGGTCTAAAAAATCCTATTGCGGGAGTTCTACCTCTAAAAAGTTCATATGATGTCTTATTGTGAGATTTGACAACCAAAACCCTATTCTGAACATAGCAAGCAGTATTAACTGCTTCAGCCCAAAAAGTGATAGGCAACTTAGAGTCGGCTAACATGGTTCTAGCAGCTTCTATGAGTGTTCTATTTCTCCTCTCAGCTACTCCATTTTGCTGAGGAGTTCTTGCAACACTAAATTCTCTCATAATACATTTTTCCTTGCAGAAGTCATCCATAACTCTATTCTTAAACTCTGTCCCATTATCACATCTAATGACTTTTACTTTCTTGCTTACTAGGTTTTCTATCTCTGTTATAAATGTTTTAAGAATGCTAGAAGTCTCATCCTTAGAACTTAAAAAGAAAACCCATGTAAATCTACTATAGTCATCAGTAACAACTAGACAATATCTTTTATGCATCATACTACTAACATAAGTAGGTCCAAATAAGTCCATATGAAGCATAAACAATGATTGATCAATAGAGTTAAAAATTTTGGGCTTACAAGTGGCTTTGTGTTGTTTGCCTTTAAGACAAGCAATGCATGTTTGGTCATTTTCAAATCGTTTTTGAGGTAAACCTCTTACCAAACCATTCTTAACAATCTTATTTATTGTTTTGAAGTTAATGTGACCAAGCCTCCTATGCCATTTCATAGATTCATCCAATGTGGCCTTTGCAACTAGACAAGTAAGTACCTCTTTAGGAACAATCTTCTTCATATCAACACTGTACATGTTTCCCTTTCTTGGAATTTTAAGAAGTACTTGACTTTCATCAGGCATCTTAAAATTAGAAGAAAGTACAAGACATTCAGTGTCAGTAAAAAGAACTTTGTTCTTTTTGTCACACATTTGTGAGACACTAAAAAGATTATACTTTAGCTCTTGCACATAGTACACATCTTCAAAATCTAATTTACCAGTTTTAAGAGTACCTTTACCAGTAATCTTGCCACCGATACCTCCTCCAAAGGTAACATATCCTCCATCTAATGATTGAAAGTTGGAAAGATAAGACATGTTGCCTGTCATGTGCCTTGAACACCCACTATCTGAATAGACTTGATCTTCATGATCTGTTAGTGAATGTTCCTGCACATAAATAAGGAAATTAGTTTCCTTGGGGAACCCAAGCCATTACTGACTTGGATTTGCCATGTGCATCAATGTAATTAAATCTCTTGAGAACAATTGATGCACCATTGAATTTAAGAGGTTTCCAAATCCACATGCTGAGGCCTTAACAGCATTGGCCCTCTTTTCCCTAGCAGTAGAACCCTTAGCTTTCCAAATTTGTTTTAATGAAGCTGCTCTTGTTGGAAAAGGTTTCTTAGCAGTTGTTTGTGCATGTTTGTAAGTTGTTTTTGCACTTTGTACTGCTGGTTTAGGGTAAACAGAGTAAAAAGGTCTGGCAGTAGAAACTGCTTGTCTAGCAGTAGAATCTTTTGGTCTAGCAGTAGAAACTGCTTTTGGTCCAGACTTTGATGAAACTGCTCTGAGTGTTGTTCTAGTATTATTAGAGTGACTTTTAGGTGTTTGCCTTTTGAAATTCACCCTATTGTTTGTATACCCAGATACCCTTTGGTTGCAGAAAGCTGCAAGATGGTCAAATTCTCCACATATGAAACAAGCTTTGTTAAAGAAGTCAAAGTCATCACCTAGTTGGTGAGACTTAAGGCCATTCCAATTCCTTTGGTTGCCTTTAGGCTTGTTTGTGGTTCTGTATTGTTCACAATATCTAACTGGTTGCCTAACATGTTTAATGTTGATTTTAGGCCTATCAGTATCATGTTTGACTATCTTAGGAACACTTGTTCCTGCTTTCTTAACCACATCAGGTTTAGACATAACCTGTTCATCTTCATCATCATCAGATATCCAGTCCTCAATGATTGGACCATCTGATCTTCTATCAGAGGACACCTTGTCCTCAGGAAGTGAAGTTTTACTTAAACTTTCACTTACTTTCTTAGGTGCATCAACAACTAACTTTGTTTTTGGCTGAACACCATATTGTAGCTCAGGTTGTTGAAATTCAGCTACTCCTGAATTCTCTATGTTTATCCCTGGGGGAACAGGAATTCCTCTGTAAGGGGGTGGGAAAGCATTATATCCTAACCCTGACTTGGCTCTATTAATCACTTGACATTCAATCATGTTGGTTACACCTCTAGAAGCATGTTCTAGTGTTTCTACAGTCAAGTGAATTTTTCCATTTTCCTTTTTGATCCTACCATAAGCATCTCTCAAAAGCTTAATTTCAGCATCTCTAAAGAATATGTCCTGTCTAAGAAGAGCTTTGTCATCAGAAAAAGCAAATTCATTTTGTTTGTAGTAAATGATCTGCTTCTCTAGGGATTCTAAACCACACTTATAATCTACTAAGTCTTGCTGAGTTCTGCTTAGGACTTTCTTTTGGTCATCATAATGTTTGATTAAAGTTTGTAGTTCTTTAAGAGCTGTGCAAGTATTTGAACAAACTTTATGATTTTGTACCTCAGTAGAGAAAGCCATGAGTGCCATTTGTGAATAAGCTTCTTCTTCATCTGCCATAAAACTCCAATCAAAACCTAAGCCATCAATAGCTACCATAGCTTTTGAGTTTGGCTCAGAAACCTCCCCTGTTTTGGATTTGCTTCCAAAACCTCTATTCTTGCTATCTTGCTGCCTTGGTCTTCTACATTCTCTTGAGAAGTGTCCCATCATGTGGCAGTTATAGCATTCTATCTTTGACTTGTCAAAACCAGCAGTATCATTGTTGCTGATTGTGAGCTTCTTCCTCGTCCTTTGATAGAACTTCTTAGCCCTCATGCTAAGAAGAGAAATTTGCCATTTTAGGTCCATTTCCTCCAGATCATCATCATTGATCTCTTGGAGGTCTTCATAAGTGAGCATGGACCCATCATTTCGACTTGTAAGGAAAGCACAACAAGTCTTCTCTTCCAAAATACCCATGGTACTTCTTGATGAACTAGCAGCACCAACACCATCAACAACCTTCACCTCTTCACTTGGATTTGAGGTACTAGGAGATGACATAAATGCCATGTTCTTAGTATTAGAACTAGTACCTCCATTTTTCTTCAAATCTTGTTCCACAATTTTGAAGTTGCTATACAAGTCTATTAGTTCCATGGTGTCAAGGTTTGGCTTGTTCTTCCAGACAACAACATGTATAGCCCACTCTTCTGGTAAGCTTCTCAGAAATTTTGAGTTTAAATCTTCTTGAGGTATTTCAACCCCAAGAATAGCAAGTTGGCTCACAATATTTTGAAGCCTATTAAACATGTGGTCAAGAGATTCATTGTTGGTAGAGGAGAAGTTTTCAAACTGCTGCTTGAGCAGAGTCTTGTGGGTTTTCTTGGTGGCTTCATTTCCACCATACCTAGCAATAATGGCTTCAAATAATGACTTGGCATCTTTGAACTTGCTGAAGTTTAAAAGTTGATCATTAGGAATTGTTGACATAAATAATGCCTAAAAACATTATCAATATTTATTCATATCTCTATGTTTTGATGATCACAAAATGTAAACTCATTAAAACATAAACTTATAAAATAAACAAGTACTTAGTTGTAAATATTCACTTCTACAACTAAAATCACTTAAGGTATGAATGAACTAATGCTTAATGCATTATATGATCAAAGGAACATTTTCTTAATAACTAGATTTTTTATAAAATGTCAAAAACATTTTATATATTTTAGAAAAACATTTTTGGCAATAAATAAAAAGGTTTAATTCATTATAAATTTATGAATTCAAATTTTTAACCAAAATCAGTAAAAATGTTCCCGAAAAACCTGTTAGTTGTATATTTGATGAGCTGTGATTAGTTGAAGATAGGCTAGGCATTAAAGGGTGATTTACATTTACCCTAAATAGCATATCCATTGTATCTATTTATTGATGCATCGTTTGTATGGAGATGATCACACACAAAATCAATACAATCAATATTCTCCCCTATTCTCTCTAATATTATCTTACATGGTATCAGCCTAAGTTGATATCGATCCTTCACCTTACACCGATCAATCTTTCACCTCTTTTAATCTTGGTTATTTGTTGTCGACCGTTGGCTCCGGGATAGCCAGTTGACCTATCTGTATTAATATTGGTTTGTGGATCTTCGATCGTTGGTTTCTTGTGCATAACCAGTCGAAGATTCTGTTTTGTTAAAGTCAATTATCTACTGCTACTCTATTTGTGGTTGGCTACTATTTGTTTTATTCCTTCCTGTTTAGTCTCATTGGTCAGACACTTACAAAAAAAAAAAAACCCTACCCCTCGTACACCTTTTACTTCAAAACCTAGATTACAAATAAACTCACCACAAACCTTAGATTCATACACCAATGGCTGGCAATCCTCCACTTCGCCCCTCTTGCTTGAATGATATGTCATCTTCTGTGTTAACGTCATCTGATATGCGAACTTTGCAAACTCTTTTGGCTAAACTTGGGATTAATGGGAATAATATTGGTACTTCTAATGTTTCTAACCCTCCTGTGTTGAATGCTACAAATAATTCTTCACCAATTGTTTTGCAAACCTCTCCTACTTTACCCAATACCTATGCTATGAGCCATAGCCCACCAGGTTTTAATCATACGGGACAAGTGATATACTCAGGGGGTGCAACAAATAATTTTGGACCTCAGCCAAACTACCAGCTTCAACAAGGGGGTTCACAAGGTCCTTATTTTTCACATGGGGGTGTGTCAGTTATGACAGGTCAGTTTGGTGCACATGGGGGTCAACATGTTACTACGGTTCAGCAGATGAGGCAGATTAATGAACCGGTTCAGTTTGGTTCACATGGGGGTCATTTTGGTCAGATTAGTCAACCGGTTCAGCACGGGGGCCTGAATGGTCAACCTGGTCAAACTGTTCAGCCATGGAGCGTGGGTCCCGCGGGTCAAGAAACTATTTTACCACATGCTTTCAATGCCGGGACACTTCAGTCTCCTTCTTCCGGTAATTGGAATATGGACACAGGTGCGTCCTCACATCTTAATGATAATGTCAATAATCTTAGTGATGTTTTTAATTCGTGTATTTATTCATCAGTTGCTGTTGGTGATGGGCATTCTATTCCCGTTACTAACTCTGGACATAGCATTTTGCCTACGCCTTTTCGCCCTCTTCATTTAAATAATGTTTTAATTACTCCTAATATAGTCAAAAATTTGATTTCTGTTCGTCAATTTGTTTGTGACAATTATTGTACTGTTGAATTCGATCCTTTTGGTTTTTCTGTTAAAGACTTTCAAACACGTCGGGTGTTGCTTCGCTGTGATAGCACTGGAGATCTATACCCTGTCACGCAACCCTCTCCTATTCCTCAAGCCTATCTCACCAGTCAGTATACGTGGCATCAACGACTCGGTCATCCAGGAAGTGAAGTGCTACGTCGTGTTATTTCCAATAATTCTATTTCGTGTAATAAGGAGAAGTCTCCCGTGCTTTGTCATGCATGTCAGCTTGGCAAACACGTGAAACTTCCATTTGTTAGTTCTTCTACTTTAGTTCAGTCTTCTTTTGACATTGTTCACTCGGATTTGTGGACTTCCCCAATTCCGAGTCTGTCTGGTTTTCGGTACTATGTTTTATTTTTGGATCATTATTCTCAGTTTGTTTGGGTTTATCCTTTAGTTAATAAATCTGATGTTTTTTCCAAATTTATGTTGTTTCGTAATTTTGTTAAAACTCAATTTAAGAGTGAAATTAAGTCGTTTCAGTGTGATCATGGTGGTGAATTTGATAACCACTCCTTTCATAAATTATTTGCCGACAATGGAATTCAATTTAGATTTTCTTGTCCACGCACTTCCCAACAAAATGGAAAATCCGAAAGGATGATTCGCACCATTAATAATCTAATTCGGACTTTACTGTTTCAAGCTCATCTCCCACCTAACTTTTGGGTTGAAGCCCTCTACATGGCCGTTTACCTATTGAATATATTACCATCACGTGCCATTGATAATGAAGTCCCATACACCCGCCTTACTGGCACTACACCAGCTTATAGTCTTTTACGTGTTTTTGGGTGTCTTTGTTACCCTCATCTTGATGCCGACCACAAACTTGGAGCCCGTGCTACGCCTTCCATCTTTTTGGGCCACGCTACTAATCATCGTGGCTACCGTTGTCTAGACCTCAACACCAATAAAATAATCATTTCACGACATGTTACTTTTGATGAAACAGTTTTTTCCGTTTGGTTCCACGACACCCAATGTCAGTCCCTCGTATGATTTTTTGGACGACACCTCAAATTTAATCTCCAATATAATCAAACAGTCACCTACATCTACTACTGCTTCACCTCAACCACAACCTAACACGCCTGCTCCTACTATCCACATTGATGAGCATAATTCTCCTACACACGGTCCACCTTCCCCAACTACGCCTCATCTTACCACCCCACTTCCCACACATGTTACTAGCCCGTCTAACCAACATCCCACCCCCGTTTCCGTTTCCCAAGATCCACCAACTCCAACTGTTAACCCAAACCCGGTTTCGATTCATCCCATGGTCACACGTTTTCGTGTCGGGACTAATCGTCCTACTCAGCGTTTTACTTATCATGTATCTTCGATCTCCCCGTTACCCAAATCTTATAATGAAGCGTTTAATGATTCTAATTGGCAAAATGCTATGTGTGATGAATATGATGCACTTATTAAAAACAAAACTTGGATTCTTGTGCCTCGACCTACGGATGCCAACATCGTACGTTGTATGTGGTTATTTCGTCATAAGTACTTGGCGAATGGTACTCTTAGTCGTTACAAAGCTCGTCTTGTGGCGAATGGTAGTACACAGATAGAGGGTGTCGATGTTGATGAGACGTTTAGCCCTGTGGTTAAACCTGGTACTATTTGAACGGTACTTAGTTTGGCTACTTCTAGACATTGGCCGGTTCATCAGCTTGATGTCAAGAATGCCTTTTTGCATGGTGACTTAGCTGAGACTGTTTACATGCATCAGCCTCCTGGTTTTCGGGACTCTGCACATCCAGATTATGTTTGTTTATTACAGCGATCTCTTTATGGTCTCAAACAGGCGCCTAGGGCTTGGTTTCAGCGTTTTGCTGCTTTTATGCTTCGGGTTGGATTTGCTCATAGTCGCTGTGACTCCTCTTTATTTATTTATAGACAGGGGACTGATACTGCTTATTTATTACTGTATGTTGATGACATTGTCCTAACAGCTTCTTCTGAGAGTTTGTTACAGCGAATTATTGCTTCTTTGCATACGGAGTTTTCTATGACGGATTTAGGATCTCTAAATTATTTTCTGGGCATATCTGTTACACGTGATTCTACAGGGATGTTCTTATCTCAGCATAAGTATGCTACTGAGATCCTCGAGCGTGCACACATGCTTGGTTGTAACCCCAGTCGGACTCCTGTTGATACTGAGTCTAAACTGGGTGATGATGGTGATTTGGTGTCTGATCCCACCTTATATCGGAGTCTTGCGGGTTCTCTTCAGTACCTCACTTTTACTCGACCTGATATTTCCTATGCAGTCCAGCAGGTTTGTCTTCATATGCATGATCCAAGGGAGCCTCATTTCTCGGCCCTTAAACGGATTTTGCGATATGTTCGGGGTACTATAGATTACGGATTACAGTTGTTTGCATCCTCTACTACTTCATTAGTTGCTTATTCGGATGCGGATTGGGCTGGTTGTCCTATTACTCGGCGATCTACTTCAGGTTATTGTGTGTTTCTTGGCAATAATCTGCTCTCATGGTCAGCTAAGCGTCAACCGACGCTCTCTCGCTCTAGTGCTGAGGCTGAGTATCGGGGTGTTGCTAATGCAGTTGCTGAGACATGTTGGTTACGGAATCTTCTGCTTGAGTTACACACTCCTTTGTCCTCTGCTACACTTGTATACTGTGACAATGTCAGTGCTGTTTATTTGTCCTCTAATCCGGTTCAACATCAACGGACGAAGCATATTGAGATTGACATTCATTTTGTTCGGGATTTGGTAGCTGCTGGTCAAGTCCGGGTTCTTCATGTGCCTTCTCGCTATCAGTATGCAGACATTTTTACTAAGGGCTTGCCTACCGCTTTGTTTGAGGAGTTTCGCTCCAGTTTGAGTGTTCGGTGTCCTCCCGCTCAAACTGCGGGGGAGTGTTAGTTGTATATTTGATGAGCTGTGATTAGTTGAAGATAGGCTAGGCATTAAAGGGTGATTTACATTTACCCTAAATAGCATATCCATTGTATCTATTTATTGATGCATCGTTTGTATGGAGATGATCACACAAAAATCAATACAATCAATATTCTCCCCTATTCTCTCTAATATTATCTTACAAAACCTTCCCCACAAAAAGACAAAACTGGGCAACGGCTAGCATGGGCGGCCCCCTTAATTTTGTTAGGCGGCCCCCTTAAAATTAAGGGGACCGCCCCCCTATTTAAGGGGGCCGGCCACGCTCCTGTAGGTTCCAGCTGTCCAGTTTTTCTGCCTATAAATACCAGCCTTCCCCTGGATTTTTACTCACCCTTTTGCACTAAAACTTTCTGTTGTAAATCTCATTTCATATCTTCAAAAAAACCTTTGATCATTGATGCGCGTGATGTGTCGTTGCGGTTTAGCAGTATTAATGCCTACTCAAGTTTTAAATTTATATTTAGCCGACTTATCAATAACACACACACTTAACAAGCAGTGTACCCGGTCAGTATGAATATAATGGTAAGTAGAGTGTCGATCACTAAGAGTGGAACGTATTATCTAGTCATTCTAATCAGTATTTTAATATTCTAAGTTAACTATACAACCTAATCTAACGCAAGGGGGTTCAGCCTGAGAGACTGGCACGTTTTGGTTGCAATTAAATAATAAACTAAACTAATGAGCACGAATCAGCGATAGGAATGCACGTACACAGATAAATACTCGAGACAATAAGAAGACCTGTCCTGATGATTAAGTAGATTGTCACTTGTTTTACTGATAGTTTTATATGAAGTGTATGTAATTAACCCTTTCTCGTTGGCCCTAATCTTATCGGCGAGTAAACCCTTAATGATTACTTATGTCTAAAAGTTATTCCTAAGTGATCAATTTAGTAACAACCGTGGGAGCCACATTCTCTTCCGTAGTCAAATGCGCAGGCCACTAATAAACACAGAGGTTATCAATGCACTAATAAGTAGTAACCAAAGACATCAACATATAAACTTTAATTGATGGGAAAGCAGTTTTAAGGGAGTGCAATCTTTCTCGTCACATTACACAAGCCACCAATCCTGATGAATTAAAGTTTACTAACACAATAAAACAAAACTACTTAATGAATTAAATACATGCAGGACCTTCTTACAGCTCTTGTATCTTCGTTCGGGTGTGTCTTGTGCTGCCTAATCGTCTGAATTCGGCCTTAGGTTTCTGTGGTCTTCGTACTTCGTATATATTATGCCCCCGAAATTCGTCTGGTCTTGGGGTATTTATAGTTTCTGTCTGAGGGTAAGATGCGGCGCATTGACTTAACTTCGCGTGGGGTCCAAGATTAATATATTCAGGAATATTCGTACACCGCCAGAAGATGCGGCGTAACTCCATTCTCAGATGCGGCGCATGTCCTTGCTGTCTTGGATCGTATCTTGTGAAATCTTGATAGTGATGCGCCGTATGTAATAAGAAAGATGCGGCGTATCTGGAGCAGAATGTCTTGATCTTGTACATTTCAGTAGACTCTTATCTTCTTGCTTGTTTTGCTCCATAATTAGTCCAAAATCGCCAAGTTTCACCAAATGCTTGTTTTTAACTGAGAATTACAAAAGTAAACGATTAAGCATCAATTCTCACAGATAATATAATAAAACAAGTCAAATAAATAGGATAAATGACGGTAATAAAATGTACTTATTTGAGTTCATCAATCATGTAATCTTAAGCATTGGTTTCCAAGTGATCCAAGCTTCCACCATCCAAGTGCAAAAGAAGAATACTTCTATTAATCAAGACTAGAAGTATTACAACTTAGTAGCATCTTGTTACTCAAGTTGTTTGTTTTGTATACTTTGTAAATCTTTCATTCATTTGTGTAAAGTGTGTATATATGTTGGAAACATAAGTGATTAGGCTAGAGTAGTGTGTAAGTAGTGAAGAAGGTGGATAAGTAGTTGTGGAGTAAAGAAGTAGAGTAGAAGCCTTGTAAAGTTGTGAAGTAGAGAAGTCTTGAAGCCGTTGTGAAGCCATAGCCTAGAAGTCGTGAAGTCGTGAAGTCCTAGAGGTTGTGTAGCGGTCGTGTTGAAGCCATGAAGTCCTAGTCATGAAGTCCTAGTGTTGAAGTCGTGAAGCCGTAGCATAGAGGTTGTGTAGCGGTTGTATTGAAGCCATGAAGTCCTAGTCGTGAAGTCCTAGTGTTGAAGTCATGAAGTCGTAGCATAGAGGTTGTGTAGCGGTCGTGTTGAAGCCGTGAAGTCCTAGTCGTGAAGTCCTAGTGTTGAAGTCGTGAAGCCGTTGCATAGAGGTTGTGTAGCGGTCGTGTTGAAGCCGTGAAGTCCTAGTCGTGAAGTCCTAGTGTTGAAGTCGTGAAGCCGTAGCATAGAGGTTATGTAGCGGTCGTGTTGAAGTCGTGAAGTCTTAGTCGTGAAGACATAGTGTTGAAGTCGTGAAGCCGCAGCATAGAGGTTGTGTAGCGGTCGTGTTGAAGTCGTGAAGAAGTCGTGAAGCAGTCGTGAAGCCGTTGTGAAGTAGTCGTGAATAAGTTGTGAAGAAGTTGTGTTGTGAAGTTTTGAGATTGGTTCTAGCTACGATTAGAACTCGACATTTAGCTTTGTGTCGTTAAACCCGTGTAAGCCAAAGTTGTGTACGGTTTTCTCCGCCATAAGGGAGCTTATTGAAGTTGTGAAGAAAACTCTCGAGCTTGGTGCTCGGGGAGTGGAGTAGGGCAAGGAAGGTTTCCTTGTAGCCGAACCACTATAAATCCCTCGTGTCTCGGTTAGATCTTTCCATCTCTTACTTACATCTTTATTTATATCGTCATTAGTTTTATAACATATAGGCATATATAATTGTTAGTAATAATTAGAAGTTGACTTCACATATAGATCAAATTGAAACTCCATTCAAGAAACCAAAACTTTTACAATCAATTTAAAAGAATACATATAAACTAATAATAAGGTTCAAGTTTTATTTTTCATACAAACTTGAATCTAAGTGTTTTAAAAATAAATAAAGGTTTTCATAATAAAATTAAAAAGACATAAAACTATTCAACCCCCCACCCTTCTAGTTTTCCACAATTGGTATCAAGGGTCACGTCAATCAAGATCTTTAAAATATACTGAATTTTAAAACTTGAATCGATCTATGGAATTCGAAAAATATCTAGAAGGGGAATCTTTGCTAAAACCACCACTATTTAAAAACTATACTTTTCTTGAATGGAAAAATAAATTTGAAACTTATGTGAAATCAATTGATCTAGATCTTTGGCATGTCATTTCGATTGGTGATTTTGAAAGTCAAACAAAAACATATTTTGAAAGTCAAACAAAAACGGAT
>CP139505.1:93387388-93410055 GCA_021014915.2 Artemisia tridentata subsp. tridentata | reverse complement strand
GCGTTCACTCGCAAGTGATTAATGGTTCATGATATGAGGGTCCTTTTAAAGGCAACAATGTGTCTTAAGAAATATCAATCAGGATTTGTATAAAGAAAATACTTGTGTTCAGGTTTGTAGCATGTATCTCCCCACAAGTTTGAAAAATGTATAAAAGTGGGACTACGAACTCACCTTGGTGTTACAGTAGTCTAATTTGAAAGTAAATCAAGTACGATGAATAAACTGCTCCGACACGCAACCTAGGTGAATATGTCAAGTTTTAGCATTCGAATAACAAATGACCAAATGTCGTGTTGATAGTTAACTCCTGAATGAGACAACATGAAGTCTCTCCAAAAGTTTAATATTTATCGTATTTCATTTTTAGGGTTTGTTTGATCGTTGATGAATTAGAAGTATCTCGTTTATTAGTTTTTATAAAAAAATGAGCTAAAAGTATATTTCCCGCAATAATATAAAATGTTACATTTTATACCCTTATAGTTTCAAATATTGACAGTTTATACCCCTAGACTTTCATATAATGACAACTTATACCCTTTATCTTTTATGAATTAACAACTTATATTCTTCATCTTTTATAAATTAACAACTTATACCCTTCAACTTTTATGAATTAACAACTTATATTCTTCATCTTTTATAAATTAACAACTTATACCCTTCGTCTTTTATGAAATGACAATTTATACCCCTCAACTATTAGTTGTTTACTATTTCAGCCCTTTTATCAATATTTACAGCTTTGGCACAAGAAAACTCCATGTTTTAATATGTTAGAGTTTTCCCCTCATAATATTCTAGTCGTTACATATATGGTCCTCTATTCATTTTAACCACGTTTTAAGTTTAGGAAAGGGTGTGATCTATTATGGCTTGCTAAATAAGTTGTGGTTAGTTTATAAATAAGTTGTGAACAGCTTATTAGCTTATATTTTAGCTTATAGGTTCAAAATAATTAAAAAGAGTGTGTTATTTTATGTGTCGAGACACCAAAAGTAGACATGAATATACACGAGGCATTTCAATCTTTTTACGACGTTCTTGTTGTTTTATATTCTTTGCTGGGAGCTTATTAAGTTTGCAAAATCCCATAGCTTGAAGCTTTTAGCTTATGGTCGAAACAATTCACCAAGGTTGGGTACTTGGGCTATGTTCTCGATAAAAATAAAACAATAAATCCAGTTTTTCAGTTTTTGAGCGCATGTAAAGATCACAAAATTTTGAGTGTGGTTTATGGCGTTTAGACCGGATCTTGGGGGCTTTAAGTAGTATCTTGGGTGCTTATTAAAAGTGCTTAATGGCTGGGCTTATAAGCCTTGGCTTATAGTAGAAAATTAGGGCTAAAAATGGGTGTTTAGGGTTTTCTCAAGCTGCGACCAGCCCAAAAGAGACGCAGAAAACAAGCGGGATTTGAATAGTTTTAGGCAAGGTTTTGGGAGCTTTTTAAAGCTTATTAGGAGCTTATTGAATGTGCTTAATATCTAAGCTTATGGTTGTTAGCTTGTAGGTTAAAATTGAACTCCAAAAGGGGTGTTTGGGGCTGTCGACTAAGAACAAAAAAAGAAGAAAAATGCATTTTTGATCTCGAATTTTATGAGCTTATTTTTATAACTTATTAACATGAAAAATAGCTTATTTAGATGTATTATTTGTGTTTATCAAGGCCTTAAAACTTAAAACAACCTAATAGCTTACTATTGATGTCTGATGGTTTACTGATGTAACAGAAACTATGAAAATCATAGATTTTGGTCTTGGCTTTTATTAGGGACTTAATTACCATTATGATTAGGTGTAACTAAGATTATTAAAATGAATTGGAAAGGCTTGGAAGACTTACAACACTTAGGTACTCGATTGGAAGCTAAAACGCCAAAAAGGACTCTAACTTGGAATAAAGCCTTTCAAGGCTATTTGCCCTTGCATGATACCTTCTATATCCTTCTCTTGAGTCTTATGATCAGAATGTGGGAGTGAGTTTTAGTGTGTTTGTGGTTAAACTATGTGATGAGGTGAATAAGAGGTTCTTGGTTGCTTTTTATAGAAAGAAATTTAGAGACATGGTGAGGTGGCCTTTGATGGCTTTTGCCACATGTTATGGATGGTTCGTAATTTTAGAGACATATTGAGGTGTTCAAGGTGGTTGGTAACTTCATGTGTGATGGTAAGAAGATCATGAAATGTGGCACCATTAAGTCCTTAATTAAGGCTTGACATCCTTAACCAATGCTTAAGACCTAGGGGACATGAAGATATGACAAGTTTATCTCCTCATTAGGGTTTAGTTAGGAAGTAGTTAAGATCTAGTTTAATTAGGGCTTGATTTGGTTGAAACTTAGTTTGATTTGAACTAGAATTACAAGGGTGACGTTTTATGCTTTAGTTACTTGTACCATGGCTTTAAGGTGTTGTACATGAAGTTCTAGGAATGTAGGAATCTTAGTTAAGGTTCTTGGTTAATGTCTTGTTAAGTATAATTAGGTTTACATATGTTTAGTGTAGTAAAAATGTAGTTTTTAGTTTTTATGCATTAAGTACTTGTACCATAGGTTTTAGAACTTGTACTCTAGGTTTGAATGTTATAAGAAAACTAGGTTTAGGGTTAGTGCATAAAGGTCTAGTATTATGTGCTTTAGAGTATGTACACTATGGTTTATAATGTGATTTTTATGAATATTGTGTTTTATGCATTAAGGTCTTGTACATGTGCTTGAGGGACTTGTACATTTATATTTTATAGAAATCATGTACACATTAATTAGGGTTTGTGATTTTATCACATAAAATCATAGTTTTGTGAAATTAGGGCTTGTAACGGGAAAATAGGGTAAAGCTTAGGTTTTCGTGCTTTAAGGGCTTGTACATTAGTTTAGGGTTTTGTACTTTAGGGTTTGCACTTTCGGAGTCCTCAGTGCACTTTAGGGGTCTTTAGTGCACTTTAGGGGTCTTCTGTGCACTTTAGAGATCAATAGTGCACATTAGGGTTTATAGTGCATTTTAGGGTTTTCGTGAGAACTTTAATAGGTAGTAAATGTTTAGTTTAAGCGTTTAATGATCGTACGTTAATGAATTAACATAAAGTGGAAAATAGAAGTTGAAAACTTTGGTACTTGACATATAAAGATGTTTATGTGAAATAAACATGAAGCATGTTGGTGTCGGTCTGCGTGGAAGCACGTTTATTAAGGATATGAGTTACGCCACATTAGTTAGTCGTGGTGATCAGATAAACAGATAACGTTTAGTCTTAAAAAAAATTTATACGTGGAAAATGGATTAATACAAGTGGAAATTTACCGGTGGTTACAGAATTTCAGTTTCTTTAAATGGTGTTTTTTATTTTAATGTTATTCCTGTGAATGGTGTTTTTGAAATTGACATGAATGAAAATGTATCCAATAATTATAATTCAATGTATAGCATCACTAATAAGAGAATAAAGAATTTTTTTGGATTCATCTTATCTTTGGCATTGTCGACTTGCTCATATAGGCAAGACTCGTATGGAAAAGTTACAACGTGAGGGGATTTTACAAGATATCAATGATGAATCATTTGATAAATGCGAATCTTGTATATCTGGGAAGATGACAAAGAAACCTTTCAATAATCGTATGGAAAGGGCTTCTGATCTACTTGGTTTAATACGCACTGATGTGTGTGGACCACTTAGACATGTGTCAAGGAAAGTGCTAGCTACTTCTTAACCTTTACTGATGATTTCAGCCGTTATAGATATGTTTATTTACTTAAACATAAACATGAGGTGTTTGAAACATTTAAGGTTTTCAAAGCTGAAGTAGAATTGCAACTTGGAAAGAAGATTAAAGCTCTTCGATCCGACAGAGGTTGTGAATACCTGAGTTAAGAGTTTAAAGATTATTTAGTTGAGAATGGAATTGTCCAGCATCTCACATCTCCATATACTCCATAACAAAATGGTGTATCTGAGAGAAGAAATCGTACATTGTTGGACATGGTGCGATCAATGTTTAATCTTACAACTCTTCCTTTATCCTTTTGGGATTATGCCTTAGAATCTGCAATTCGCATTTTAAATATGGTTCCGACCAAGAAGGTTGATAAGACAGCTTATGAGTTATGGAATGGAAAAACTCCTAACTTGTCTTATTTAAAGGTATGGGGTTGCGAGGCGTTTGTTAAGCGTGACTCAGCAGATAAACTCCAATAGAGATCTGTAAAGTGTATCTTTCTAGGATACCCAAAGGAAACAATGGGTTACTATTTTTACTACCCACCTGAAAACAAAGTAATTGTTGCTAGGTATGGAGATTTTCTTGAAAAGGATCTCATATCTCAAGAAATCAGTGGGAGGATTTATGATCTGGAAGATGATCAAGAAGATACATTACCTTTTAAAAACACTAGCGAACTTCTTGTGGAACCTGAAAATCTGGGTCCTCCACCTGAAGTTGTTCCCATTCGCAGATCTTTAAGGACTGTGAAAGCACCTGAACGTCTATGTCTTAACGTAGAAGTTGAGGAAACTATATTAGGGGAACTTGGAGAACCTGCTAATTATAGAGCTACCATGAATGATCCTGAAAAGGACAAATGGCAAGTTGCTATGAATGGGGAAATGCAATCTATGAGAGATAATGAAGTTTGGATTGAAGTAGACCTTCCTCCCAATGCCAAGGTAGTTGGAAGTAAGTGGCTCTTCAAGAAGAAAACTGACATGGATGGCAATGTACACACCTATAAGGCTCGTTTGGTAGCTAAAGGCTTTACTCAAACTTATGGTGTTGACTACGAGTAGACCTTTTCTCCTGTAGCTGACATAAGGGCCATTAGGATTCTCATAGTTATCGTTGCATACTATGACTATGAGATTTGACAAATGGATATCAAAACCGCCTTCTTAAATGGTCGCCTAGATGAAGACATCTATATGCGCAGCCTGAGGGGTTTGTGAATCCAGAATTTCCAAACCGTGTATGCAAACTTCAAAAATCCATTTATGGATTGAAGCCAGCATCATGGCAATGGAATAAGAGATTTGATGAAGAAATCAAAAGGTTTGGTTTTACTCAGAATCTTGATGAGCCATGTGTATATCACAAAGCTAGTGGGATTGATGTTATTTTCCTTGTCCTATATATTGATGACATATTAATCATGGGTAAAAATATTCCAAGATTGAAAGAGGTTAAAGCCTATCTTGGGAAATGTTTTTCCATGAAGGATTTAGGAGAAGCAATATACATTCTGGGAATCAAAATATATAGAGATAGATCAAAGCGGTTGATTGGATTAAGCCAAAGTGCTCACATTGATAAAATATTAAAGAAATTCAATATGCAAAATTTCAAGAAGGGATATTTGCCAATGCAAGAGAATCATGGCTTAAGTAGCAAAGCATGTGCTTCAACACCTGTAGAGGTGACACACATGAAGAGAGTCGCTTATGCTTCGGCTGTGGGATCTATTATGTATGTGGTGAGATGCACAAGGCCTGATGTGGCGTTTGCTCAAAATATAACCAGTCGATATAAACAGAATTCAGGTGAACTCCACTGGACTGCTAAACATATTCTCAAGTACTTAAGGGCTACAAGAGATATGTTTTTAGTATATGGGGAAAATCCAGAAGTAGAACTTGGTGTTACAGGTTACTGCGATGCGTCCTGGAAATGTGATAAAGATGATACGAAGTATTAGACGGGTTATGTCTTTGTCATTAATTGAGGAGCTGTGGATTGGAAAAGCAAGAAGCAGAGTACCATAGCGATGTCTGTAACAGAATGTGGGTACATTGCTGCTTCAGAAGCTGCAATGGAAGCCGTCTGGATTAGGAAGTTCATTTCAGGGCTTGGAGTTATGTCTTCCAAGTCTTCTAAACTATAAATGCAAGGCTTAGGGTTATTTGTTTAGTATCTTTTGTGCACAAGCTATAACCCTAAACTTGTTTTCTTGTTTCCTCTTGTTTGGCCGATCGACTAAACACCCTCTAAGGGCCGATCGGTTTTGGTTTTTTGCCAAAACAAATTGTTTGGTTTAATCTGTGTTTAATTACTAGCATAACATTAATTCGGTTATAGTACGTGTGTACAAGAACGTGGTATTAACTCACTATAGTTAATATCTTGGATTGAATTACAAAAAGGTAAGGGCTAATTCTATAATCCATTAGAAACCCTAATTAGGGTTCATCACTATTGATTGCTTGGAGTTGATTCTTGTTTAGCTAGAATCAAATGTACGTTTACATTTAAATTCGGTTAACTAATTATGTGTTAATGATCTTTACGCTTTCGCATGTTCTCTTTGATGTTATGTGTTTAATTTATGAAGTAGTCATGTTATTAAAATCCAATAGCTGTTGAGTTCCGTAAAAGAGACATCTAACAAGCATCATTACCTGATAAGTGTGTGGTCATTGAGGTTAATTGTTTCTCTTGTTTACTCTGTAAGGTCTTAGATTATGTTCCAAATTCCAAAAGTTAATTCTGAGATGGATATTTGATCTTCACTTGTTTAAATTATGGTAATCGTTTTTATTTAATTCTATTTTATTATTATTTGTAACATTTAGTATGTGACATACTCCATTGCCCAAAAGGCCGGTAGTTGCTGTTGTGACTAGGGGCGGATGTACATACTTGAGACAGAAGTTATGTACATGCATACCCCAAGGGCGCCATCATTAGTGTGAAAATGAAATTTTTCTTTACATATTTTAGAGCTTAATACTGAGTGGTTACCATTCTCAAACTTTATTAATGTTGGAAAATTGGTCAAATGGTTTGAATGACAATTGATGGTCATCATGTATAATAATGAGAGTTAAGAACAAGGTTAATGTTTGGTCATATGTAACGACTGAATTAACTATGTGTTCGTGAGCCATTAGTAAGATTAATGGTATTAAATGTGACCGTTTTTCCTTTCATCCCCTTTACCTATAAATGAGAGCTTTTCTCATTTGTCTAAATATACCAAGAAACACAACTCACTCCTCTCCAATTGTTTAAACGTTCATCTTGACCGTATGTGTATTCGTTTGTAACAGAGGGAAGACACGTTTTTTGTTTGCCTTGATAACCCGTTTGTGCAAACGGAGTTATCCGTTGTTGTTGTATCTTGTGAGATAGACGTTCACGATTTCAAAGCACCGTGGAGAGGACAAATCTGTTTTAAGAAAACTGCGAGCATCACAGGCCTCAACATTTTCCTTGCTTGTGTTTTTGAGTCTCAATAATCAAAAGAATTACGGTATCGTTTTTACGCTTCATGCTGTTTTATATTATTGTTTATTTATCTCTAATAGCAATACACGTAATATACAACAATTAAGTAGTGTTTTTTTTTTTTGAACAGCAGAAAATTTTATTGAAAAATATCTAGCAAGAAGCTATAAAAAATAAATGACTAAAATGTTTTAATACAAGCTGAAACAAGATCAGTTAACTAGGCTAGCCAAGTAGGATTTAAACTCTTATTCCGGTGACAAATCTATGAATGAGATAAGATCTGAATCTCTTCCATAGAGTGTCTTTGTGTGGCGGCTTCGGATCAAAACAAACTCTATTACGATATCTCCAAATAGTCCAAGTAGTTGTGCAAATGACAACATCAAAACAGACCTTTGTCAATGTTTCAAGGGGAACTGAATGGCTCCATGACAGAAGATCGTGAAGTTGTCTTGGGTATTCGCCTATGTTACAAAACAAACCTTTATTAAGTAATGCATACCATGTGATAAATTTCAGCGTTCGCCACTGATTGTCATGTATCTGTTTACTTATTGGTGTTATTATTTTTTTAGACCAGGGTCTTCCATATTGTCGTCAGCGGTATTCTTCTCATATACTTTGTAATATGGAACTGAAGTTATCTGAACAACTAACTCTAACTTGCACTCCCTAAAAAATAATCAACCAATGCAACCCATACCCAAGATACTTCACATTTGTAACCTCCGAAAAAAGATCTACATATATAGGGATGTATAACTTATAAGCTTAATCAAGTATATCCTTGCAAAATGACATCGTTACAAATAAACATGGATGCATCAATTTTCAGAACAAAACATAGTAAATATAGAAAACTGGACTAGATGACCATAAGCTACCTTATCAAATACGTTATGCAATATGTCATGTTTCCATGAGCGATTTCATCTTCCTCAAATGACTTCTTCACCCTTTTCAGCTTTGGAACAATGCCATATCCTCCACCTTGATTTTAACAACATCCTTTCGAAAACCAATATCAGTCATATATCGACTCAAACAATGCATCCCTGTTCCTACAACTGCAGCCACAGGGGTACTACATCTAAACATTTTAACCGCAGAAGGAACAACGACATTCAATGGTGACATCACCCAAGCATTCATCAAACACCTAACGCATAACACAAAAGCTACAGTTTTTTACTCCTAAACCTCTATCATATAGCATCAAATTTAAAAATTAGTTAAACAACATAAAACCCATAATGCAACTTGTAAATGCATAACAAAAGAGGGTAAAGATGGTTCGCGAGAGAAAAAAAAAAAAAAGAAATCGAATTTTTATTTATTTATTTATTAAATTGAAATGGATTTGGCCGGAAAAAAATATATAAAAATAAGAAATGGCTTCGCCCGGGTTCGAACCGGAGACCTTCAGTGTGTTAGACTGACGTGATAACCAACTACACCACGAAACCTGTTATTTTTTGTTGATAAATTTAATATACTTATTATTTAAGTTTAAACTGATAACAAAAAGAAAAGCTAAAAATTATATTTGATTTTTATAATAAAGTTGAAGACATAACGACATAACGTATTAAGATCCCTGGTGAGCATTATCTAAAACACTTCTTAAAATATCTTAGTAGGAATGTAATTGGTACACATTTTTAAGAAAAATTGTAAAAAGTCTTTTTAGAACAAGTATTCAAATAATAACATATGTTGTAAAAGACTACTAAAAGACGTAGGGTATGTTTGGCGTAATGGGTTGTAGCTGGGGCTGAAGCGTATATTATAAGCAGAAGGCTGAAGCTTATATTTTTGTATAGCTGTTTGACGATTTAATTAGAGCTGAAGTATATTAATGTAAAATCGCATAAAGATTTCGAGTTGGTGGGGATCCCCCGCGTTATTTAACCCCTCGTTGCCTGACATTCTCATGTACATGTGATCATTCAAGTTCCTTAAAGACAAATGGGTTAGCAGAGCTTTTCACGGAGTTTGTTTAACGACTCTCTAGCATATATGGAATTGGAGAAACAAAATTAGTCACGCGACATCAGTGGATGAGAGAATTGCTTTTTGTAATAAAGATATACTTCCCGTGGTTCAAAGAATTTCTTTATTGGTGGTTTCGAACAGGGCTTCTAAGTATCGGATTACATGGAATCAGTGGATTCATTCTCCTGCTGAAATAAGATCTCCATAGCTTTTATAGGCATCTTAATTGGTGTTTTGATTTTCTTGGCTTTTTCTCTCTTGTTTCTTTTTTTTGGCGCTAACTCGGAACCTTTTGTTGTATTTCTCTTTTTCCGCCCTGTGACTTTTTAACATCATTGCCAGTTCAAAAAAATAAAATAAATAAATAAAATTCGCATAAAAATACATCAAATTAAGTTCATATATATTTCCGGCTTTTGCATATAATATATTATATTTTGAAGGGTATTTAAGTCATTTGAGTAGCTATAAGCCCCTTTCAATGGGCTTGGGCTTATAGAGGCTTTTGTGTGACAAACAAGTCTTATTTTATAATCCGACTTATTTTAAAAGCTCAAGCCCCTATAAGCCCTCAAAAGCCCGTTGCCAGACACAACCTTAATCTTTTTAAGTGTTTGTTGTAAAAGACTACTAAAACGAAACAAACAACTTGTACATTGATCAAATCGTTCATATGCAAATAAAATTACAAAGTTACTGTTTTTTGGTTAAGAGATTTCATTCCTAGCTAGGGCTACACTTGAACTACATTGTGTTCCAAAAAACATTTATATGAAATTTTTGTAACTATTGTTTATTAGTTTGTAAAATTAAAAACATTAAAAGATCATGCATGCTAATTTGGGTCCACAATGATGATATATATTCCGACCACGATTGTCTTGCCTTGCTTCATACTAGTAATAAAATTTGTTGTAATGTGATCATTAATTATAAATACAAATGCGTTTAAGGTGTAAGGGCTTGTTTGTTTAAATTTTGTATTAAGTCGTGTTTAAATAACAAATGACATAATACAGATTTTTTCAGTTTTATCATTTTAATTTTTTTGTATCTTTTTCTATTAAGTAATAAACAAATAGTTTTCATATGAATTTCTCAATTTAGTTTCTTTCATATTAAGTCAAATTCAAACACCACTTAATAATGGTTAATTCTCACATTTGCAATCATCAACGGTTAAACTTAACACTTAAAAAGAATATCGCAATATTTTTAGGTTTAGTTTTAGCTTTATCAATGTTTTTATGGAAAACTATAAGGGGGGTTGAATAGTTTTACTGTTTTAAAATTCTTTTGATTTGAATACTTAACGTGATTTCAAAGTTATGCAAACAATAAACAATATATAACAAGTAAATAGAGAAAGAAACAATCAAACCACAACACGGATGTTTATAGTGGTTCGGTCTATAAGGACTCTCTTCCTTGCCCTATTCCACTCATCGAGCCTTTAACTCGAGAGTTTTTCTTCACTAAGAAACAAGCTCCCTTCTCGGCGGAGAAAACCTTTATACACGTCGCTTACACTTTTTTCGGTACAAAGCTAGATACCGAGTTCTTTTACAAGGGCACAACCACTCCCGACACTTTATGTATTTTAAGGACTAAAATATTAACCGAACTCTACTGAGGTATATGGATGATTGGTGCAACAATGATGTGTGAAAAACAACTAATTCACACAGTGACTAATCTAACAAGTCTTGCAATGCTTAGTTGAAGCTTGTGATGCTTTGATCTCTTTGCTACAAAAGAAATATCACTAAGAATGTAATATGTAATATAAATGGGTTAGTAATGAATGAAAAAATGAATGAATGTTGTTTATGCTAAAAGTGATGAGAAAACATGAATGAGCAGCTTGCTATTTATAGGCAAAACTGAGCAAACACCCCACGGATTTGGCGGATCCAAATTGAGGGATCCGTCCCTTATGGATTTTGGATCCGCGGATCCTGACAGCAAATCTTCCAAAATCTTTCCCAAATCTTGCCAAAATATTACCATATCCAATTCTTTGTGTGAAGATCTAACCATGATATTTTTAAGATCTTCAAGATATCTAAAGATATCAGTATGATGTATGCCATGATGTCATTGTACAATTTCCATTTTAAAAAATAAAATGTAAAATGTATGTAACATGTATGTATCATGTATGAACTAGTGATCATGTATGTAGCATGTTATGAGTTTTAAAAGCTTGTAATTATATATGTAAAAGACTTAACTTATATTTATGCTTTGCTAAAGATAAAATTTATAATTGTCATTAACAAAATATAGCAAAAATCGTAAAATATAAATAACGTTTTTTAGACGATATTTGTATTAACAATCTCCCCCTTTTTGTTGATGAAAAAACATAAAGTTTATTTTTAAGCAATGAAATAAATAAAGTGCAAGTCTTTTAAAAATATAGATTAAACTAGTTTTATGCAAGTTTTGAAATCAATTTAGACATAAAACATGTAATGTATGAGTTTAATATAATCTCCCCTTTTTTGTCGAAACAAAAAGAGAAAATGCATAGCGGAATGTAGTAAATGGCCCTTGGTTATTACTCCCCCTAATTTGGAATACCAAGTATGATGATTCATGGATTTTGAGTGCTTAATGGCTTTCCCTTGGACAATACTCCCCCTAGTTGGAGTGCCAAGTAAATGATGCATGAAATGAGAAATCTACAAAAACAAAGGTTAATGCATGATTAGCTCCCCCTTTATCAATACTCCATGTTGCTAGGGTACCAACGTATATGATGCAAGGATAAGAAATGCTACAAAACAAAGGTTAGTTGTAGTTAAACTTAACCAAGTAATATGATGCATGAGCAATGATATCTACAAAGGTTTAACCAAGAATAATAGTTCAACCCATTCAACCAAGTATAAAAGGTCAACCCAAGTCTAATGGGTCAAACCAAGCACAATAGTTCAAACTAAGTCAACCAACCATATAATGCACAAATAGTGATCACAATCAACATATGAACAACAACAAACACCTTTCATTGAAAATTATTTGTGACAAAGGTCACAAATTAAGATGCTTACAAAGGAAAAATAGAAAATTAAAAATAATCCTAGAATAAAGTCCTATAAAAGAAAAAAAAATCCTAAGAAAAGCTCTTTGTGAGCATCTATTGAGGTGGGGGTGAGAGAGCATTGATGTGCTCAAGAAAGTGGTTCAAAATGAACCTCATCTCATTTTGCAACTCGTGAACCATAATGTTGGTTCGTTGAGTTAGATGGGCGGTCCGCTCACACATGGAGCAACCATAGCGAGGGAAGTTGGGTAGAAGGTTTGATTCATTTGTTGGTGGTGGTGGTGTTGGTTGGTAGTTTGATGGTGGAGGTGGTGTAATTGGTTGATGGCTTGTTGGTGGAGGTGGTGGAACATAAGTAGGAGACATGATGTATGCAAGCAAAATGGACTGTAAATCCATTACTTCATTTAGGTGGGAATCCACCATGTTTAAGAAGGCATAGAGGCGATCAAGTTCCTCATTAATTTTACCTTGAGTTTGTGGTTGGTTTATCCACATTGACTCATCAATGGCTTGAAGGGTGGAAGTTGGTGAGAAAGGTTGAGGTTGAGATTGTGGTGGAGCTTGTTCACTGTAAAGAGGACCATGGATATCCCTATAGATGGGATGGAAGAGAAGTGGTTCTCGATGTGAAGGTTCTACCTCAAAAGGCATTGGTGGTGGATTGGTGGACCTAGGTGGAAGGTCTTCCAATGTTTCTAGATAGAGATGAGGTGAGGTTGGTGGAGTTGCACATTTTCCGGCTAACAAGAATTGAAGTTTTGCACATATCCTCGGGTTCTTCCATTTTATTTCTTCCTCATAGATGAAAGAAGTAAGGTGATTAGGGATGAGGTGAGGTTGGTGGAGTTGCAAACAACTTAATGGGTTGGAGTTTGGTTGAATGGGGAGGTGATGGTGATCTTGTCACTTGAGATGGTGTAGGTGGTGGTGTGGTAGCCACTGGTGTTGTAGAAGGTGGTGGAGTGGTGATTATGATATGGGGTGGTGTTGGAGTTGATAGAGTAAGGAAGTTCTTAATTGCAATGGGAGATGAGATGTTCAAAGGTGATGGTTCTTCGGATGAAGAGTTGAGATTAAGAAAACAGCAAGGTCTAACACTCATTCTTGCTGTTCTTCTTTGTGGCCTGGATGTTGAGAAGTTGTTTGATTTGGTCATTGTGAAGGAGAAGGTTGCTTAGAAATGCAGAAATATAGCTTAGAAATGATGGTGAAGATGTGAGAAATGATCAAACAAAAGCTCCTAATTTATAGACTCCAAGGTTTATGGAAGAGTGTGTTTGGATGTGATGTTGATCCATAGAAATATGTTGGTTCCTAATGATTTGGAAGAAGAAAAGAAGCTAGTCATATCATCAAAGTCAATCCATTGAGATGGAGTTGAATAAGATATGCAATAAATGCAAAGGGTGAGTGGGAAATCTAATGATGTGATTGATCCACGGATTGCAAGGAACCATTTTGAGGGATCCTTGCTTGTTAGAGAAAGGGAACTTGAGTGGAAATTTGAATTTTCAAATTTTGCTGGGAAATTGTGTTCCTATTGGTCTAATGTTGCTAAGATGATCCTAATGTGATGAAATATCAGTAAAGGAATTCTAATAATAAGAATCAATGATCTAAAGTGCGAGATTAAACGAGAAATTAAAAAAAAATAGCTGTTGGACGGCGGAACCAAACGACAAAACAGGCGGATACCTGTTTTTGGTTCCGCCAAATCCGTTGGCTGAAATTTAGCGGCACCAAAAACTTGGACAGACGGAACCCTCAATTTGGTTCTGCCATATCCGCCAAGCCAAAAATCGAGACAGTGGGCATTTTTAAAGGCCCGAAACCCGTTCAAATCCCGAAAATTTTTCTAAAACATGTGTAGTTAATTAGTTGTGATTGATTAAAAACAAAAACACAGGTAATAACACATGTAAGCGTATAGATCAAAATGGGGCTAATGAACTAACTAATATTAGAAGTTAAGCCAAACAGTGGATTAAGCATGGAAAATTGATAACATGTAAATGTTATCGCCCTGCATGATCAAGTTAGTTTTCATAGTTGTTCAACGATAAGAAAATATCCTACAATCATAATAATTCATCACATCATTGTTTAAAACCTATTGCACCAAACACTCATTAACCTCACTACTTGTCGAGTTTCTTGTTAATCTTCATTATCCAACGCTCGATGTTCTTGGACATCCCTCTTGTTTGTTTAAACTCCTCACTTTGTTGTGCAATTGGTGGAAGTTGGCTCATATACTCCGGAGATGGAATTATAGAGTTTGGAAGTCCGTCATCCTCGCTCATGGATGATGATGATGATGAGGAGGTTGGTGGATGAGGACGTTTTCCTTTCAATGTGGCTACTCTCTTGTCACTTAAGGGTATAAATGTGTGAGGAATGAAGGAGTAGTCAGGCAAGAAACCTCTAGCGTTAGGAGGGATAAGTGCAAATGCTCTAAGAAGACGGGTGAGAAGCATCCCGTATGGCTTAACGGTTGTTCCTAACACGGGTATTGTTGGGAATTAAATGTTCTAAAGATTAGTATTGGGAATTAAACGTTTACAAGTTTAGTTCTGCTCAAAAAAATATACTAAGTTTCATTCTACTGCTAGTGTTAGAGATTCTGCTGCCGCAAGCATTCTACTACTAGTGCAACAGATACTGCTGTTGAAGAGATAAGTGTCGCGTATTCTACTGCTAGATGGATAAGTATACAAAGATATTTTGTGTATAAAAGTCAAAGATATACGGTAGATAATATCTTTGATAGATGTTTAGTCAACAAGTTGTGTACACAGATACAAGTTGCATCTTAAGGACTAACACACTCAAGCAAAGCAAGTAGTTCGACAAGACTTATCATTTATTGTAAAGATCTCCTTAGTTGTATAAAAGGAAGATCTTATTTTAGTTACAAATGTCTGAGTGTTGAAGTGTTGAAAATAGACTAACCAAGTGCTAAATTTGTAACTAGTCGAATACTAAGAAAACATACTTTGAGTTGTTCATAACAGAAAATAGTTTTCTTTGTAATAGAGATTCAAGGTTTGTAACCCTAGTGATGGTGAAGATCACTCGTATTATTCTCAATAATATTGAATTGTTTGGTGTTAACATTCATAGTATCATATTTAGGAAGATTAATAAGCTAGTAAAATAATCCTAATGAATATCTATGTGCATGGGAATGTAGAGTTGTGATGGCATGGACTTCTAGACTTGTACCAAGTGAGGTCTTAGTGAATAAATTATGGTTATTTTCAAATTTAGTTCACTTATAAATGTCACATACATAAATATAGATGACATATATGAGATCACCATGCATAATTTTAAGAAATGTTTTTGGCATTATTCAACAATGTTTGAAAGTGGGTTTTTATGTGGATGTGGAAAATATTTTAATGAAATAGTTTTGGTTTTATTTCAAAATGTTTTTATGAGGAAAGAAAACATATTTTTCCAATCTTTGGTTTTGATAAACACGTAATTATGGACACAAGTTTGGAAGAAAGGTAGGATGGTGAAACATGTAAAATAGAAATGTGTCATAATCTTTTGAAAAATCATTTTTCCAAAATGTGAAGTTTTTTGCAAATTTAAAAATAAGTCCCATTAATTATAGGTTTAAAAATAGTGGTTTATAAAAGATCTCATGCTCAAGGGTATTGGTTAAGTCTATTGTCACATGCTACCTCTTTCTACATATCCTATGGCATTTAAGCATATATTATGACTAAATACAAAAATACATCATGTCAGAGTAGTTAGAGAAAAACAAAAGCTATTATAATGACAATGCATTCAACAACTAAACAAATAATTACGAAGGCATGCAGTCAAATCACATAGGAGCAAGTAAACATCTAGAAATTTTATATATGCAAGATGACATAAATCTAGGAATGAAAAACTCTAGTGAAAAGCAAAATTCATAACAGTAAACTATCGTTAGGTATATTTAGGAAGAATAATGTATTCAAGTTGGAGAATGAGTATGAGACTATTACTAGTGGTGCTCAATTCAGGCTAAACGCGACCGTTTTTACGGGTTACACACACCCAACTTCTCACATAGAAGCAATTGAACCGTTAGGTCAAATTGAGTTTCTAGTCAATAGATTCTCCAGTAGTCATTCTCTTTTTAGAGAAATTAAGTTCCTAAATTTACCTATCGAAGAGTACCAAATATGAAGATTGCTTGGTTTACTAATACTTAGGGGAGCAAACTAAAGGGTTTCTAGTTCATTAAGCCACATAACGAATATAACTTAAGTGTAGAGGCAAAGCAACCTATCAGACTAAGCGTATCCTAAAGCATTAATAAGATTATATGCATGAAGTAATTACTTATGAAATTAAAAAAAAAATGAGAACTTACCTCACGTCCTAGCTTTTCTTCGTAATGTCTCAGATGATGATCGACGTGTGAATGATAGGTGAGTCGGATGATGATCTACTCCTTCGTCTGTGTCACTCCATGATTTTGGATTGAGTTCACTTTGGAGTAGATTCATGTAGTCTTCGTCGTTAACACCTTCATTAACAACATTTGAACTAGTAGCACATGTATCTATTTTATCTAAATGTTTATCTATTAAATTTTCTAAGATAACTAATTCATGTACAAGATCAAAATCTTCATCTTTGGCTTGGCATTTTTCTTGATGAAAGTTTAAGAGATTTTTCCAAATATCATTTGCCGTTTTACAGAAGAATATTCTTTCATATTCAACTTTCGGCAAGGTTTTATAAATAATTATTTTAGCTTTATTATTTATGTCATTCTTTGTTTTCAAATGCTCAATTTGACTTTCAAAATCCGTTTTTGTTTGACTTTCAAAATATGTTTTTGTTTGACTTTCAAAATCACCAATCGAAATGACATGCCAAAGATCTAGATCAATTGATTTCACATAAGTTTCAAATTTATTTTTCCATTCAAGAAAAGTATAGTTTTTAAATAGTGGTGGTTTTAGCAAAGATTCCCCTTCTAGATATTTTTCGAATTCCATAGATCGATTCAAGTTTTAAAATTCAGTATATTTTAAAGATCTTGATTGACGTGACCCTTGATACCAATTGTGGAAAACTAGAAGGGTGGGGGGTTGAATAGTTTTATGTCTTTTTAATTTTATTATGAAAACCTTTATTTATTTTTAAAACACTTAGATTCAAGTTTGTATGAAAAATAAAACTTGAACCTTATTATTAGTTATATATGTATTCTTTTAAATTGATTGTAAAAGTTTTGGTTTCTTGAATGGAGTTTCAATTTGATCTATATGTGAAGTCAACTTCTAATTATTACTAACAATTATATATGCCTATATGTTATAAAACTAATGACGATATAAATAAAGATGTAAGTAAGAGATGGAAAGATCTAACCGAGACACGAGGGATTTATAGTGGTTCGGCTACAAGGAAACCTTCCTTGCCCTACTCCACTCCCCGAGCACCAAGCTCGAGAGTTTTCTTCACAACTTCAATAAGCTCCCTTATGGCGGAGAAAACCGTACACAACTTTGGCTTACACGGGTTTAACGACACAAAGCTAAATGTCGAGTTCTAATCGTAGCTAGAACCAATCTCAAAACTTCACAACACAACTTCTTCACAACTTATTCACGACTACTTCACAACGGCTTCACGACTGCTTCACGACTTCTTCACGACTTCAACACGACCGCTACACAACCTCTATGCTGCGGCTTCACGACTTCAACACTATGTCTTCACGACTAAGACTTCACGACTTCAACACGACCGCTACATAACCTCTATGCTACGGCTTCACGACTTCAACACTAGGACTTCACGACTAGGACTTCACGGCTTCAACACGACCGCTACACAACCTCTATGCAACGGCTTCACGACTTCAACACTAGGACTTCACGACTAGGACTTCACGGCTTCAACACGACCGCTACACAACCTCTATGCTACGACTTCATGACTTCAACACTAGGACTTCACGACTAGGACTTCATGGCTTCAATACAACCGCTACACAACCTCTATGCTACGGCTTCACGACTTCAACACTAGGACTTCATGACTAGGACTTCATGGCTTCAACACGACCGCTACACAACCTCTAGGACTTCACGACTTCACGACTTCTAGGCTATGGCTTCACAACGGCTTCAAGACTTCTCTACTTCACAACTTTACAAGGCTTCTACTCTACTTCTTTACTCCACAACTACTTATCCACCTTCTTCACTACTTACACACTACTCTAGCCTAATCACTTATGTTTCCAACATATATACACACTTTACACAAATGAATGAAAGATTTACAAAGTATACAAAACAAACAACTTGAGTAACAAGATGCTACTAAGTTGTAATACTTCTAGTCTTGATTAATAGAAGTATTCTTCTTTTGCACTTGGATGGTGGAAGCTTGGATCACTTGGAAACCAATGCTTAAGATTACATGATTGATGAACTCAAATAAGTACATTTTATTACCGTCATTTATCCTATTTATTTGACTTGTTTTATTATATTATCTGTGAGAATTGATGCTTAATCGTTTACTTTTGTAATTCTCAGTTAAAAACAAGCATTTGGTGAAACTTGGCGATTTTGGACTAATTATGGAGCAAAACAAGCAAGAAGATAAGAGTCTACTGAAATGTACAAGATCAAGACATTCTGCTCCAGATACGCCGCATCTTTCTTATTACATACGGCGCATCACTATCAAGATTTCACAAGATACGATCCAAGACAGCAAGGACATGCGCCGCATCTGAGAATGGAGTTACGCCGCATCTTCTGGCGGTGTACGAATATTCCTGAATATATTAATCTTGGACCCCACGCGAAGTTAAGTCAATGCGCCGCATCTTACCCTCAGACAGAAACTATAAATACCCCAAGACCAGACGAATTTCGAGGGCATAATATATACGAAGTACGAAGACCACAGAAACCTAAGGCCGAATTCAGACGATTAGGCAGCACAAGACACACCCGAACGAAGATACAAGAGCTGTAAGAAGGTCCTGCATGTATTTAATTCATTAAGTAGTTTTGTTTTATTGTGTTAGTAAACTTTAATTCATCAGGATTGGTGGCTTGTGTAATGTGACGAGAAAGATTGCACTCCCTTAAAACTGCTTTCCCATCAATTAAAGTTTATATGTTGATGTCTTTGGTTACTACTTATTAGTGCATTGATAACCTCTGTGTTTATTAGTGGCCTGCGCATTTGACTACGGAAGAGAATGTGGCTCCCACGGTTGTTACTAAATTGATCACTTAGGAATAACTTTTAGACATAAGTAATCATTAAGGGTTTACTCGCCGATAAGATTAGGGCCAACGAGAAAGGGTTAATTACATACACTTCATATAAAACTATCAGTAAAACAAGTGACAATCTACTTAATCATCAGGACAGGTCTTCTTATTGTCTCGAGTATTTATCTGTGTACGTGCATGCCTATCGCTGATTCGTGCTCATTAGTTTAGTTTATTATTTAATTGCAACCAAAACGTGCCAGTCTCTCAGGCTGAACCCCCTTGCGTTAGATTAGGTTGTATAGTTAACTTAGAATATTAAAATACTGATTAGAATGACTAGATAATACGTTCCACTCTTAGTGATCGACACTCTACTTACCATTATATTCATACTGACCGGGTACACTGCTCGTTAAGTGTGTGTGTTATTGATAAGTCGGCTAAATATAAATTTAAAACTTGAGTAGGCATTAATACTGCTAAACCGCAACGACACATCACGCGCATCAATGATCAAAGGTTTTTTTGAAGATATGAAATGAGATTTACAACAGAAAGTTTTAGTGCAAAAGGGTGAGTAAAAATCCAGGGGAAGGCTGGTATTTATAGGCAGAAAAACTGGACAGCTGGAACCTACAGGAGCGTGGCCGGCCCCCTTAAATAGGGGGGCGGTCCCCTTAATTTTAAGGGGGCCGCCTAACAAAATTAAGGGGGCCGCCCATGCTAGCCGTTGCCCAGTTTTGTCTTTTTGTGGGGAAGGTTTTTCAGGAACATTTTTACTGATTTTGGTTAAAAATTTGAATTCATAAATTTATAATGAATTAAACCTTTTTATTTATTGCCAAAAATGTTTTTCTAAAATATATAAAATGTTTTTGACATTTTATAAAAAATCTAGTTATTAAGAAAATGTTCCTTTGATCATATAATGCATTAAGCATTAGTTCATTCATACCTTAAGTGATTTTAGTTGTAGAAGTGAATATTTACAACTAAGTACTTGTTTATTTTATAAGTTTATGTTTTAATGAGTTTACATTTTGTGATCATCAAAACATAGAGATATGAATAAATATTGATAATGTTTTTAGGCATTATTTATGTCAACAATTCCTAATGATCAACTTTTAAACTTCAGCAAGTTCAAAGATGCCAAGTCATTATTTGAAGCCATTGTTGCAAGGTATGGTGGAAACGAAGCCACCAAGAAAACCCACAAGACTCTGCTCAAGCAGCTGTTTGAAAACTTCTCCTCAACCAACAATGAATCTCTTGACCACATGTTTAATAGGCTTCAGAATATTGTGAGCCAACTTGCTATTCTTGGGGTTGAAATACCTCAAGAAGATTTAAACTCAAAAATTCTGAGAAGCTTACCAGAAGAGTGGGCTATACATGTTGTTGTCTGGAAGAACAAGCCAAACCTTGACACCATGGAACTAATAGACTTGTATAGCAACTTCAAAATTGTGGAACAAGATTTGAAGAAAACTGGAGGTACTAGTTCTAATACTAAGAACATGGCATTTATGTCATCTCCTAGTACCTCAAATCCAAGTGAAGAGGTGAAGGTTGTTGATGGTGTTGGTGCTGCTAGTTCATCAAGAAGTACCATGGGTATTTTGGAAGAGAAGACTTGTTGTGCTTTCCTCACAAGTCGAAATGATGGGTCCATGCTCACTTATGAAGACCTCCAAGAGATCAATGATGATGATCTGGAGGAAATGGACCTAAAATGGCAAATTTCTCTTCTTAGCATGAGGGCTAAGAAGTTCTATCAAAGGACGAGGAAGAAGCTCACAATCAGCAACAATGATACTGCTGGTTTTTGACAAGTCAAAGATAGAATGCTATAACTGCCACATGATGGGACACTTCTCAAGAGAATGTAGAAGACCAAGGCAGCAAGATAGCAAGAATAGAGGTTTTTGGAAGCAAATCCAAAACAGGGGAGGTTTCTGAGCCAAACTCAAAAGCTATGGTAGCTATTGATGGCTTAGGTTTTGATTGGAGTTTTATGGCAGATGAAGAAGAAGCTTATTCACAAATGGCACTCATGGCTTTCTCTACTGAGGTACAAAATCATAAAGTTTGTTCAAATACTTGCACAGCTCTTAAAGAACTACAAACTTTAATCAAACATTATGATGACCAAAAGAAAGTCCTAAGCAGAACTCAGCAAGACTTAGTAGATTATAAGTGTGGTTTAGAATCCCTAGAGAAGCAGATCATTTACTACAAACAAAATGAATTTGCTTTTTCTGATGACAATGCTCTTCTTAGACAGGACATATTCTTTAGAGATGCTGAAATTAAGCTTTTGAGAGATGCTTATGGTAGGATCAAAAAGGAAAATGGAAAAATTCACTTGACTGTAGAAACACTAGAACATGCTTCTAGAGGTGTAACCAACATGATTGAATGTCAAGTGATTAATAGAGCCAAGTCAGGGTTAGGATATAATGCTTTCCCACCCCCTTACAGAGGAATTCCTGTTCCCCCAGGGATAAACATAGAGAATTCAGGAGTAGCTGAATTTCAACAACCTGAGCTACAATATGGTGTTCAGCCAAAAACAAAGTTAGTTGTTGATGCACCTAAGAAAGTAAGTGAAAGTTTAAGTAAAACTTCACTTCCTGAGGACAAGGTGTCCTCTGATAGAAGATCAGATGGTCCAATCATTGAGGACTGGATATCTGATGATGATGAAGATGAACAGGTTATGTCTAAACCTGATGTGGTTAAGAAAGCAGGAACAAGTGTTCCTAAAGATAGTCAAACATGATACTGATAGGCCTAAAATCAACATTAAACATGTTAGGCAACCAGTTAGATATTGTGAACAATACAGAACCACAAACAAGCCTAAAGGCAACCAAAGGAATTGGAATGGCCTTAAGTCTCACCAACTAGGTGATGACTTTGACTTCTTTAACAAAGCTTGTTTCATATGTGGAGAATTTGACCATCTTGCCGCTTTCTGCAACCAAAGGGTATCTGGGTATACAAACAATAGGGTGAATTTCAAAAGGCAAACACCTAAAAGTCACTCTAATAATACTAGAACAACACCCAGAGCAGTTTCATCAAAGTCTGGACCAAAAGCAGTTTCTACTGCTAGACCAAAAGATT
>CP139505.1:93207604-93387288 GCA_021014915.2 Artemisia tridentata subsp. tridentata | reverse complement strand
ACAAAAGTGGGCGTTTGGATTAGCATAAAATTATTGATGAAATAAAAACTAAAAATAAAAAATGCACCTTTCTCTACTCCTGCCTCTTTCTTATATGTTGTTCAATTCTTAATGAGTCGAAATCTTTTTACTATGTTGCAGCGTATATGTACGACCACGGGTCAGTTTATGGCTATGTAGGAAGAACGTCTCAGGCGGCACAACATGTGGAATACGAGGATGGGTCGGTTCAGGACCATGGGTTTAAGCTTATTTGGCTGGTAAAGTGCTTGGGTCTCTTTGAGCCTAATCACTTCTTCTGCTCATTTTTTTTTTCTTAGTCACTTAGTTCGTAATATGCAATAACAAAAACTTCGTTTACTTACATCTAAAAATGACCCAATAATTGGCGGTTACGTTATGCTAACATAATGACAGTTGTTACTGTTGTCGGCATGAATGCGGGACAAAGGGCAGGTTGTTGCAGTTGGATATGAAAGGTTTGGCGGGGTCTACTGCGGTGAAGTTGGTGTTTGGAGGTGAATTTGGTATGCGTTTTAAACTCAACTAGCTGTTTTCTTACTTTTACATACTTACTAAAGTTGCAGCCATGGGGTGGGGAGGACTAAAGATGAGGTCATTTGAACTTTCAGACTGCATATTCCACATATCTCACCCGTTTTTTTTACTTCATGGCAGGTACAAATAGGAATCACAAAACGTAACTTCAGAAAGGATGTAATTGTACAATGGTAATATATCTCAATTAATTCTAATCCTGAAATGAATTGAACTATGATAATGAATGAGACTTGCCGGTAGGATTTGTGAGCTTTAAGATAGATTATAATGTTACGCAATAACAAATACTTTTTGTAATTGGTTTCTGCAGGAATGCATTACGCGAAGGCGCGAAGCAGAGGCGATGACAAGGATAGGGGTAGGATAAGAGAGCGGGCGCGAGATTAGTGCATATTATAAGGCCACTGGTATAAATTTCTAAGCTATTATAAATGCTTTGGTTTGTTTTGGATCACATGAAGAAGAGTGGTATGTTTGATGACTGCATGTTTTTTAGAAATGGCATCTGGATTGGTGTTTGACATTTGGGAGCTGAAAGCATGTAGAAGACATAAGGAAAACCAAGAAATTACAGTGAAAACCATGTTAGCGGTTTCCTGCCTATCCTGCTTTAATGTTTACCGTTGATTTCCAAATGTTAAATGTCGGTTCTTTCTTGCAGCTATTCTTAATTCAGCCCATACCAAAGAACCAGAAGTCCAATATATATGCGCACCGGATTCAGAACATTTCAACCCATGTGGCCCCATAACTCCAAACAGAGTGGATAAAGGAAAACGTAAAGTCCTTGAATGCAATGTGGCTAATAGCTACACTTGACAAAAACAAAAAACTCCTTAGGATCATGTAACGGAACAGCCAATGTTACACCACCTTATCTCTTATGTATGTTACATATGTTGTTTTTTAATTATCATTGTATTTGCCATTTTAAGCAAAAAAAAAAAAAAAAAAAAAAAAAAAAACTTCAACTGCTCTGTTCATGTTGCCTTTTACAGCCGATGATTCCTTATGCGAAATAGAAGCCAATGACACACGGGATTCTAATGAACACTATGTACGTTCCTATGGTAAGTTTCCTCATGTCACCGTTGTCATTCCTCTGCATTTATAAATTGCAAATGATGTGTGGTCTTACATGCTATTGCACACGTTCAATTAGATTTGTCATAGACATATTCGTTACTGTGCCCATGTCATTTACAGATTAGCTATCTTCCTCAGCACCTAAGCGCCAACGTGCAAGTGGACGACTCAATCAACAAATGCCTATTCCGCAAGGTTTGTTAGTGTTTTCTATTTTTATTGCTTTTATATCGTTATCAATTGAAGAACGCTGATTATATTAATATCTGCATGTTCCCGTTTTTGATTACCTACTGACGTCCGTCTCATTTGTTCCAGCTACCATTTGCCCTCCGTCAGCAACCATGGATACTGCACAGCCGCTCTTGAGTACTCCACCGCTTCCCACAGAACTACCTGTCAATATTTAGCCACGAAACTAATGGACCATACATATTCTTTGGTGTATGCATCCATATTACAGGTCGGGCATGTTCTTCAATGACAAACGAACCGTCTACACGTACCAGAAATCATAGACAAACACGTGTTAGACAAGGTTTGATGCTGTATTTTCAGTTAATAACATTTACTGATGGTGCATTTCAGACTTCACGATAGTCTTTTTTTCTTACAGAATTCTATTTTAGTTAAAATGATTTCTTCATTCTCACATGTCACGTGTGTTTGAATGCTCATAATTAATTATGTTTGTCTGAAATCATTGACCATTTGAGATAGTTTGATTCACATTCCAATATAAAAGTTACTCACTTTTTACATGTACTCCCAACGTAATAAGCATCATAATCGTTTACAAATATATTGTCTTTTAATCATTCAGCTAATGTATTTTCTTTTTGTAAAGTTAGTGTGTAAGGGAGCGGGAAGAGTGGGTTAGGGAATCTTTTCTTTGCGGCAAAACCAATGCGCTATTTGCGAGAAAACAAGAGCAAAGCAAAAAAGAAGTCTTTGCGGCAAAACTAATGCGCTATTTCCGATGGGGCTGCTATGCTTGAGCTTCTCAAATTATTGGAACCGTCTCCTAATTTGGCCATCAAGGTAAAATATGACTCTGTTTTGCTACTTATTTGTATTAATGTAATGTATGGATTGGTTCAAGTTATTGGAATTTATTATGCCCAAAATCAGTTTATTTCATTAAGATAGCTAATTTGATGGAAGCAGTAATAGTAGTAGTAAGTTAGTTGGATTATAGCAACCGCATTTTAATGTTTGTCAAATCTGTAGGTGCCTGCAACTGTTACAGCACAGCCGAAAAGACGAGCTGCTATGAGCACGGCGTCTGGTCAGCGTGCGCGTGCCAACGAAGGTTCGTTGCGTGTTTCACCATTATCGGATTTCTTGCACTATCTTTTACGATTATGTTCGACGATTTACACCATCACTTGATTTGTTTTTTTCTAGCTCATAGAAAGTCTCGATGACCCAGTACTGGAAGAAGAGAGAACTGAGGAAAATGCAAGTAGCGATGAACTTTTTGAATCATCAGAAGACACGGATTTACAGTTAGCCGCTGAAGCCGTAATAGAACGGTGCTGTTCACAGCTTTTCACCTTCTGCATACTTCTTTGCTGCATATTTAATTACCGTTTAATACCATTGAGATTACCTCCTGTAAATACTATTTTGTATTTTTCGGGGCAGCAATAACTTAATAAGCCTTATGGGTAGAATATTGACAATCTGCATAACTTATCAGGGAGGATATATATCTCGCTGGCGGTTTCCTATTATCCGGTCCAGCTTTGTTGGAGCATCCAGATAAGGTAGTTTTTCTTAGATGTGTATTTTCAGTTTTTCATTACTAGCTTTCGAACCATTATTTTACTGAGAAGTCTATAGTTTCTTAACATAAAGTTTGCTTATCATGTTTGCATGTGAGAAAAATAAGTTACTACAACAAATTCCAAGGATTTTGGTTTTATTGGTGATTCATTAAGTCTGTATCTTTGACCATTTATTTGTATATTAATAATGACTTTTGTTCTACAATCGTTTCTGTTTATTTCAATATGCATTGGATTTCTAACTTACATAATTGGTACATTAATTATTATTTAGCATAAGAACTAATCATGTGGATTAGTAATAGAAATAATAATTCCAGGCATTGACAGGTGGAGATGATGCCTGCTTTGTTGCTGGAAGCAGATGGCTAGGGGTCGCTAATGGAGTTAGCCAGTGGTCATTTGAAGGTATTCCACTCTATCTATGCCCTGTAGATGATTAATATGTTTTCATTCAGATCGATATATGCATGCTCGAATATGAAAATAATATTATAAATACTTATGACATTGACTTTCTAGATGATGCACACCCAAGTCTAGAGCAGCAATTCGGTATAATTTTGTAGAGAAAAATATGCTGGTCGCTTATGACGCATTGCATATGAACTGGTCGCTTAGGCTTTTTTTATCCAACAGGTAAAAATTAAAATAACGCTAAAAAAGGAAATAGGCGAAGGTTCTATTTAAAAGTGTCTAAAGCTTTGGTTAAGTTGGACCTTCAATATTTGAAACAGCAATAGCTGATGTTTTCTACATGAAACCAACAATAAAGCAGTTCGACTTCAGAGTCAACCTTTCTATATATTTGATGAAAAATCACTTGATTTTTTTACATCTTTTATTATTTTCGATTGATTTGAGAAAAGTCTGACCAACATATTTTTTTGCTCTTTTTGATAGGGAACCAGCAAAGGTATTGTTGCGGACCGTCTCTTGACAACAATGAAAGATAGAGGAATGATACCAGATTTCGTGCTATGCGATCATGCTTATTGTCAATTTAAGGTATTAGTTAATTTGTCAACCATTTAATTGGTTGGTGTTTGATGTGTTATATGTTGAAGGTAGTTGTGAAGATAGAAATTTATTTTCTCTTTTGCAGATCCTAAAGATTGGCCGATTGGATTTGTTAATATTGGAAAGAATTTTGACTGATGGGAGTAAATCGATCACCCACCATGAAACTTAGCTGTATAAACAAAACAATAGGAGGGGCTATTATCAGTGTTGTTGCAGCATGGATTCTATAACTAAAAATTGTATCAGCCAACTTCTTGACCAGAAGGTATGCTTTATTTATCCTTCTGATCGACTTTTTTCGTATTATTTCTTTTTCATTCTATTGCGTTGTAAAGACAACGCTGAGGTGAGGACTAAAATTTTTCTTTAAATCTTATAAGCAACTGGTATGTTTAGTATTTAAATAGTTGAAGTGATTTAGGAAGCAATAAGCGATTTACAGTAGTAAATACGCAAGAGCCGACTTTCAACCATTTAATTGATCTCGAATTCAGCATATGCTATAGTTTTTACTAATTTGACCTACTACAAATAAAATACAAATGAATTGGACCTATTTATAAAAATGTAGGCGATTTTTGGATTAGCTTATTTTTCGGGGTTATGACTTTATATGAAAATCGGAAAAAACATATGGCTTATGAGCTTTTAATAGCATTTGAATTAAAAGCATAATAGATGAGTCAAAACAGCCACCTTTACATTTGAACATGCTCACATGCCGTTTGCTTCGAACATTAGTTATGATGGATGATTATTAACAAAATATAAGTTATATTACATTAGCTGTACGGATTACCTATAGAAAACTAAACATGTTTGGACCAAAGTTTAAGTTAGGCCTGTACCTAAAGCTACCCATTTTTCCCAGTCCCAAAATGTATTTTTACTGCTTAATCATGTGACTTTCAAAACTGTTTTGTTAAATATTGCTACATAATTTTTAATCGTATGCAGTAGCCATCTGACATCTTTTGGTATTTCAAATGAAAATTTACCAAAATCTTATCTCAGGTGTTTGGATTTAGCTTACTTATGCAGAAGATCAAGGGAAAAGATGGAGAGTTTAATAAAACACATATATGCAATTATTTAAACTGTTTTGAAAAGTTATGAGACAATGGAATGAAACTGAGAGGTGCGAAGTTATTTGGCGTCGAATTCGTTTTTTACCTTGGCTGAGATTTTTTTCCCTATGCTTTGTTTTAGTATGTGGTTCGGAATTTGTACATGACATTGGTGGTGTTTTTACTCAACATTAATTCGTATTGAGATTGTTTGTAGCTCTCATCTACGGTTTTGTTTTTTACTTGATTTTGCCAAAAAACAAGCCCGCCCGCAACGCGGCGGACCGCTGCCATTCTCGTGGTACTTAAAAAGAAAAAGCATGACACTTTGATAAACGAATCTTTCGGCAAATCATTTCCGTTTTTGTGGGTATCAAAGCAATAAAAGCAAGAGAGAGATACTAGACAGTGTCTTTTCCACTTGAGTGAGTCTTTCATCTTAAGTAATACTCCCTCCGTCCCAAAATTATTGTCACCCGACAAAAAACACGTTCTTTTAGAAAAATGTCACTATCACTACTTTCTCTCTCATACTTTTTTGCCAAATGACAGGTTTACCCTTAACCAATTAATTAACACTTCTTTAAAGTTTGCAATATTAATTTCAACCAAGGGTAATATAGTAAACTTTACCAAACTCCACTATCTATTCACTTTCTATTTTGGTTATGTGACAATAATTTTGGGACGTCCGAAAAAGGAATAAGTGACAATAAAATTGAGACGGAGGGAGTACTAGTAATAATCTCTCTCTATCAAAAGGCATTGTGAAATAATCAAATAAATAAAAATGGATTATCTCTCGCACCGTGTTGATCCAAGTGAAATCAAGGCAGGCGACCATATTTACACTTGGAGAACTGCATATGCATATGTTGAGGTAAAACCTTGTAGGAAGGCCCCGCCTCGGTGTATCATCCTTCGGAGTGAGCTCCCTGGACTTTATTTGCTCCTACACACACGAAACACGCGCGTTAGGCTCGCCTCGGGTTTTATCCCAAGACCGACCTCCGGCGCGAGAGTAAGTGTCGGTTTATTATGAGGTGAACAGTAATATGAGAGTAACAGTGGTAGGTGTGTAATTGAATGAATATCATAAATGAGGTGTGGGTATTTATACTACTCACACCTACTGTACCTGTTTACCTCGGGACCACGCGAGTTGACCTACGTCTGACATAGTAGGTATGTGTCAGGTCACGTGGGGAACACAATCCCGTGAAATCTGGGAAGGTGTTGGTTGATGGGACTACACAGCGTAAGTGGCGGCGGACCTGCCGGTGGAAAAGACCGGAGGTGAGACAAATAGTTCGGACGTAGTAAAATGTCCGGACTTGCGAGAAGAGTCCGGACGACTCATATCGTCCGGACACATACGCCAACATGTCCCCCCCAGTATTGTAGCATCGGTTCTGGGCTGATGGTGCAATACTTGAAGTAGGAATTCGGATAGGGACATCCGGACACATACGCCAACATGTCCCCCCCAGTATTGTAGTATCGATTGAAGACCGATAGTGCAATAATAACTTTACGGCTTTTCGTCCTGTGCTTCGGATTCATACAACCAGTATTGCATTGTTAGTAAAATATTGATATGATACTTTAGAGAGTACCTTATGGCCTATCGGCCTGAGTCGTTTGGACTAGTGTTGCCTTTGCCTCCCAGTGTGTCCTTCGGACACATAAATCAGTAGAATACCGTCGTGACCTTTTGTCTTTAGTTATTCGGAAAGCTGTCTGCCATGTCCTTTGGTGTGAAACAATCGGACGTGTGCATCGATGTGTCTTCTGATATTATTTTTATATGTTGAGGGCCGATGGATTTGGATTGTATATACGTGTTAGCCCGATGATTGTAGGGCTTGTTCAGATTTGTTGGGCTAATTCAGTTGTAGGCCCATGGGCCAGATAAGGTAGCGTTTATTTTTTATATTAACAGTTGCGTGCCACGCGTAACTTTGCTATGAGCATCCGACGTTCCACAAACTGCCACGTCAGAAGGTGTCAGGATGACGTGACCTTTTTACTTCTTTGTAAGTTTTCCCTCCTATATATATATATATCGGTTTCTATTCTCATTTTTCAGTTTTCAACTGCGCTTTTTATTTTATTTTCCTTCGGTGCATAATCTACTTCTTCGACCGATCGCCTGTTTTAGGAGTTTCCGAGAGGTGCGTTTCATTCTTTTTTGTAATTATCTTTAGTAAATTTTCCATCGGCATCCTTTTAGACATAGCCGTTGAGATGAGCGTACAGGGGAATTTCCCATTAGTCAGTAGGCTTGGACCGCAGCCCTCTAAAATAGCTCCCAAGTTAGATATGCATGTACATACTTCTAAATTGACGCAGGGCGAGTTGGATCGTATAGTTGGTGAGTTCGGAGTCCCCTTGGATTTAGAGCCAACGTTACCTCCGGAAGGAATGACCATGGACATGTTGCCGGAAGATAAAATCGGTATTTATGTTCACCAGCTAAAGATAGGGGGTGTCATGATTCCTTTCTCAACATTCTTACTAGCAGTGATAGGATATTTTCGGGTGCATATTTCTCAACTGGTGCCAATAGGTTTGAACAGGGTAACCATGTTTGAGATTCGCTGCTATAGCCTGAATGTGAGACCGACCGTCCCTCTTTTTAGGGTCTTCTACAGATTGTGTAAGCAGGGGCATTGGTTTTCCTTTGAGAGCCGGACAGGGACGCGAGCAATGAAATGCTTTGAAGAGGTGTTGACCGGGTTAAAGCAGTGGAAGAATCATTTCTTTTTGATCAACCGGAGAGCGCTTCCGCAGGCAATGCCATGGAGGCATAGGGATTCTAAAGTTACCGACGAGTTTCCGGAGTCGTATTCTGAAAGGGATGCTGAAATGATTGCTCGGAAGGTGATTCCCTTGAGAAAACCTTCAGCCGCTTTATTATGGATAACGGGACTTAGTAGGGTTTTTGATTATCCCGGTTATAAGGGCGTTCTAAAGGATGCCGATGGGCATGGTAATGTAAATTTGCTTGCCTTTCTTTTGTAGGGCCTGTCTGTTTTTTGGCTTGAGGTTTGGCTTATTGTTTCTATTACCCCCCTTTTTTTTGTAGTTCTTTCCATGACAGAGTACTTGGAACTTCCGGTGGAAATTGATGTTGAAGTTAGTAGGGGAGATCCTTTGGAGGATGAGAGTCAAAGGCCGAAGAGAACAACTGAGCCATTGGCACCGGGTAGCGTAATTCCTGAGACAACTCCTTTACAGAGGGTAGTTGAGAGACCAGACCTGAATATATTGTCCGCCAGAGAAGAGAAGGAGAGGAAAAAACAGGCCGTAGAGGCGGAGGGGAAGAAGAGGAATGCTGAGGGCCCATCGGTTGTTCGGAAGCCCAAGAAGAAGAAAAATAAACGGAGGGAGGGAGATGAACCCTCGGATCATACTCTTGATGTCACTCCCATCCGTCATGTTGAGCCGCCGGTGGCTGAGGATACTGTAGGAAATCCGGGCGGAGGAGAAAGGCCGGAGCGAGAGGATGTGGAAGGTGATGGGAATCCGGATGTTCGAGAATCTTTGTCTGAGCATACTGACGAGAACAATCCTAAGGAACAGCCTGTTCCGGAAACTCACATAGAGAATCAGCAGCCTTTGTCTGACGGTATGGAATATCTTTCTTGACTGGTCATGGCTTTTTTATTTCAACCTCTCTTTTTCTTTATTTATGTTTTCTCGCTACTCTTGCAGATCGTTCGGTTCATTCAGACCATTCCCTGCCTTCTCAACATACTGTTGTGGAACATCAGCCAGTCGGAGGAGGTAGGAAATTTTCCTTGTGGTTTTTTTTTTTTTTTTTTACTGAGTAGTTTACTCTTGTTGCAGATCAGGGTTCGCTCGAGAAGGAGCTTTTTGTTCCCGGTTGGTCTTTGCCTCGGAATGTCCGTTTGGATTCCTACCGAGCCTGCCGGGAGTTGCTGATGCATGTCACACCCCCTGCCGAGAAGGCTGCTCTCGAAGATTTGACTCTTAGTCAGCTGGTTCGTCTGGCGTATGAGCAGGCCGGGGGTGGTGTTGCTATGCAGGCTGAGTTGCTTCGTAGGTTCGACCAACTGCTCGGTGAGCACAAGGAGCTAGACCGGAAGCACAAGGCCGATATAGTGCAGCGCAGTGCGGAGCATGGCAGGCATGCGCGGTTGGTTGATGAGTTTAATGCTCTTAAGCAGGAGCTATCCGATGTGCGAGCCGGAATGGCGACCCGAGAGGAGAGGCTATCTGCTCAGTTAGTTGAGATGGAGAGAGACAGGGACGAATGGAGGAGGATTGCTGACTCTCGTGCTGAGAGCTTAAAGGAGTTGGAACAGGGTGTAGGACAGAGGGATGAAACCATAGGGAGACTGGAGCAAGAGAATAGAGACTTGCTTGCCCAGGTTGGGCGATCGGAGATTGAGCGCCAAAGTGTTGTGAAGGATTTGTTTCCAACTGCTTGTCAACGGTTGTTCTGTAGCTCCGAGTACAAAGAGAGTATGGGGAGGGTTTACAGCTTGTCATATACCGCTGGGTTTCTAGATGGTCTTAAGTATGAGCGGAAAAAAGATGATCATGAGAGACTTCTGGCCAAGTTTTGTAACCTTGACATGGAGGCTCCCCGTATCTGGCAGGCGGAATATGCGAAGTTGTTTGAGGCTCAGTACCCATATGTTCAGAAGCTAGCAGACTCTTACCGATTGCCATTGGCCGAGCTTATGGGTGTCCTTCCTGTCGTCCGTGCCCCTCCAACGAAAGCTACGATAGTCCGTCCCTCTAAACATAACGGAACATCTTCCGGTGTGAAGCATGCGTCTACAGGCGGCTCTTCTGTTGTGGGGGACGTTGCGGATAAAGGCTCTTGACTGTCATTTGTTTTTCTTTTTTGTTTTTTTTTTCTTGGACGAATGTAATAATGACAATGGTTGTAACTAGACATCCCGTACAATGATTTGTTCATGACTGGTAATGTTCGTTGTTGCTTGTGTTCCTTTGTTGTCTTGTTTGATGAAATGACTTGTAACTATTTTCCGTACAAGGAGTTTTATTTCCGATCAAGAGGAATTTGGTGAGATGTATGTGCTGACTCTGATGATGAGATTTTTTTTTCTTTCCGGTTCGGATTGTTCCAGATGTTCGTTTCTTTCTTATTTGAACCTGCTGATTGTAGATGAATTAAATGTCCTCAACTTACATGGTGAGTGTATGCTCGGAATTATTTATTATACGTGTCTCCGAAACTATGTGTTATTTGTAACGTTCAGCCGATTGGCGCTTTGCGTTTCTGGAGTTATTTTTTATCTAGTATAGGAAACAGACGAGGGCGTATATGGTCTAAAAGACTTTGCTCGTCGTATGCACCTCTTGGTTTAGGACCCCCTGGGATGGAGAGCATGTTCGGGGTGATTTAGCGATCTATTCGTAAGGAAGGAAACTTTTTTTTTTTTTTTTTTTTTTTTAATTTACTTGACATTGATTTCATGATCCGCTCACGAGGGAGGGAGTGTTTTTATGATTCATTTGATTTACTTGACGGAGCGTTGCACGATCCGTTTAATTTGACGGAGTGTTTTGACTATCCGTTTAATTTTATTTAACGAGGTGGTCTCACTATTCGTTTGATTTATTGGACGAAGCGTTTCCAGTATCCGCTCACCACGGAGGGAGTGTTCTAACGATTTATTTAATTTACTTGATGGAGTGTTTGCACGATCCGTTTAACTTATTTGACGGAGTGGTGTCACGATCCGCTCACGAGGGAGGGAGTGTTTTTACGATCCGTTTAATTTATTTGACGGAGTGGTGTCACGATCCGCTCACGAGGGAGGGAGTGTTTTTACGATCCGTTTAATTTATTTGACAGAGTGTTTTCACGATCCTTTTTATTTATTTGATGGAGTGTTTTCACGATCCGCTCACGAGGGAGGGAGTGTTTTTCACGATCCTTTTTATTTATTTGACGGAGTGTTTTCACGATCCGCTCACGAGGGAGGGAGTGATTTTCACGATCCTTTTTATTTATTTGACGGAGTGTTTTCACGATCCGCTCACGAGGGAGGGAGTGTTTTTCACGATCCTTTTTATTTATTTGACGGAGTGTTTTCACGATCCGCTCACGAGGGAGGGAGTGTTTTCACGATCCGTTTAATTTATTTGACGGAGTGTTTTCACGATCCGCTCACGAGGGAGGGAGTGTTTTCACGATCCGTTTAATTTATTTGACGGAGTGTTCTCACGATCCGCTCACGAGGGAGGGAGTGTTTTCACGATCCGTTTAATCTATTTGACGGAGTGTTTTCACGATCCGCTCACGAGGGAGGGAGTGTTTTCACGATCCGTTTAATTTATTACATACATCATGGTTTTGAGCCGGAAAATTGTTTCTCCGGATGCCGGAGAAACCACAGACTATAATAATTAGCAAGCTTCAGTTTACAACTTTTACAAAAGACAGTTCCGATTGTAGACTACATCGAATACTTTACTGCAGCTTTTCGTCGAACGACGCTGTTTTTCGGGTGAGGTTTTGAAATCAAAGCCTCCGTGTGGGGGTTTTGAAGTCAAAGCTTCTTTGCCTGTTTTCTTCGAAATCCGGAGCGTGAGAGGTCCGGGTATCCCCTCGATGCTGTCGCTCCAATAATTCCTTCCTTTCTGACGGCCTTTTTGCCTTAACGTTGATGTTTTTAGCCCGCTTTGGGACCACCTTTGTACGATTTTCCTCTAAGTTTTGGCCTTCGGCTTTCGTGTTCGGTCGAGTAGCCAGGGTTGCAATTCCTGCTGGGGTGGGGAACTTCATCATAGAATGGTTCGTTGAGGTGATAGCTCGCAATTCTCTGAGCCCGGTTCTCCCCATAATAACTTCGTAGGGCGATGGAGATTGTATTACATAAAACTTCATGACTGTTCTTCGGTACTTTCTATCGTTACCGAAGAGTACTTCCATGGCGATTTTTCCTTTGGGTCTGTTTCCTTCTCCTGAGAACCCTACTAGTGTAGCGTTGGTCCCTTGGATTCGACTTTTCGTTCCGGCGCTGAACTTGTCGAAGCAATGCTCATACATGATGTTCACTGATGACCCTCCATCAACATATACTGTCCGTATTAGGTTTCCTTCGAAGCAGCCTTCTATAACGAGAGGTTCGTATGATAAGTCCACGGAGATGAGGGAAGGGAAAGTTATTGGTACGTCCATCCACCCTTCAGTGTTATGATTGGACACCAGCTCCAGAATGTTAGGTAAGCTTCTTATCAGATTGATTACTCTGGGCTTTCCATTATCGTTCTTCCTCAGTTGGTCCCTACCTTTCCCCCCATCCTGCTGCCTGAAATCTTTTAGGAGATGGTCAAGTTTTCCGGATTCCAACGCGGATGCTAACTGTCTCTTCAGCTGGAAACAGTCATCGGTGAGATGTCCTTTGTCCCTGTGGTACTCGCAGTATTTATCCGAATTCTCCCTTTTCGGTCGGCTTCCCATTGGGGCAGGAGGTGGCAAGTTCAGATGGTGTTCTGTGGCCAGAATTTCTCTGGGAGGCTTGGTCAGTGATAAAAGACCTGCTCGGTGATGAGTCTGTTTAGGAGGGTCGTTGCGACGGTAATCTAGAAGAGGGAGGTCACTGCGAGGAGGGTCACTGCGGTAGAAGCTCCGGATGGGGTTTACGTAGGGATGGTACGTATCCTTTGACCGGTAATCACTTCGGCGTTCCACTCGCGGCCTGTCACTTTTGAAACTTTGGGCTCCTCTCTTATTCGTGTCGAATCCCTCACCTTTCGGCAGTTCTGTACTGCGGTACGCCTCTTCAGATCTCATAAAATCATCTGTCCGGGTGAACATCTCCGTAACTGTGCGTGGCACCCTATCAGAGAATTTCTTGGAAAGGGTCGGGCACCTGTGTGCGTTCATGAAGGCGGAGATTTTCATGATTTCAGGCACACCGCTTATGTAACTTGCCTCATCAGTCCATCTTTCCTTGAAGTCCAAAAGGGACTCGTGAGCTCGCCGGACGATCTTTGTGATCTCTGTGGGGTCCTTTACACACTTTTTTCGGAGCGAGAACCTCGTGGAGAATAGCTCCCTTAGTTCGTTCCAGCTATCGATACTCCCGGGTTCCAACCTTTCAAACCATCCACCTGCCGCTCCGTCAAGCGTTTGTTGGAACATTCGGCACCATACAGGCATTGGCCATTCCCCTTGGTTAGCAGCTCCGGTGAACCTTGTAAGGTGATCGTTCGGATCTGTCGATCCATCATAGAACCTCATATTAAGTGGCATGGTGTGACTCGGACCGGAGAATTCCACGATGCGACGTGTGAATGGTGACCTTGATGTCTCTTTGAAGGGCTTATGTAAGTCATCGTTTTTGCCTTCGTTTATCTTTTCCTTTCCTCGGCTTGTATCTCCTTCGTCTTCGAAATTTAGCCTTATCGGCTTCAGAGCGCTTCCGGTTAGTGCATTGTGTTTTTTGATCAGTTCCGTTAGGGATGCTACTTGACTACTAATCAGCTCTTGGAGATTGGGAGAGTTCTCAGCCGAGTTGTCACGCCGATTTTGATCGTGGTTGGTTTCGAACCGAGTATGTTCGTTTTCCGGTTCGTGCCGCTTATGAGTGTTGCTGGGCTCGTATCGATCATGGTCATTGTCGGGTTCATGCCAGTTGTGTACGTTGCTGGGCTCGTACGGCTCATGGTTGTTGTCGGGCTCGTGCCGATTGTGAACGTTGCTGGGCTCGTACGGCTCATGGTTGTTGTCGGGCTCATGCCGATTGTGAATGTTGCTGGGCTCACCTAGGTCCGGGTTATTGGTTTCGTGCTGATCCTGGGTGTTCGGTCCGTAAATGTTGTGGTGGTTGGTCTCGTCCTCTCTGTCGTTGAGACGTAGAGAGGGAAAAGAGGGGCCTGCCATTTAGAGCTTAGGTAGATTGAATAGCGGGTCCCACGGATGGCGCCAATTTGTTGAGGTAAAACCTTGTAGGAAGGCCCCGCCTCGGTGTATCGTCCTTCGGAGTGAGCTCCCTGGACTTTATTTGCTCCTACACACACGAAACACGCGCGTTAGGCTCGCCTCGGGTTTTATCCCAAGACCGACCTCCGGCGCGAGAGTAAGTGTCGGTTTATTATGAGGTGAACAGTAATATGAGAGTAACAGTGGTAGGTGTGTAATTGAATGAATATCATAAATGAGGTGTGGGTATTTATACTACTCACACCTACTGTACCTGTTTACCTCGGGACCACGCGAGTTGACCTACGTCTGACATAGTAGGTATGTGTCAGGTCACGTGGGGAACACAATCCCGTGAAATCTGGGAAGGTGTTGGTTGATGGGACTACACAGCGTAAGTGGCGGCGGACCTGCCGGTGGAAAAGACCGGAGGTGAGACAAATAGTCCGGACGTAGTAAAATGTCCGGACGTGCGAGAAGAGTCCGGACGACTCATATCGTCCGGACACATACGCCAACAGCATACGCGCACCATGGTTTGTATATATGATCAGTTTTATTATTCATTACATTTTGAACATTACATATTTTGGTTCCACATTCATTAAAAATACCGTTAGCGACTCGTATCTTGTGACTTGGAATTATTGGTGACCGAATTTATGTTACTTTCATTTTGGGTTTATGTTTACAAAAGTTCGTACTTTCTTAAGTACATTTACTCACTTTTACACTAGCCGGGTCCTTCTGGAATCAGTCTCGGTTTATCTTTGTGGTAGGGGTAGGATTGGTAGGGGTAGGATCTGTCTACATCTCACCTCCTCCGGTGGGATTGGGTTTTGTTCTCGTTGTCGTTGTTGTTTGTTTGTTTACAAAAGTTTGTACCTAGGGTTTTATCAGTGTACACATCGAAATAGTGGTATACATGATAATTAAGAGATCTTTGTCTCTTCTAGTATAGATGCAATAACATATCTATGCAATTTTGCTTTGTTTTTAGTTTCGGTTTTTTTTGGTACATTATGCCTAACACTGATATAACTTTTATAATTAAATTGGTGAAGTTATCTAAGGGGATGTTTGACTAAGCTTATGAGTTGGGGTTATGTTTATGTTATATAAGCGGCTTATTGCATATATAACATAGGCGTATAAGTTCATCATGCTTAGTGTTTGGATTAGCTCATGTTTAATACGGAGTAGTTTATAAGCTCAAGTGTTTGCTTTGGCTTATGTTGGTAAATGACCAAAAAAGACATGGTTTAATAATCAAATACTAAATGTCAAAATCTTTGTTTCACAACTACAACCAATATATCTAGGAAAATAACAGTTGATCGATTATGTATTAGAAAAGAAAAGAAAGTGAACAAATCTGTGTATTAGAAAAGGAAAATAACAGTTGATCAAATACAAATCATTTGATCTATAAAGAAAAGAAAATGAACAAATTTGTTTTAAAGAATTGATGAATACCTGATGAAAAAGATCGAGGCTTGACAAATGAGGGCGATGGAGGCGTGTAACAGTAATGAGGTTTATAAAGAAATAAATATGAATGTCAGATTATTAGGTAAAATGAGGGTAAAGTTGTAATTTGCATTGAAGTGTTTTATATAAGCCCAAACCCTCACAAAAAAAAACCATACTTTTATAGCTTATTAAAACACCCACATATAAGCTCATAAGCCCACTCATATAAGCTTAGCCAAACACTCTATTCTGGCTTATATGAGTTATATAAGCTAATAAGCTCATAAGCCCTCTATATAAGCTAAAACAAACAACCGCTAAAATTGCAGTTTCGAATTTGTATTGGAAGCCAGATAGCTTATGACAAGACAAGTTTAATTCACGAACATCCCTTAATGTGGATCAAATGTTTAGGAACATGAACATATTATATCTTAACTTTTGATGGATATCTACCAACTCATATCTTTACCTGTGATGAAACTACACTTAATTAGGCCTTTATGTTTTCAGAAATTGCGTTACAGGCTAGTTGTAGCTTATCATGGCGTTTTTTTAAAGATTGTTTTGAGTCTTTGAGTTTGTTGTATGTATATTTTTTTTTCTTTATCTATGTGCATGCTATCTTTGTATATATGATTATATATGAATGAGAAAAGTTCCGTATAGATCAATATTTTACTAAAGATCAAATCCCTTGATCTCAACCATCCATCATCTTTCATCTAATGGCTTACATTAATTGTTATTTTAATTAAATTAATCAGTAAGGGCATTTTTGTAATATCCACAATCAAACTAACACCCTTTAGGGGTCAGTTACATCTCCCGTCATAATTCATTTTCCATTTCATCTACTCACACAAAACCTCCCCACCATTTACTCATCTCCACCGCTTTCCCAAATCAAACGCTAAACGTTTTTCCCCAAATCAAAGGCAAAATTAATCAAATCTTTTCTAAATAATAATCATACGAGATAAAGTAGCACTGTCTAAAGGTAAACTGTTGCTTTACTCGTCTTCGTTGCAACTCGCTAATCAAAATGAGCATCAAAATGTTAATATTGGTAAAAGAATTAATATAATTCGATTATTTTTCATATTATTAGATTAATTGGTATTTTGATTCTTATTCTATTAGATGTTGAATTTGAATGATTGATTGATGTTTTTTGGTTGATTATTGAGTTTTGATTGATTAGTTTGTGATTACGATAAGTTAATTGATTGTTTAGGTTGATTATTGTGTTAGTTGTTAAATTTGTGATTTTGTTGAATTAGTTGATGTTTTAGGCACACTCCGTTAGTTGATATTTTAGGTTAGTTATTGCGGTAGTTGATGTTTTAGGCACCGTGGTTTTGTTGATTGATGTTTTTAGGCGCGTTGCATTTTGTTTACTCATACCAAGCTGTGTTTCAATTAATTATCTTGAATTGATCATGTTATTCAAAATATAACTAAATTAGATCTTCAATCATTTATGTTGCTGTTCGATCACGTTTTTTGAGCTTACTACTTATATAAGGTTACAAGCTCAACTTGATAATCCGGAAAAAGTGAGCTTATGAGCTTTTCAAATTTTACACAGCCTCATAAGCCCCTAAACAAGTTAGCACAAGGGTTTCTATAATCTTAACACGACTTAATAAACTTATAAAGCTTCAAAATAAGCCAAAAAGTTAGCTTGTACGTGAAACAAAAACCGAAACCATATAATCTCATAGCCCCAAAAATAAGTTTAAATCTAAGTTAGTTTAATTATAAAAAAGTTATGTTATTGCTATGTTTTAGGCCAGAGAAAACAAAGATAGAGAATAGGTTAAGTGGAGCATTGATGAGTACATTGATAGGACTTGCTGCTAGTAATTTGGGACTTATTTCGTGTGAATCAAAGGCGTATTCAGTCGTGTTAGAGTTTTTGTTACCATTAGCTGTTCCGTTGTTGTTATTCAGAGCCGATTTGTTTCGAGTTTTTAGGTCACTGGGAATCTTATTTTGGCTTTCTTGATTGGATCAGGTGTAAATGTTTTGTGTGGTTGTTATCATGCAAAAAAGGTGTTATAAAATAATCATGTAACTGACATATGAGTTAGTTCAACAACAATAAATTGAGTTTTCACACTTGGCAATCATCATGATCAAATAAGTTGACAACCATGACAACTGTTGATTAAAATATAAGCAATGTAGGACATTTACTTATTTAGTTATGTCAACAAACATTAGTTTTAGTACTCTGTAGTATACTATTATTAAAAAAAAATCTATCTAAAAATGATGGCATGATGGTCTTGGTCTATCTAACAAGTGTTGCATCAACACTGGATGAATCATGAATGGGACTACTTTATGTAATATTTACAACATCCGAAAAATTGTGTTGCTAGTTCTTATGACTTGAGGTCACTTGCTGAATTTATTTCCCTTTTTGCAAATTTTGATTTCCTCTTGTCCTCCAGCTTCCTAACAAGTATGGTTTTCTTGTCCAGCTGCTCAACACAACTTATAAGTGAATATGACATAAGCAATATGGTGTAAAAGAATGTAGGACTGAATGCTTTTAAAATACTTATTCTACACCTCCATGGTCATGTAACGGAATAGAAATGTGTATTATCTTTTTACTCGGAATTGAGTGAATGACTGTGTATCAACTTCTGTTCATTTACCTGCAAAGAAGTTAGTTGATGAGATAGGGCTTGTTACTAGTTGAATAGTGTATTTGTTTGGCGTTTTGTGTTATGTATATGATGTATATTTAAATTGTACTAGTTACAGGTTAAAAATATAAAGTGTTTTAGTATTCCACCTTTCATTGTTTTTGCGATGTCTACTGTTCTAGGTTATTGGCCGTCAAATGCTCATGTTTGTGGCTTCTGGAGTCTCCCTATGGAATGGCAATTCTCGTGCAAAGAATTAAGAATGTGCAGAAGTTACAGTCTTGATCTCTTCAGAGAATTGGAATATGAAAGCTGAATTGTGCTCAGCTCACCTATATTCATTGGTTTGAGCTCTAATGGAAGGTAAGTTTATAATTATTGAAGAGCAAATGCCATGCAGATCACATGTGATTTGTACTGAATCACATGTGATTTGTACTTAATCACACGTGATTTGTACTGAATCACATGTGATTTGCTTTGAGATAACTTTCAGTTGCTAAGTATGCAGAGGGTGACACTGATGAAGATCGTGATGGATGAGGAAGAGGGTGATTCAGATGAGCAAGATGAGGCTTATAAGGAGCAAGATATGGTTGTAGATGAAGAGTCCGAGGAAGGAGATAAGGTTGTGGGAACAGGGTGAGCGTGAAAGTCAAGAGCATGAGTAGTCTCTCGATTTGGTAGTCTTTTGATGGTCGTACTACTCATGGTGTTGATATCTGATTTGATAGCTTTTTTATTTTTGGTGTAGTTCTGATAGTCATAGTGGTAAGAACATGTTAATGGTAGGTAGTCTTTTGGTAACTGATGAACAAGTTGTAATAATTTTACGTTGTAATGATCTTTTTAACTGCTCATTTTTGCTAAATGTATTAACATGTGTCTTCTTTAATTCCGGTAAATGTGATAACTGATGTAGCCTGGACAATTTATACACCTCGATTACATGTGATTTTAACATGAATCACATGTGATTTTAACATGAATCACATGTGATTTTGAACTTAATCATATGTGATTCGGAGAAAGAAAGTTTACAAGGTTAATATTGACATGAATCACATATGATTTCGATAGAATCACATGTGTTTCTAAGATTGTAACTTCGTAAATTGCATTTTTATTCAACGTAATACCAAATCTGCTAGAACATCAAACCAAAATGTATTCAAGTAAAATTCAATATATCCAAATTAAAAATCTAAAATAAAAAAACTTAAGTTCAAGAAGCATTAGATGCATTGTGTAGCCATTTTCAATTGTTTTGCAATGAATTTTGGATTTGACGGACATTTTGTCTTTGTGTGCTTGTTAGTCTTCTTCCCATTTATTTGTGGCGACGTAGAAATCTGTACCAAAGAAAATGCATGCAAGTGCATTCCACTTCAATTGGATTCAACGGGCGTGTTGTCTTCGTGTGCTTGTTAATCTTCTCTCTACAGTATCCACAGAATATGTGGGTACATAGAAATCTAAACCGAAGAAAATGCTTGCAAGTACATTCCACTGATCCGTCTTCAAGAGAACGTAGAACCTTATTACAAAACACAAAAAGAAAAAAAAATTAATACTTATGCTGGAATCACATGTGATTTATATCAAAATCACATGTGATTTATACACAAAATCACATGTGATTGTTATAACAGATGATAACAGCTAATACACTTTTTAAAATTACAAGTAAATTACCTTGTTTTCCAACATGGTATGCGTCAAGAGCCTGTAAAAGAGCAGCTGCAGTAGAGATCTGGTATCATAGATACGTAATAAAATCTTAAGCGAATTCCCTCAAGCCCGTTGTTGCACCTTTGAACAACCAACACTACAATACCGATCAGTATTCAACTTCTTCCAACCATCGAAGTTACATCATCGCCTAACTCAATGAATATCGCCTTTGAGCAAAATCACACTATTTATGTAAGAACAAAATCACATGTGATTCTAGTAGAATCACATGTGATTCTAGTAGAATCACATGTGATTCTTTTCCTCTTTGTTACAGAAAAACAGAATAAGCATCAAAATAAGCCGAATCAAATATGTGATTTACCTTAAAAACCTAAAAATCTAAATAAGCAATAAAATAAGTAACAAACTAAGCTGAATCACATATGATTTACCTTGAATAACAGCTATATTTTCTTCCATAATTTCAGTATCCATAATCTCACCTCCACAACTTGAACATCAACTAAATCAGAAACAACCACATGATTTTCATCGACCGCAACTTGAACATCAACTAAATTTGTTTCGCTTAACTGATTACTATCCATTTGATGATGGTGGATTGACGGTGATGACGGCGGTTGAAGGTGGTGGTGGCGGATGAAGGTGGTGATGGGTGGCGGATTGAAGGTGGTGATAGGTGGCGGATTGAAGGTGGTTATGGGTGGCGGATTGAAGGTGGTGATAGGTGGCGGATTGAAGGTGGTTATAGGTGGCCGATTGAAGGTGGTTATGGGTGGCGGATTGAAGGTAGTTAGGTGGCCGACTGAAGGTGGTTATAGGTGTTTTTGTGTGTGTTTTTTACCCTGGGAATAAAATGAACGTTTTTTTTTTTTTTTTTTAGTTTATATAATTGTCTTTTTTGCCCTTCAAGTGTAAATACATCATTTGATCTCAGCCTTTGGATCAAATTGGATTAGATGGTTGGGATTTGTTCATTGGTTCTATGACAAAGGATGGTTCTTTAAGGATCTCAACTCTAAAAAGGTATTTGTTGTGAATCTTTAGCTTTTTTTTGCCTTTTATTAAGTATAATAATATAAAGGCAAAATCTGTCGATAAAGTTAGCAATAACTTATATTCGCAACACCATATCTTCAAAGTGACAAAAACTTATTATGTGACAATTGTATGCAAAATTAGCCCACTGAAGCCCTTTAGCAGCTAACTTTGATGATTAATAGTATAAGATATGTTATGCTTATGTATTAAGATTAGTTGGTTGTTCATTCATTTTGCTTTTTATAGATCTTGTTTTTGTTTTGTGACCTTGTCTTTAGATTATCAGTAATTTGTGTGCTTGTAGTTGCATGACTTGAGATTCTTTTGGCAGATGAGTTTTTTTTTATATATAATTTCATTAAATTTATGCAATTCATCAGATATGTACGTAATTATTTATAGTTCTAGGTTGCTAAATATGCATAGTATTAAAATATTGAAAATAAAAAATATGTCAATATAAATCTGGTTATTCAAGCTTTTGAAAAACAATTCATAATTTTTAAGCAAATTAATAAGAAAAAGAAAAAGGTAAATGTGAATAAACGGGTGGAACACTCTCAGGACCGGAGAGAAGAAAGATATAAGATTTATACAAAATTATTTATTGATTTATTTTTATTACCAAAAGTATATGTTGAGAATGCTATTCTGAAAGAAGCACACATGTGATATGTACACAGCTCTAGACTCCGTAGTGGCACATGCACCATTGCAAAATCCGACCCACCTCAAGATGTGATCCACCGAGCCATGTATTTGCTACAAAACGGATTTGGAAAGTATAGTTTGGTGTTAAACAACTGTGAAGATTTTACTTAGTACTGCAAGACGAGCCTTTTGGGTTGTAATTGGGATAAAGCGGGAAGCAGTGGTCAAGTGTATGGTTGGGTAATGTCACCATTGAATGTCATTGTTTTTTCTGCAGTTAAAGTGTTTAGATGTAGTACCCCTGTGGCTGCTGTTGTAGGAACGGGGATGCATTGTTTGAGTCGATATGCGACTGATATTGGTGTTCGAAAGAATGTTGTTAAACTCAAGGTGGAGGATATGGCATTGTTTCGTAGCTGAAAAGGGTGAAGAAGTCATTTGTGGAAGATGAAATTGCTCATGGAAACAAGACATAATGAATCAGTGTTTGATAATGAAGCCAATGATCACTAAGTCCATTTGTTTTCTCAATTTACTCCAAGGACTTTAGTTGTGCTCCAGAAATTTAAATTAAGATGGGTATTTATCTTTATGTGTTTCAATTGCATCCATATATATTTATAACTGATGCAGGCCAGGACTCACCAGTAGCAGTCCACCTGGCTAACTCAAGGCCCAAACGAGTATCCACCAGGCCTATTCGCTATGAAGATTAGGAAGCCCAGTTGAAGAAGTCAAGATATCCGTTGTTTTGTTTGTTATTTTACTTGTTGATCAATTCTGCATGTTTCCATTATTTACTCCATGATTGAGATCATGGCTGATTTTTAGGCTAGTCTTTTACTGCATTTTTTCCTTCCATGTACTAGTATTTAAGTTGATCTTTGGTTGAATAAAAAGGACATCAGAAAATTGCTCCAAACATTCAAGCTTCTTTGCTAATTATTTTCTAGTCTGCAATTTATAATTCTTGTTTAAGTATAAGGAAACCCCATCAAATTGGTGCTTTCATTATCGATCACTATGCCTCCCCGCCGTGACCCGTCACCTTCACCAAACGATACTTCCACCCTAACCTCCAAAATCGACCAACTTATCACCTCTTCCAACACCGCAGCCACTGACAACGATACCCGCCTGAAAGCTTTAATCACTGCCACCGAAAACCTCTCCGCAAAAATATCGTTGAATTCAGACACCACTACCATGCTTGTCAATAATTTCCAACGTTTAACTTCTAATTCCAGCCCGATTAAAACCACCGCGACCTCCACACTTCCAATACCACCGTTAACAATTGGAACTTTCCACCCTGCTAACACCTCATCCACCACCACGTCCACCATACCACCCAATAGTACCCATATTCCCAGCCAAACAACTTCCCCACAAGTCATGCTCCAAGGCCTCACTAATTATTCAACTTCTTCATCCGCTTATACCAGCCCTCCGTTACCTCAGTTCAACGATTATAATTTTTATACCAATCACAACCAATTCCATATGGCCAACCAAATCCCACCCTTCCAAGACCCGTCATTATTTACTACCCATAACCCGTCAACCTTACGACAACCGATCAACATCACAGCACCACCGACTCAACCCCGTGCACCAAAAATTACGCTTCCATTATTCGATGGTACCAACCCACTTGATTGGACCTTCCAAGCTGACAATTTTTTTAATTTTTACCACACCCCAATTGCTAATCGCACCGCATATTCGGTCTTCTATTTTACCGGAGAAGCCCTTTCTTGGTACAAACACCTAGCTACAAATGAGATGCTCGGCACGTGGGAAACATTTAAACGTGAATTGGAGATTCGTTTCGGTCCGTCCTCCTATGAGAACCATGAAGCAGCCTTGTTTAAACTAAGGCAAACTTCCACTGTTGCTGCATATCAAACTGAATTTGAACGACTCAGTAATAGGGTGAACGGTCTATCGGCCCAAACCCTCAAAAACTGTTTCATCTCGGGCTTACGAAAAGACATACAAAATGAGATTGCATTACTTAAACCCATGACTCTTCATCAAGTTTATGGGCAAGCAAAATTGCTCGAAGAAAAATTGGCCCAAAACAAACCCAAACTATCCTTCACCAACAAACAGTCCTATTCTACTGTTACAAACCTAACCGCCACCCCCACTGCCCCTCCTAACGTACAATCATCCTCCACCGTCACTCCATCACTTCCATTCACCCGCTTAACGCCGGAAGCCATGCAACAACGCCGTAAAGACGGCTTATGTTTCCGTTGCCCAGAAAAATACACCCCAGGACACAAATGTTCCCCACCCCATTTCCTGTTGGTCTGTGATAATGAAGACGATGATGGGCTGCCACCATCTCCCGACGAGCAACCATCCACCATTACTCACGACACTCCACATTATCTTGCTCTGTCGGATGCCGCCTTTTTTGGCCTGTATTCTACCCAAACCCTGCGCGTCACAGGTCATATTAAGGGACACCCCGTTACCATACTAATTGACTGTGGCAGTACGCACAACATTGTGCAACCACGAGTCGCCACTGCACTCAATCTTCAAACGGAACCGATCCCTCCATTCTCGGTTATGGTTGGCAACGGCCAACACATTCAATGCATGGGAGTTTGTCCCAATGTTCAGTTACAGTTAAAGAAGGCTACGTTCAATATACCATTTTACATAATTCCGGTGGAAGGTGCAGATATTGTTCTAGGTGTCGCATGGCTAGGAACACTTGGTCGCTTGTCGGCTGATTTTTCAATCCCAGAACTCTCATTCAAATGGAATGGTACTGAACACACCCTCACCGGCGAACCATTATCTTCCCACATCACTCCCAGTTCGGTGTCCTCGTGCATTAGAAACGGCTCAGTTGCATCCTTACACACACTTACTTACCAGCCGCCAATCACTACAACAATCAATGATCAGTCCCCAACTCATCCTAACCCACGAATCCACAACCTGTTGTCCACCTTTGCCAAACTATTTTTGAAACCAACCCACCTCCCACCCAAACGAACCAATGACCATCACATACCACTGATGACCGACAAACCTATCAATGTGAAACCATACCGCTACCCCCACTTTCAAAAGCAGATTATGACACAGCTCATCCAGGAAATGCTTCACGATGGGGTAATACGTCCTAGCCAAAGTTCGTTTTCGTCACCGGTTCTTTTAGTCAAGAAAAAGGATGGTACATGGCGATTTTGTGTTGACTATCGAGCTTTAAATGCAGCTACACAAAAAGATCGCTTCCCTATTCCAACTATTGATGAACTGTTAGATGAATTACATGGTGCAACTATTTTTTCGAAAATAGATTTGCGTTCCGGGTACCATCAAATACGAGTTGCAGAAGAGGACATTAAAAAAACAGCTTTTCGTACCACTGATGGACACTATGAATTCGTTGTGATGCCCTTTGGCCTCACAAATGCTCCATCGACATTCCAAGCGGCTATGAATGATTTGTTCCGTCCCGTTCTTCGGAAATTCGTATTGGTTTTTTTCGATGACATACTTGTTTATAGTACCAACGAAGAAGAACACCTCGAGCATTTGCAGTATGTTTTGGAAGCTTTGCAAAAGAGTGACTTTTATGCAAAACCTTCCAAATGCACATTTGCTGCCACCTCCTTATCATTCCTGGGTCACATTATTTCTAATGAAGGTGTCGCACCGGAACAAGACAAAGTTGATGCCATACAATCGTGGCCAAAGCCTACTTCCATGACCACGTTGCGTGCTTTTTTAGGGCTTACGAATTATTATCGGCGTTTTGTACGAGATTTTGCAAAGATTGCCACTCCTCTCACTGATTTATTAAGATCTAAGGAATTCACTTGGTCTAACCAAGCTCACTCAGCCTTTCTTGCTCTCAAACAGAAGATGGAACACTTGGTAACATTGGCTTTGCCAAATTTCAATGAAGAATTTGATGTCACAACCGACGCCTCCGGAACCGCGATTAGCGCCGTCTTATCACAAAACAATCGTCCCATTGCATTCTTTAGTAAGAAACTATGTTCCACAATGCAAGCTCAATCAACATATACTAAAGAACTTTTTGCAATCACGGAGGCAGTAAAAAAATGGAGACAATATTTGTTAGGTCATCGGTTTCGTATCTTCACCGATCACCATAGCTTGAAGCACATTTTAACCCAAGCGATCCAAACTCCGGAGCAACAGAAATGGCTTACGAAGCTTATGGGTTATGATTTTGAAGTCCATTTTAAGCCGGGAAAAGAGAATGTGGTTGCCGACGCATTAAGCCGAGTTAATTCCTCCATTATGTTAGCTATCTCCACACCCCAAGCAACTTGGCTCAATGAGATAAAGAATTACTTTGCAACTCATATTGATGGAAAGAAGCTGATCAGCTCAATTGTTGAAGACAAAGAAACTTTTCCGCACCATGAAGTTCGCAATGGGTTAGTTTTTGTTCATAGCCGGTTACTTGTGCCTCCTCTTGCCGATGTGAAAAATAAACTTTTGGCAGAATTTCATGCATCACCACTAGGAGGCCACAGCGGTGTTACCGCAACAACGAAACGTCTAGCTGCTGACTTTTATTGGCTTGGTCTAAAGAAAGATGTGGCGACATTCATTCGAAACTGTACCATTTGCCAAACAACCAAACCATCAAACCACAAACCGTATGGCCTTTTACAACCTTTGCCGATTCCCGAAGGCCCATGGTTGGACATTTCAATGGATTTCATCACAAGCTTACCGCAATCAAAAGGAAAAATAGCTATATGGGTTATCGTGGATCGTTTTTCAAAGTTTGCTCATTTTATTGCTCTTCCACGAGGCTATACCGCCGCCTCACTTGCAACCACGTTTTTGAAAGAAATTTATAGGTTGCATGGATTGCCTAACTCAATTGTTTCCGATCGCGATCCGTTATTTTTAAGTAATTTTTGGAAGGAATTGTTCAAGCAATTGAAGACAAAGTTGTTACATTCAAGCGCTTACCATCCCCAAACCGATGGGCAAACCGAAGTGGTCAACCGTTGTTTGGAGAATTATCTTAGAGCCTACGTTTTCAACGAACCACGAAACTGGGAAAGGTACCTATATCTTGCTGAGTTTTCGTACAACACTTCACACCATTCCACTATTGATATGACACCATTTAAAGCCCTCTACGGACGTGATGTTAAAACAATTCATGAGTACACAAGCGGAACATCTACCACTGCTTCAATCGATCAAACGCTGGTTGAACACGCACGTTTGATCGATGTCTTGAAAAAGGCGATAGAAAAATCACAGGAACGAATGATCAAACAGGCCAATAAGAAGAGAAGTGATAAAGAATTTGCAGTCGGAGATCTTGTTTATCTTAAACTACAACCGTATCGTCAACACTCGGTTGTAGCTCGTCGTTACCAGAAGCTATCAAAGCGTTACTATGGTCCTTACAAAGTATTGGAACGCATCGGAAAAGTCGCTTATCGTTTGGACCTACCAACCGGCTCTCGCATTCACCCAGTGTTTCACGTTTCACTCCTTAAGCAAAGCTATGAGACAACCACAGCATTGGAAGCGTTAGATTGGAAAGACAACAGTGTCCCTGCTTATCTTCCACAGGAAGTCTTACAATCACGAGTGAATCAATTGGGTAAAGATGAGTTTTTGATCAAATGGGAATCGAAACCGATAGAGGAAGCAACGTGGGAATCCAAGGAAAAGATGGCACAAGAATATCCATTTTTTCAGCTCGACATTGAGGACAATGTCGTTTCTCAAGCGGAGGGTGATGATGCAGGCCAGGACTCACCAGTAGCAGTCCACCTGGCTAACTCAAGGCCCAAACGAGTATCCACCAGGCCTATTCGCTATGAAGATTAGGAAAGCCCAGTTGAAGAAGTCAAGATATCCGTTGTTTTGTTTGTTATTTTACTTGTTGATCAATTCTGCATGTTTCCATTATTTACTCCATGATTGAGATCATGGCTGATTTTTAGGCTAGTCTTTTACTGCATTTTTTCCTTCCATGTACTAGTATTTAAGTTGATCTTTGGTTGAATAAAAAGGACATCAGAAAATTGCTCCAAACATTCAAGCTTCTTTGTTAATTATTTTCTAGTCTGCAATTTATAATTCTTGTTTAAGTATAAGAAAACCCCATCAATAACAATTAATGTCGTTTTGTAAGGATACAATTCTATGAATGTTATGTATGGTGGACTTAAAATGAGAAGGGAATTTGGCCATTTATCGGTCCTTTAGAACTATGTAGGGGCAAAATAAGCACAAGTTGGAAGTCAAGGGAATGTTTTTAGGAACTCTTTTAATGAGTTGATTCTCTATGGCTTACTTGGTCGAAAAGCTTGTATCATTTCTCAAACAAGCAAAGCTTAGAAATTGTAGAGCATTTTTGTTCACCCATGAAATGAACATTGTCTAGATTGAAACTCATATTAATGAAAGGTCTCAAGCGCCAAATGCCTTATTTAAGTAGCTTTTGTACCCTCGGCACTGTAGTTTCTTGAACTAGTAACTCAACTTCAATTTGAAGTCTTGATGCAGTCTTAAATTATGTGTGATAGCTGTTCTCATAGAATTGACTCCTTGCTTGATGATGCTGTCCACAATATTGTCCTCGGGGAATTTGGAGCCGTTATTTCCATTGGTAGCATCTTTGTCAAGTGCAGGCTGACTTCATGAGTGCTCTTCGCATCACGAAAAATGCTGGTAATATTTTAAGATCATCCTTACAGATTTCATATTGGAAATAATATCAACTTGAGGCGTAGGTCTCAAACAGTTTATGATGTAATTTAGGAATGCAGAACAAAACGCTAACTACCTGCAATGAACATAATAAAACCTTTGGACTATAGATGATTTTGGGACTGTGATATTATTTGAACTTAAACATAATCAAATTGACCAATATCATGGATTATTAAACTCGTAACTTTGATTTAGTATGACGAACTCCTTCATCATCATCACCGTTTACATACCTACTGCAATAATTATACAATTATTGTCACTCTCTACACCCATAATTTGTGAAGTTAAATATGTATGTCTTTATTGACTAGAAATAGTTTTTAGAGTAAACTACAAAATGCATCCCTGTGGTTTGGTCAATTTCACACGATACATCCCTCCCAAAAAGGTTGCGCCATACACATCCCTCCGTTAGTAAAAGTCAGACACAATATATCCCTCCGTTAAAAAAAGGACTAACGGCGCAAACCATTTCTCCGTTATCTCCTAACGAGATAGAAAATGTTTACACCGTTAGTCCTCTGGGTTAACTCTATTTGCACCGTTAGTCATTTTTTATGTTTTCGTCCGTTTTTTTACGTTTTCGTCCACTTTTTTACGTTTTCGTCCATTTTTTTACGTTTACGTCCGCTTTTTTACGTTTTCGTCCGTTTGGTTTCAAGGATTGACTTAATCAGCTGACTCGAATCATTTATAAAAATTCGAAAAATTATATAAATTCGAAAAAATTTATAAAAATTCAAAAAATTTATAAAAATTCGAAAAAACTTATATAAATTCGAAAAATTTATAAAAATTCAAAAAATTTATAAAAATTCGAAAAAACTTATATAAATTCGAAAAACTTTATAAAAATTCAAAAAATTTATAAAAATTCGAAAAAACTTATATAAATTCGAAAAATTTATAAAAATTCGAAAAAACTTATATAAATTCGAAAAATTTATAAAATTTCAAAAAATTTTAAAAAATTCGAAAAATTTATAAAAATTCAAAAAATTTATAAAAATTCGAAATTTTTTTAAAATTTTTTAAATTCGAAATTTTTTTTAAATTCAAAAATTTTTTTAAATTTTTATAAAAAAAAATTTCAAATTTAAAATTTTTTTCGAATTTAAAAAATTTTAAAAAATTTTCGAATTTAAAAAATTTTCGAATTTTTATAAAATTTTTCGAATTTATATAAATTTTTCGAATTTTTATAAATTTTTTCGAATTTTTATAAATTTTTTGAATTTTTATAAATTTTTCGAATTTATATAAGTTTTTTCGAATTTTTATAAATTTTTTGAATTTTTATAAATTTTTCGAATTTATATAAGTTTTTTCGAATTTTTATAAATTTTTTCGAATTTATATAAATTTTTTGAATTTTTATAATTTTTTCGAATTTTTATAAATTTTTTGAATTTTTATAAATTTTTCGAATTTATATTAGTTTTTTCGAATTTTTATAAATTTTTTGAATTTTTATAAATTTTTTCGAATTTATATAAATTTTTTGAATTTTTATAAATTTTTTCGAATTTTTATAAATGATTCGAGTCAGCTGATTAAGTCAATCCTTGAAACCAAACGGACGAAAACGTAAAAAAGCGGACGTAAACGTAAAAAAATGGACGAAAACGTAAAAAAGTGGACGAAAACGGACGAAAACGTAAAAAAGGACTAACGGTGCAAATAGAGTTAACTTAGAGGACTAACGGTGTAAACATTTTCTATCTCGATAGGAGATAACGGAGAAATGGTTTGCGCCGTTAGTCCTTTTTTTAACGGAGGGATGTATTGTGTCTGACTTTTACTAATGGAGGGATGTGTATGGCGCAACTTTTTTAGGAGGGATGTATCGTGTGAAATTGACCAAACCACAGGGATGTATTTTGTAGTTTACTCTAGTTTTTATGATGGACAAAACACCATTGAATACAGGTATTTATATTGGTACACCAAGTAAACTGGTTATCCGCGTCACCGCTGCAGGAAAAGATATTTCTGGTATATTTCACCGAAAACCTCCAAAGATTTGCTCATCAGATTGGTTTGGAAATACGGGTAAGAAAAGTTCAGTTTTTCGTACTTGTTTGAGCTGTTTTAGGGAAGGTAGTCCTGTGTACCGCTATCAGTATGGAGTGGGAACATTTGAGCACATGTTTAAACTCCGTGGTGGCACATGCACCATGGCAGTTTCAGACCCACCTAACGAAGTTGTCAGAAGAGCGCACGTGCTCCTACAATCCGGATTTGAAAAGTATGACCTCATTGATAACAACTGTGAAGAATTTGGGTTATATTGCAAGACAAGTCTTATGGTACATGGTGGTGATAATAAGCCCATCATAGGAACTAGTGGCCAAGGGATAGCTGGTTCCGTGCATCATTACGGTCTTTTCTTATGGCCTCCAGTGTTGTGACCTTATTTATAACCCGGGGGGGGGGGGGGGGGGGGGGACCCCCGAAATTTTTTTACGATGTAGGGGTATATAGTTTTCGTGTAGAAAAATTTCGGTATATTCGGTTTCGACCCCCCGAAATTTTTTCGGTATATACTAAGCATTATAGAATTTTAGATCCCGACCCCCCGAAGTTTTTTCCCTAGCTTCGCCACTGTTGGACATCAGTGGTGTTCGTGTTGTTGCTGACAGACTCATCATAGGAACTAGTGGTCAATGGACTAGTGTTCTTGGTGCAACATTCACAAGTTTTTTTGCAGTAGCAGGTTTGACCTTTATTAAACTCCGGCATGATTATGATATTGGTGTTCGATCTGATGCTGAAAGGGTTCCCGTGGAAGAATTTATGTAACTCCTTGGTCGTAAAAGATCACAACGTATGAGCCCTGGCAAAAACAATTGCAATCACGAGTGAGAAATGACAAATAAAGCTCCTGCCCTTGCTCCTGAAAGTCAACCATCTTCTGTTTTGTTTATGCTTTTTAAAACTTTTATTGCAAGATGTCCAATAATAATAAAAAGACATATCTGTATTGTTTTTTTAGACCTAGTCTTCACCGATAGAGGCGTCACTTGTCTATACAGATCGAGTGGTTTAAATGGCTTGCTGCACGTGGAATGGTGGATCTAGCGAAAATTGAGGACTAACTTGAATTGAAGCACCTTCAAGTTTAATTTTTTTATAAAACCTGGTTTTAGTACTAGTTCTTTATAAAGGGCCAGTCTTGTTAAATTTAGGACAAGTACTTGTCAAGCTTGAAGTCGGTTTTAATGTTGGCTAGCGGCTCGTGAAGGGATATGAAATTTACTGTTTTATATGACATGTTTTGTGAAGATAATAGCACCTGGAGCAGTGCCAAATCCCGCCCGGGATTTCTTCTAATGTCACCGGGAAAAAAACCCATAGTGAAGATATTGTTGAGCATTTTTGTTATCCCATTAAATAGACGTTGCCTTGTTTATACCTATCAATCAGCAAAAGTCTTGTGTTGCAGCTTACTCGTCTCTCAAATTTTTCAAAGACTTCTTGAAACGGATTCTCCCCCGTCAGGGCCATCACTGATATGTCTCAATATGTTTAAATAGACGCCAAATGTTAATGAAGATGAATAAATGTATAACTTACGGAATATTGACACACAACATAGTGGTAAAGAAAAAACAAGGATAACGCAAATAAACAAACAAGATAAATTATCCTTCTTGAACTGCAACATTCGAAACAAAATCCAAGTCCAAACAGAAAGTAAACAGAAAAACAGTTGGCCTTAGCGACTGTTTAACAACTGCATGGTGTGCAATGTCCGTTACATGTATCTTATACGGAACTCAACAACTTGTTCCACAGCGACCTTTTCAACATCATCTCGGACACCAATGTCCGTCTTATATCGGTTCCAAGAATATTCCCCAATTGTTACTGCCATACTGACCATACCAAAAGAGTTGGACATAATCTTTCCAACAGCTAAAGTTCTTTTTGAGTAAGCAACAGCTGAAGTTAAAGTGGACTTCCAAGGTGCATTAGTGAAAAAATTTACTTGGCCACTGCTTCCAGTAGTAACCATGCCACGAATCACGAGACCGGTTGTGCAATACAAAGCAAAATCCTCACAATTATTCATACGAACGTCATAACTACCAAACCCATTACGCAACAAATATAAGGCTCTATCGATCACTTCATTAGGTGGATCTGATTTAGCAGTAGTGCATGTCCCACCACGAATTTTGGATATATATGAAAGTTTCCCTACACCATATTGAAAGCGGTATAAGGATCCTGTGTAAATGAAGCAGTTCAAACATGAGACGATAACTCCACTATCTGGTTGACGATATCCACAGTGAGGTAAGCTTAGATATGTAGCTGGTATATTAGGATTCCAAGATGTGCAGTGAGAACACGTGCTTAAGCTAGAACCAGAATTTCCTCCAACATTAGGTTGTAAAAACCCACAATCATGGGAGTTCAAACAAGTAGCAGAATGACTTGTACATGAAGATGGAAGAACAAAATGTATTCCACAATCCTGGGAGTTCCAAACAGGACCGGATTCAGCTTTTTCTGGACCATTGAAGTGGATAACCATCTCTTCACCGACATATATGCCTGTTTTTTTTATATAAAAAAAATATTTTATTACCATAAAAGGATTCATATATACAACAATACAAAGATAGTACAGTATGCACAAAAAGAAAAGAAAAGGATAAATACAACATACTCGAAACAATCTTTAAAAACACGCCATAATAAGAAGCTAAAACTAAAAATAGCCAAATCATTAAGTTCTAGAACATAAACACCAGTATTAAGTTTAGTAGAAACCCATCAAAGATAAGATATGTTCAGGTTCCCAAACATTTTATCCATATTAAGGGATTTGTCTAAAATAGATTGTTCATGTTAGCTTATAAGCATGATAAGCAGCTATTTAAGAAAAACCCTGAAAATTTAATGGCTTCTAAAGTACGTTGCGAAGTCATAAGCTCTTTGGATAATCAACATTTTAATCAAAAATTTTAACTCTCCAAGTTTTAGTCCCAATATAATTTCATCACAGTTGGAATACAAGATTTGGATGTAAAGTGGTAATGCATTTCAAAACCATACATCATATATATCAAGCTTCCTATACAAATTCGAAACTGCAATTCTAGATAACTTTACCAATTTATTATAAAAGATACATCAATGTTAGGCAAAATGTACCAAAAGCAAACAGAAACTAAACACAAAGCAAAATTGCATAGTTCAGTCATCTATACTAGAAGAGACAAAGATCTAGATCTGTATTTCAAAGTACACTCTGATAAAAACCCTAGCTACAAATTTGTGTAACGAATAATAAAATGATCATATAACATATATACAAACCATGATGCGAATATAGAAAGCCATTTCTCCAAGTGTAAATATGGTCGCCTGCCTTGATTTCACTTGGATCAACACGGTGAGAGAGATAACCCATTTTTATTATATTTGATTATTTCACAATGCCTTTTTGTTTGATTTTGTGTAAAAGAAGCATAAATAGTCTAGTATCTCTCTCTAGCTTTTATTGCTTTTTCTTTTTGAACAATTGCTTTATTGCTTTGATAGATACACACAAAACGCCAAAATGATTTCCCAAGTGTTCAAAATGAGTTTTCCAAAAGAAAATTTTGAGACCCACTTCTGATTCAAAGAAAAGATGACCAATTAGATAGTTGCCTCGCAAAAGAGTTTAATATTCAGGAAATGACGAAAGATAAATAAGTTATGGATTAGGATCCTTGTATATAAGAGCGTTGGGTACATGGGTACCGTGGTGCCATTGAGTTGGTGACGTTGGTAAAAAGTTCTGTCACATCAGCAAAACACTCAGTGATACCAGAAATTCTTTGGCACTATATTTTTTATCGTTACCGTTGGCACCAGAAAATGTGATGCTGTTTGAACATTTTTTTTCTTTTCATTTTACATAATTTAGAGATATACAAAATTAAAATTAAAACACATTAGATTAATTTAAAAAAAGGCATTATATAGAAATAAAAAAGGGTCATTTACATCTATATCCTTGCAAAACTTCAAAATTACGTCAATATCACTACAAATATTATAATTACTTCAATATCATTTCAAAACTTTTAAATACACATGTATATCCAAAAACATATTTTCATCATTTATTTATAAAACTTAAAATGAAAAACTATTATATGAATATCATCTAACATTTATTTTACCTTTTTACCCTTTTCTCTTAATTAAGATGCAGTTTTGTGGGGTATAAAAATTGCAATCAAAAGACACCCTATTGGAAGGGGATAACCTTCATAACTGCAGACAAGCTGAATGAATTCGTTTGGGCAATATGCATAGAGGAGCCTGTAATGATAAGATTCACGTTCGGGAGGTCGGGGAAACTCGAAATAAAGGTTAAACAAGGTATTAATTAGATTAAGAATGGGAGGTGTGTGTGTTTTTCTAGAGAGAGAAAGTAAAGAAAAACACACACATCTTAAAGGTGAAACTGAGAATCCCACCCTCCTAGTTGAGACTAGGAGGGTATTTATAATTCAATTCTAACTTTACTAATGGCAAAACTAGTCCTTGTACTTTATTCTATTGCAATTCCCTACCATAACATAACTTTAAAGGCTAACAATCTCTCCCCAAAGTGATGTTATACGGGAATTGCTTACAACGTTCCCTACAAGTAAAATTCAACACAAAACATGAGAATTGTCTTCAAACTTCATTACTTCGTTCAGCTTGCAGAATCTTCTCAGCTGTCATTTCTTTACTTGCAGAAGAACAATGTGAGCAAATCTAATTAGGGTTTAATTCTGTGGGCCCTGAGTGCTCCCCATAGTGCTCTCCCCCAAACTGACAACCATACTTATGAGTGCCCTGAATCTGTTCGGGGGAATAGAGTATCAACATCTTCGTCTCACCAAATGCATCCCAGTTATCTTTCATATGAAAAATCAGCCCATAACGTACACATGAAATGATAACACCAAAGTAACAAGTTGAACCACTGATCATCTTGATTTTGTTGCCCGAAATTGTTGAAGGTGGATAAGGTAGAAGTACGTAGAATAAGATGAGAAGATAAGACATAGAATCAACCAATCTCCGACATAAATCATTTCATAAATCATTAAACCCGATCACGTGAACTTGTTGTGCGTCCTCGATGTACACATTTCTCTCCCCTGCTGGTTACGATTTATCGGAAGCAGCATACTGATGTGTACGTGAAGTATTAACTGGAAGCACTTTATCAGTAATCCAATCAGCATGTGAGAAGATGTCGATAAACCCAATCTACTAACAATACCATATAGAGGGTCTAACTCTTTATCAACCCCCTGTATCAAATACAACGGCTTTGTGTAGTAACCACATGTGAAGATAACCCAATATGACGAACTTGAGAATGAAGTAAAATCACCCAGATTTGTGACTTAAGCTTGTACTATCCTTGTGACTAAGAACGGTGTACCCTATACCCTTAACAGAAGTATTAGTACAAAACCTCTTGAGATATCCTCAACTACGTGAGACACTGAGCACTACAACGTAACTCCTTAAAGTGATAGCTACTTTGTGGAAAGAGAAAGAATCACAAAAGTAACTAGATATCCAAGTCTTCGTCACCATTAATATATGCCCAAACAAGTCATCTTCGCGGGAGGGTAGAAAGAAAGAAGATGAACTAAGTACACGCGTCCGTAAAACCTTACTTCAAACCCAAATAAATAATAACGAATCATCCCCGTAGTCAAGTTCATTGCAAACTTTAGCCATTGTCATTTGATTGTGAATCTTGATCAGGATCTTTTAAGCTATACGTGGTAGTTTTGAGGATGTATTCTGATAATTTCATTTGTGATTTTGGTGTGGTGCGAGTTTGAAATATGCCTTATTTTCAAATCTAAACATGCCAGGAAAATTTGAGTTTTAGAAATTTTTACGCCAAATTTGTCCGAAAAATTCGAATTTTGACTTAAAAATTTGAATTTTGGGCCAAAATTTTCATTGTTACACCATAATTTGAATTTCGCGTAAAAATTGACCATATAGTCACTCCTCGAAATCAAATTTTACTCAACTTTTCCCGCCATTTTTTTTTGGCATACTCAATGTTTTCCTTGCTCGGAAATTTTTCTCTAACTTGGAAGATTTCTATTTGCTCGGAGAAAAACTTGCTCGGAAGTTTTATTTCTCTTAACTCGGAAAAAAATCCTTGCTCGGAAAAACATACTTACTCGGCAAAAATTTCCTTACTCGGAAAATTCATACTTGCTCGGAAAAATCCTTGCTCGAAAGTTCCTAACTCAGAAATTTTGCACTTACTCGGAAATCCACTTGCTCGGAAGTTTGCAACTTACTTGGAAGTTTTGGACTTACTCGGAAGTTTTGATCGGAAAATTTTGCATTTACTCGGAATTTTTGGCACTTACTCGGAAGATTTTCTTCCTTGCTCGGAATTTTTTGTTCCTTGCTCGGAAATTTTTTTTCTTACTCGGAGAAATACGTAACTTTTCCGAGAAAAAACACCAAAAAATCACATTTTTCACCATAAATCACCACGATTAGATCCAGGTTCGCTTTGATACCAATTGTAATGATAAGATTCACGTTCGGGAGGTCGGCGAAACTCGAAATAAAGGTTAAACATGGTATTAATTAGATTAAGAATGGGGAGGTGTGTGTGTTTTTCTAGAGAGAGAAAGTAAAGAAAAACACACACACCTTAAAGGTGAAACTGAGAATCCCACCCTCCTAGTTGAGACTAGGAGGGTATTTATACTATTTTACAAGTCTAACTTTACACTAATGGCAAAATAGTCCTTGTACTTTATTCTATTGCAATTCCCTACCATAACATAACTTTAAAGGCTAACAGAGCCAGGTGCCATGTGCTTAGAAACATGTGATATTTAGGGAATGATAAAATTCATTTGTTGAGAAAGATTATAAAAGATAATTGTAAGCAAACAATAACTTAATTAAAATAAATCAACTTGCAATTAACATTTTCAAGAAGAACATACACGTATTTGATTGGTCATTTGGTTGCTAGACTTAATTTTTTTTCAACTTGTTGAAGGAAGGGTAAATAAGTAATAGAACATGTTTAATAATACTTATATAAGAGTTATAAATGTTAAATCCATTTAAAAATAATAAAAAAGTGTTTTTGGATATTTATGTGTATTTTGAAATTTTGCAAGGATATAAAAGTAATTAAAAAATTTGCATTGATATTGATGTAATTAAGAAGTTTTGCAAGGATATTGATGTAAATCTCCCATAAAAAAATACGAAAAAAGACATTAAAAAAAGACATTAAATTTAAAAATACATAAAGTTAACTAGTTTTGTGTTGGATATGACACCCGGATTCGTGTTTTTTGGGCATTGACGATAGACGCGTCGATCGGATCCATCTTACTTGTGTCGATTTGTAGCACTCGCAAGTCCTCGGCTATCTTTTGAGAATTGTATAAATCAACTCTCGCATTTGACTATCGTTCAATAACATCCATCTTTGCCTTGCGGTCTAACTCATATTGTTGTTGCATCATTTCTTGAAACATTGCCGGGTTTGAACCGGAACTAGCGGTCGAGTTTGACGAACGTTGACTCTTAGCAATTCGATACGACCCGTCTGGCCGTGGCAACGCGTCTGGTCCAAAATGCTCGGGCTCCTCGTCCGTAACCCAAAGACGATTTCGCCTTGCCAATGTCGATTCAGGCCTATATCTCCAAATCCATTTAAACGAAAGGGACAAGTTTAAGGCATAGATACGCCCGATACCGAGCCCACTCATAGCCTTACTAGCTAAGCACACATTCCACTTCACCCAAGTAATCTTTTTATCACCCAAATCACCACCTATAAAAAACTTATTACCCATGGATTCCAGCTTTTTCTGCACATACATAGGCATCTTATACAAAGACATGTAGTAAGTAGGAAGGTTACTCACTATTGACTTAATTAGAGATAAGCGCTCACCTACAGAAAGCAAACGAGCTTTCCATTGCGACATTTTTGTTGTAAATTTCTGAACAATACACTTCGAGTTTTCAACTCGACCCATGTTGCAACCTACAGGCACACCTAAATATGTCAGTGGCAGCTTCGAGACCCCACAACCAAGAACCGTAGCCATGTCAAAAAAATCCACATCAGAAACACTTAAACCTACGAGTTTACTTTTGTGGACGTTGATTCTCAAACCGAACACCAAATAGAAAAATCTAAGCATACAAATCAAATTATGGGCATTGGGTTGGGACCACTCACCGATAAAAATAGCATCATCAGCATAAAATAAGTGAGAAATGCCCAAGTTACCATGCCCAATAGACGCACCTTTAAACATGTCAATATTCACAACCTTGCACGTAATAGCATGTAGACCTTCCATAGCAAGAATGAACAGGAACGGAGACAAATGATCCCCTTGCCATAACCCCTTAAAAATCTCGAACTCGGTTGTAGGAGACCCATTGACCAGAATAGATGCCCGTGAATTACTCATGCACCCAACAATCCATTTACGCCACTTAGATCCAAACCCAAGATTCTCCATGACCACATCTAGATAATCCCACCTTAATGAGTCATAAGCTTTCTTGAAGTCGACTTTGAACACCATAAGCTTTTTTTTCCGCTTCCGATACCACGCCATTACTTCATTTAAAATAAGAGGACCATCGAGAATATTTTTGTCTCTAATGAAAGTGGATTGCTCCACACTAACACAACTCCCGATGACCTTGCTAAGTCTATTAGCTAAAAGCTTGCCAATTATTTTGGATTGTTGTTGGGTTTGTTGGTACTGTTGTTGGGAAAATTGGTTTTGGAATAGTTGTTGGGTTTGTTGTCGAAGTTGAAATTGGATGAATAATTGAAGTTGCTCTGGCATACAAAATGGGTTAAAGTTGGTCAATTGATTTGGGATTTGGCATGACGTGCCAAATAATGGAAGTTGGGTGGTATTTGAGGTAACGAAATTTGCGGATGATGGTGTGTTTGGATTATACAAATGAGGAATTTGGTATTTGATTTTGCGAGTCGGAGTGTCACACCCCCAAATCGGTTCGCAGTGGAATAGTAATCCGGGGGCATGGCGTTCATGGATACAAAGTTACAGTTATATTGAACGACCTACATGAGTCGTTTTAGAAAAATACATCATTTGATTTAATAAGTCAACATAAGATTCAAATACATAAGTAGTCAAGTTACGCAGCGGAAAGTAAAAGTAGTTTTGAAATAGCAACAAGTCAAATGATGTAATATTTGATGCATAGAAACCCTCGTGAATGTTGTCGCCAATGATGACTAGGGTCAAATTTGGACTCTATGCAGTGCACACCATATAAGCTAAGCACCTGAGAAAATACATGCTAAAACGGTCAACATAACGTTGGTGAGTCCATAGGTTTAATTAAACAGTAATCAGGTACGGAACACAAGATTTCAGTACTTATGACAATTACGACAAACATAACGTCATAAAAAATAAATGAATACAATGCCCTAAGCTCATGACCCCGAAGCTCAACGTAATAACATGCAATCAAGAATAAATAAACTATGCCCCTAGTGAGTGTTTGCCAGGCACTCAGTAATAATCCGTATGATATGCGTCCATTTGACCGGTACTATGGTCATGTTGGCGCGACCAACCCGGACGGGGGTGTTAACCCAATAGATCTATTCACAACATCCGCGCTTACAAGTAATTAACGGTTCATGATTCGTAGGGGACTTAAGTGGCGTACTAGGTAACTTAGGCATTGTAACAGTTTTTGTACTCATGTCCGCATAAAAGTAATTAAGCAATGTATTCTCACCCTGAGAGTTTAGAAATATTGTAAACAGGTAAAAATGGGGCTATGGAAACTCACCTCAAGTAAGATAGTAATCTGGTAATGAATAAGTCAAGCAACGAAAAGTAACGACTCCGAACATCAACCTAGTTAAGTGTGAGTTTGACTTAGTACGGTATTTCATGGGATGTGAGAATGCAAATGAATGTTTTTAAAACTTTGCATCACCACGATACGGTGTTCTTGTGTTTTATAAGTTAAGAGAAAACGTTTTGTCTTTTGTTGGTTTTCGTCTTTTAGTCAGGTTTTCGTCGTTTAGTCGGGTTTTACAAATAATCACCATCTATTAACTTGTAAAAGTCTATTTTAACCATTTTGACACTTTTATGGAAAAGACTCATTTATCTCTAAGTATTATCTATTTTCTCAAAAATAAGTTAAGTATTATAATTCTAGCGAAAATTCGGCATTACCCGTTCGTAAATCTCGACTTTACCATTTTTACCTATCTCGATACTAATGAATTTAAAAGCTACTTGGAGTTTATGAAAACATTTAGTTTCACCATTAGTGCAGTTTTTTATGAAAAAGATAGTTTGCGCCGCAATCTTTAAAATAGCATAACTTCTTTATTTTAAATCCGTTTTCGCCCATTCAAGCGACCACGTTTTCGTTATAAAGTATATTTTCTAATTCTCTATCCTATTGTTGAAAAATTTAAGCTCATTTGTCCAGATTTTCTGTTTTGGGATAGCTATGTCCAAAAATGCGTTTTATGACTTTTAAGCTACATGTTTAGCCGCAAATACAACACCAAACTAGTCCTAAATCTCTTCCACCAATATTTATCAATTCCTCAACAACCAACATCTTCAAACTAGCTTAGTTTATCTCATCCAACAATTTATAACAAAATATTGCAACAAACCCTAATTAAACCGCAAATCTTACATAAGTTAACTAAGTACATAATTTTAAGCAAAACAGGACAAATATAACATGGTGATACATATTTTGAAATGAAATAGTGTGTGTGTCATGTACATGTATGTGTATGTATCTAGGGTTTTCAAAAGTTTACTTGTGATTTAGCAAAATTGATTTGTACTTCTCAAAACTACATGTTTTAATTAACAAGAAAGTACAAGTTAATCAAGAAAAGAAGACTTACAAACTTTTGTGAGAAAAAGTAGATCTAGTGCAATAATAACCCAAGTCTTGTGTAAAAACTCTAGTGTGATAACCCAGAGCACCAAATGTAGACTTCTACTACCCAAATCTTCAAGATTGATCAAAAGAAATTTATGGTGTGTGTGTTTTAACGACGGAAACAAGAAGGGGAAGCACAAGAAAATTGTGTGTTTAAGTTTATGTGACTCAAGTGTGAGATATGCTACCCTTTTATACTTGAACTCATGAGCTAGTGACCAAAAATCAAACTTAAGAGTACCATATGTGCATGGCTTAAAGAAGAAATGTTTTTGAAATGGTTTGGGGACCATATGTGGGGCATACGCCTATGTTGTGGGGGGGGGGGGATCACCACTCATGGCCATATTAGTTGAATTTGATCCTTAGTACTAGTTTTTGGACACTTTAGAGTACATTGTGAGGCTTAATAAGAGGATTTCGGTTATGGCATCACATGGGATGAATTTTTAGGTAGTTTACTCTTATAATGAGTAGTGGTGTGAGTCGTGGTCATTTACTTGGTCGTTTGGTGCTAAAACCGTGCACGCGTGACCTAAAATGCAATTTTATGCGTGTTTATCGCAAGACTTATAAAATAAAATGTCATGACACATAAAATAGCTCTAATGGAGCCGTAATGTGTTAATTTACTGTATCTCATGCCCGGTCTAGTGCCGTTACGGATTAAAAGCTGTTTTTCACGTTACGCGGGTTCACCTCGCGGTTTTAGGTTTAAGTAGACACGTAAGTGTTAAAAGTAATTGTTTTGACTTTTTAGTCAAATATCGACTTAGAAAATTGACAGTTTACGAAAAATTTCGCTTTCAGGTTTACGCATTGTAGGTCACAGTTACGCGTAAAGGTAAATAGTTAACTTTCAAGTTAATAGTTTTAAGTAACAAGGTAAATAAAGACCTGAAAAGTGCGAGTTGTCACAGTCTACCCCCGTTAAAGTGAATCTCGTCCCGAGATTCTGTCTGACTGGTCTGTCGGAGTGATGTCGGTAAAGAGATGTGGGTATTTCTGACGAATCTGGTCTTCTCGCTCCCAAGTGTACTCGGGACCTCTCCGAGAATTCCAGCGGACCTTGACGATAGGAATTCGACTTTGTTTTAACCGCTTGACATTCTGATCCATGATATATACTGGTTCTTCTATGAAATTAAGTTTGTCGTCGACTTGAATTTCCTCTAAAGGAATGACGAGTGATTCATCGGATAAGAACTTCTTGAGGTTTGAAACATGAAATGTGCTATGTACACTACTGAGCTCTGGTGGGAGCTCAAGTCTGTAAGCCACTGGGCCAACTCTAGCTAGAATCTTGAATGGCCCAATGTACCTAGGATTTAGTTTTCCACGTTTCCGTAATCGGATTACGCCTTTCCAAGGCGAGACTTTTAGCATGACTCTGTCTCCAACTTGAAACTCTAAAGGTTTTTGCCTCATGTCAGCGTAACTCTTTTTCGGTCTCTGGCGGCTTGCAGTCGGTTCCGAATTTGAATTATCTTTTCAGTTGTTTGTGAACAATTTATGGACCAGTGAGTTGGGTATCTCCGACCTCGGCCCAACAAATAGGTATCGACACTTTCTACCGTAAAGTGCCTCAAATGGAGCAGCCTTTATGCTAGTGTGATAACTATTGTTGTAGGAGAACTCAATTAAGGGAAAATGGTTATCCCAACCATTTTCGAAGTCAATCACACAGGCTCTTAGCATATCTTCCAGTGTCTGTATTGTCCTCTCACTCTGACCATCGGTCTGAGGATGATAGGCTGTGCTCATGTCTAGACGGGTTCCAAAAGCATCCTATAACGATTCCCAAAATTTTGAGGTGAATCGACTATCTCGGTCAGAAATAATCGAGACTAGCGCACCGTGCCTAGAGACTATTTCCTTAACATAAATTCTGGTTAATTTATCCATATTGTCGGTTTCCTTAATGGGTAAGAAATGAGCGGATTTGGTGAGACGATCAACAATCACCTAAATCGAATCGTGACCGCTCGACTTCTTTGGGAGTTTGGTGACGAAGTCCATAGTAATACGCTCCCATTTCCACTGAGGAATCTCTGGTTGTTGTAGTAGACCAGATGGCTTTTGATACTCGGCCTTAACTTTCGAGCATGTTAAACATTTACTGACGTAAGTGGCAATGTAAGCCTTCATGTTTGGCCACCAATATAGCTTCTTGAGATCCTGATACATCTTATCAGAACCTGGGTGAATGGAATAATTTGACTTGTGTGATTCATGCATGATTAGATTTCCTAGGCCACCAAAATGTGGTATCCAGCTTCTATCCTTAAAGCATAGAGTTCCATCTGAACGTGTCACGAACTCTTTCTTAACCATGCCATAAAGGTTTTCAGCCTCTACATTCTCTTCTTTTACTGCCTCAGCTTGGGCATTGAGAATCTGTGTGGGAAGGTTTGAATTTATGGTCATAACTAAAGCTCGAACTCGTAGTGGCTTAGCCCGTTCCTTACGACTGAGGGCATCGGCTACCACGTTGGCCTTCCTGGGTGATAACGAATCTCACAATCGTAATCACTAAGTAACTCCAACCATTGACATTGTCTCATGTTAAGTTCCTTCTGGTCCAACATGTGTTGTAGGCTCTTGTGGTCTGTGTACACTGTACACTTAGTACCATAGAGGTAGTGTCTCCATATCTTCAGAGCAAATACCACTGCTCCTAACTCTAAGTCATGAGTGGTGTAATTCTTTTCATGAATCTTGAGTTGTTGAGAAGCATATGCTATAACTTTGTCTTTCTGCATCAACACGGCTCCAAGTCCTTTAATTGAAGCGTCGCAATAGACCACAAAATTATCTGTTCCTTCGGGCAATGCCAAAATTGGCGCACTGCAAAGTTTCTATTTTAACGTTTGAAAGGCCGATTCTTGTTTCTCTCCCCATTCGTATTTCTGGTTCTTCCGAGTCAACTTGGTCAAAGGCTTCGCCATCTTAGAGAAACCCTCGACGAATCTTCTATAATACCCGACAAGACCTAAGAATTGACGAATCTCGGTGGGAGTCTTAGGTGTTGCCCAATCCTTGACAGCCTCGATCTTAGCAGGATCAACTTGTAACCCTTGGCTATCAATCACGTGCCCGAGAAATTGCACCCTCCGAATCCAAAGTCACACTTGGAAAACTTGGCGTACAACTTCTCGTTCTTGAGCAGTTCTAGGATTGTCTTGAGGTGTTCTTCGTGCTCTTCTTTGTTTTTGAAGTAGATCAAGATATCGTCAATGAACACAATTACGAATTTGTCCAAATACGGCTTGCACACACGATTCATGAGGTCCATGAATACTGCCGGTGCGTTGGTTAAGCCAAACGGCATCACCTGGAACTCGTAATGACCATACCGAGTCCTAAACGCCGTTTTCGGGATATCTTCTTCTCGTACTTTGGGCTGATGGTAACCTGACATGAGGTCAATCTTTGAGTAGAAACTAGAACCTTGTAGTTGACCGAACAAGGCGTTGATTCTAGGGAGTGGGTAACGATTCTTCACTGTTAGCTTGTTCAGCTCACGGTAGTCTATACACATTCTGAACGATCCGTCCTTCTTCTTTACGAATAAGACCGGAGCTCCCCAGGGTGAGGAACTTGGTAGAATGAATCCCTTGTCTAGCAGTTCTTGCAACTTATTAGACAATTCTTGCAATTAAGAATGGGATAATCTATACGGTGCTCGTGCTACTGGCGCCGCTCCTGGCACCAAGTCAATCTGAAACTCAACTTGATGGGTAGGTGGAAGTCCAGGCAAGTCTTCGGGAAAGACTTCCGGGAAATCTCGAACGATTGGTACATCTTCAAGTCGCTTCTCATCCGAATTTTTCTCCGTGATGTATGCCAGAAAGGCATGAAATCCTTTCTTTATGTACTTCTCGGTCTTGATACATGAGATTAGTGACGTAGAATGGAAGCGTGAATACAAACACAAACAAAGGTTTAAATAAATCACAAAAGATTTAAGGACTAAATGTCTTGAATTTTATTGAATAATAGAATGCATAAACAATAACACAAGCCCTATATTTATAGGAAAGCCAAACTTAGGGAAAAAGTTACCCTAATTCGACTAGAACCGTCTTAAAACTTAAAATAAGGAAACCTATCGCGACACATATACGGCGTAATGGAAATGTCCGTATAAGGCGTAAACAAATCAAAGAAAAACATAAAATTTACCGAGAGTTATTACTCCGCATAGACTAAGGACCATATACGGTGTATATCAACCCAAACACAAAAAAAACATAAAAAAAAAGATAGTTACGTCGTAGGTAAGTCTTTAAGCTTACACCGTAGGTAAAACAACGCTTATGTTTTCTTCCGTTGAGACTTCTTCCACACTCTATGTTTTCCAAGTACTCCTCCGCTAGTTCTTCAATCATGTCCTCATCATTCTCCCCCACTTTAAAAGAACTCGTCCTTAAGTTCTCGCCTTCAATCATGCCTTCGGGGTGAAATTCATAAATATCCGACACATTGAAAGTCTTCGAAATACTCATAGTATTTGGCAAGTCTACCACATAAGCATTATCATTAATCTTTCTAAGTATCTTATACGGACCATACTTCTTTGGTTGTAATTTGCAATATGTTCCTATCGGAAAACGTTCTTTTCGAAGAAACACCATCACTTCATCACCTACATTGAATAGTTTAACACGACGATGTTTATCCGCAGCGGCTTTGTACTTAGCATTAGACTCGGTAATCTTGGCTCTAACAACGTCATGAGTAGCTTGAACCTCTTCCACCATCTTATTAGCTTGAACATTCTTCTTTCCCGGTAAATCAACTAAATCCACCACTTGCCTTGGTGAAGTCTTGTAAACAATCTCAAATGGTGAAAACCCCGTTGATCTATGAACTACACTATTATAAGCAAACTCGGCTTGAGCCAACGACACATCCCAAACCTTAGGCTTTTCTCCACACAAACATATTATCATATTTCCCAATGTTCGATTAACCACCTCGGTTTGACCGCCCGTTTGAGGATGAGCGGTACTACTAAAATTCAAAGATGTACCCAAACGCCTCCAAAGTGTTAACCAAAAGTGAGCAAGAAACTTACTATCCCGATCCGAAGTAATTGACTTTGGAACTCCATGCAAACGAACCACTTCTTGAAAGAACAACCTTGCAATATGCGCCGCATCCGAAGTCTTCTTACAAGGAATGAAATGCGCCATCTTATTACTTGCTCCCAACTTATGCTTGATCACATAGTTAAATTTTTCCAAGAAACTCGCCAATCGTGCATGTATCTTATTTAAGTGCTTTTGAGTTTGAAAATACTTGAGAGCTTGATGATCCGAATAAACCATGAACTCTCGTTGAATCAAATAATGCTCCCACTTCTTCATAGCTTGAACAACCGCATACAATTCTTGTTCATAAGTCGACCACTTTTGTCGAGCTTCATTCAACTTCTCACTATGAAACGCCACGGGCATACCTTATGACAAAACGACTCCAATTCCGGTTCCACAAGCATTACATTCTAACTCAAAAACTTTATCAAAGTTAGGTAAAGAAAGTACCGGTGTGGTTGTCAACCTTTCCTTGATAATCTTGAAGCTTTCTTCCGCCTCTTTAGTCCACTTAAACGGACCCTTATTCAAGCAATTAGTAATTGGCGCTACGATACTAATAAAATTTCTCACAAATCTCTTATAAAAGGTTGCCAATCCATGAAAACTCCTTACTTTGGTCAAAGTCTTGGGCGAAGGCCAATCCCTAACCGCCTTAACCTTGTCTTCATCCACATGAATCCCATCCGAACTCACAATGTAACCAAGAAACAATAGTTTGTTAGTAAGAAAAGTGCACTTCTTTAAGTTAACAAATAAATCATTGTCCGTTAAAGCCTTTAAAACCTTTCATAAATGATCCAAGTGCTCTTTCTCCGTTTGACTATAAACCAAAATTTCATCAAAATAGACCACCACAAACTTACCCATAAATGGCCTAAGAACTTGAGTCATCAAACGCATAAAAGTGCTAGGTGCATTAGACAACCCAAATGGCATAACGAGCCACTCATACTACCCATCCTTCGTCTTGAAAGCGGTTTTCCATTCATCACCCGGTTTAATCCGAATTTGATGGTACCCACTCATCAAATCAATCTTAGAAAATAATTTAGCACCCGAAAGTTGATCTAATAAATCATCAAGACGTGGAATAGGAAAACAACACCTTACCATAATTTTGTTGATGGCACGACTATCAACGCACATCCTCCAACTTCCATCCTCATTTGGTGTAAGAAGCGCCAGAACCGCACAAGGACTAATGCTTTCTTGAATATGGCCCTTTCTCAATAATTCTTCTACCTTCTCACGCAAGATATCTGACTCCTTAGGACTCATCCTATAGTGAGGAATATTAGGCAAACTAGCTCCGGGAACCAAATCAATTTGGTGTTGAATATTCCTCAATGGTGGTAAAGAATCCGGTGTATCATCCGCAACCACTTTACTAAAATCTTCAAGCACGGGCTTAATTACTTCAAGAATCACATTATCCATACCATCTTCAACCCCTTTGACAACCAAAGCATATGAAACTCCCATTTCCTTCCTTTCGTCTTGAAACTCCTTTGGTGATGAAACCAATTTCACCAAAGTCTTGCTTTCCAATTTCTTCCCGGGAGAAGTAACACCTAAAGGTAACATAGCAATAGTTTTTCCACTCCATTTAAACAAATACATGTTTGACTTACCTTTGTGTGTAGCATCCACATCATGTTACCATGGCCATCCTATCAAAACATGACAACCACATCACAAGTAACTAACTCATTGTAATGTTTCCCAATATCAAGAGGAACCTTACAAATCTTGATCACCTTAATCGCCGGTCCCCTTAATCCACCCAGTTTGATAAGGATTTTGTTAGTGCAAATATTACGATATTTAATCTATACAGTCTCATTTGTTTTGATTGATGACAAACATGTAACTTGTAATACATAACGTAAAATGTACAAGTTACTCGTAATCATATTTTGTCTCAACATACATTCAACACCTCTCGATGTCTCGAGTCTGCGTATGCTACAACACATGTTTGTACATGTTTGTTATGTGGCATTATGATCAAACCCCTTAACAAACCATTTAGAATGTTTAGTAATACTTTTAGAGTCTTTAAGTATTTTATAGGTTTATCATTCTATTTCGAACTCACTTTACATTTTTCATATACAAGTATTTTTACAAGTACATCACTTTTATTTTTACACTAAAGTTTATGTACAAATAGACACTTTTATTTGTACAAGTAAACTAATCATATTTTTCATACAAATACTAAAGTTTACTTATACTTGACAAAATACATTTTATTTTGACAAGCCCTTAACTAGACATTTTATTTTACAAAAAGTAACTAGACATTTTATTTACTAGTTAACTTTCTTAATATACTTAAATCAAAATAAAAATATGTTATTACATAACTACATGGATCATGCTAGTCTAGAAATATCTTAGAAAAGATCATAGTAGGATCATGGAAAGATATGAACAAGATTTTGTATATTTTGTGTCAGAGGTCCACGGACCTCTTTTTTATAAAGGGCGGAAGCTTTTTTTTGGTTCCTTGGGGTCTGCGGGCTGCTGAGCTTGTTGGCTATAAATAGCAGCCCATTGTTCACTCATTTCTTTAGCACTTGAATACATATTCTTTCTACCATTTTGCATATATTTAGATCAATAGACAACAATGTAGTAACATACATTAATCACCATCATCATCACATGATCATAATGCTTCTAACATTCATTCTGTTGTAAGCATATTTAACATCCTGATCCACCAAAGGAAGCTTGGAGACCTTGCCATCATCAACCACCAAAGCACATCCACGTATGAAGATTCAAGGGCACTTGTCATCCTCATTAATTGAATACTTCTTATTTAAGAAGATCATTTAGATTAGGCATTTATACCCATTAGACATTTAAGTCTTGGATCATCACTGTACTCATTATGTATCATTACAATTCATCATATTAGATTGGATGGTTTATGTGTTTGTGCCATAAAACACAAGGTTTGTTATGTTGGGCCATAAAACATGATGGGAGTGGTTGTACCCTTGTAAAAGGAATCGACATCTAGCTTAGTACCGGAAATATTGTATAGGCGACGTTAGGTTGGTTCTACCTCGAACTAGAACCCGGTATTTAGCTTGTACCGGAAATAATGTAAGCGACGTGTAAGGTTTTCTCCGCCGGATAAAGGAGCTTGTTGATCTAGTGAAGTAACTCTCGAGTTGGGTACTCGGGGAGTGGAGTAAGGCGGAGAGGAGCTCCATGACCGAACAACTATAAATCATCGTGTCCAGTTTGCACTTCCTTTTACTTACTGCTTTACTTTTATACTTACATTATATCATTTCTTGTATTATTGCTTTGTGTTTATCTTTGTGGCTTATGTTCATATTGTGATAAGATGTACTCTTGTGTGAAATACACTATTGGTATAGTGTACTATTTATATATCTACTTTTTATATTACATCAAACTTGATTGGCTATTTGATACAAAAAGTTTTATAGATTTTAAATGGTAATGTATTCACCCCCTCTCCGTTTTCACAATTGGTATCAGAGCCTCGTGGCTCTTATTTTCAAAACAAATGGTTTTTAAAATGGAGTACGATCCATGTATCAAATTACCCATTAAGGAGATATTATATGAAAAGTATCTCTCTATTTAATGCTTACTTGTTTTGTTGTTAAATATACTTTGTTATACTAGCTTGAAGGTTTTCTTAAAAAATAAAGAAAAAGTTTCTTGAAAGAATTTGTAAATGTCGTATTATGTGCTTAGAGAAAATTTATGAAGAAATATGGTTTCGAAAGGAGCGTTTGGGATAACTAGAAATTTAGTTGAAAAATCATCTCCTTAAATGTTTAGATAAGTCACATAAGTAAAAATGAAGTTAAATAAGTGTATTGTATCTTTAATATCAAATCTAGTAAGTCCTACATGTTTTCTTTATGTCAAAATACGAGTTTTGGCGAATTTGTTACAGAGACCTACGGATCCCTTTCTTACAAAGGCCGGTCCCCTTAAAAAGGGTCCTTGTGATTCGTCTTTACAATATGCAGTTTTTTTTTCAACTTCAAAAATTCATAACTAATTAACCGTAAGTCCGTAGGAGTCGTGCCACCTATCATTTTAAAGGGAATTGAGTCTAATTTCATTTAAAAATATTCTTATGGCCTAAATCTAATTTGAAGTAAGTAAAATAAATCAAATGCTACAATGTGTCCAAAATATTAAGTTTTTTTTGACATAGTAACTCAAACTTTTGAGTCGGGCAAATATAAGTTGGTATCCTTTGAACATTGTTATAATTAGATGACATTTATAAATATAAAGGAAACTAATCAAGCTTGGTATACATCGTCATATTTAACGCAAAGTGACGAAAAGTATCTTTCTTTTTGCTATGCTAAATGGCTACCTGTTTTGGTATATGTTGTTTGCTTATTGCAAATTGTTGTTTGCACTTGTTTATTTGTGAAACATAAGTGTCAATCTTGCCATGTTATTTATTTGCTTGTCTGCAAATTTCATGTTTATGCACAATAGGACATTTGCTAGATTTTATGCATTAAGTTGGAAAATTGTTGGTGCATTGCTTATAGACTTAGATCACTCTATTTGCATTTGTTATATTAGCATCTTGCAAAACTCATGAAACTTAACAACTCACTTAGGAATGAGAATTAAGTAAACTAGTCAAGTATTTTGAAAAATGTTGTTTTGCACGATTTACCGTAGTTCAAGTGTTATAATGTATCACCACTTTCAATGATTATCTAAACATAAAGTATATTTGAAAAAGGTGTTTGGTACAAGCTTGAAAAAAATGATGTATTTCATATTTTGTGATTTCTAGAATGTTAACTTGTTACTTAACTATTATGTGAACTAACCTCGTATCTTGCAGGTAGATAACATTGTTATGTCATCAATTTTCATTTTTCACGTTTTGTTGAAATTTCTATAGTTTGCCTTTAGATTATCTATGCATATGTGAATATGTGTTATAAATCCTAATTCTCACTCACAAACAATTATCACACTCTTTCTAGGTAAAATTATGGGATTAGAACGGGTTAAAAAGGGTAAAATTTGTCCTCTGTGGTAAAAACCACACTCAGACGACCACGAATAGGACGACACCAAAAATTTGGTACCGCCCTTTATAATTTTTGGCACCGGCTAAAAATTCACCCACGGACTGGACGACACCAAAAAGTTGGGTCCGCCCCTTATATTTTTTGGTACCGCCAGTCTGTTCAGTAGAACACAAATTTCTTGTTTAAAACCCGCACTTTAGATCACCCATGCCTTGTCATTAGTATCCTTTTCACTTACATTTGAACACATTAGGATCATATAACTCTGTTTGCAACAAAAGGATAGGAATTTCTAATCAAAATTTGAAATTTTGTAAAAAAAGGACCCAAGGTACCTTTCTGTATAAAGGAAAGACCCCTAAAAAGGGTATCTTGTGATCCGTGGGTCACTGAGTAAAAGATTTTCAGCAATCATTGCATTCTTCCATCCTTTACTCAACCTTTACCAATTAGCTTAACTTGTTTTGTGACTTGACAACTTCCTAACAAATCCGGACTCATTATTTGCAAAGTTAACATACAATTTCAAAATCACAAGTCTAACTTACGACTGTAGATATTGTCTTGTATCTACATATGTTGCCTCACTTGGTTAACATGAAAATAATGTGTCATCCTCCAAGACGATAAGGATTTACATCGAGTCATAACTCACACTTAGGTTGAAGATGTATTATCAAGTCTTGCTATCCTTGAGTCTGATCCAATCTCAACAAAGTAGGATTGACAACTTAAGTATTTTGTCCAAAATATTCAAGTAAATTTGACTTACGATTGTAGTCATTAAAAGTCATATCCGAAAAATCAACACCCAAGTATTTTAACAACATATGTTAAAACCCTTATCCTAACACTCTCCCAATCAATCGGAATAAGCAAATGTCAATAGGTCTTCATCCTTTAACATTTACAACTTATTCACCCACATTATAAATTAAGTTCATTTGTTCTTCACTTTCATCATCATCCCATCACATTCACCTCTGTGATAAATCTCATCCCCTAAACTTCACAAACATGACCAAAACTTCAAGCACTTCACCTACTAGTCATACCAACCAATAGACAACAAGAATTAGTATCCGTCCTTGTTGTTTTGTCAATAAGGATTTCAACATCTATACGTAATGAACAAATAATCAACCTAAGTACTCCCATAGCACAACAAACATCTACATCACCACATCCTTATTTAGACACACTAGAAGACCACCTAGATCAACCAATCCACCACCCTTTCCATCAATTGAATCCGTTGAGTGTATTTCTCAAAAAGCCCTTAGTCCAACACTAATACCTGATCAAATGCACGTTAAAAAAAAGAAAACTCAACCACACTTTCCCACCTATGAGGGCTTAGATGATTCATTATGGCTAGAACTGTTGGAACACAAAAAGTTTAAATCACTAGTGTAGGGACTTCTATTTATATTTTGTTATAGACTAGGGTAAGTTGTGTAATAGTGTGTGGCCTTGCGACAACAATATACCCTCGCAACACTTGTATAGTTGCGAGGGGATGCTTGACTATGTATGGGTATAAATACCCCCTACCTCATGGGTTATGAGGTGTGTGTTCTATGATATGTCTTGCGAGACTCTCTTATCTTCTCTCTCGTTTCTCTCTCTAAGATAACGTGCTCACACCCACTTTATCTCTCTTAGATTATATAGTAGACGTGATATTATTGGAACAACAATTGGTATGAAGAGCCAAATATGATTCGTTGTTTCATCTAGTCGTGTTTTAGTTTTGTTTAGATCTTCATTAGTAGTAAAAGTTTTGAGTTTTGTAGATTTTAAAAACTTTCTCTTTCTAAAACATCTTTTTCTTTCGTACGATTTCATAAGATTATCATTAACGTGTTTAATCTTATAAAACGTGTGTTAGAATAACATATTTGAGATTAAGAAAGAGTTTTTATCATTCTATACAAAGTTTTTATGAATTTGGTGAAGATTTATGCTTGAAATCGTGGTTTAAGAGTTTAGATAAAAGTGTACTTTTGTTCGTAAAAAGAGGGTTTTGAATTTTGCTCGCAAATTGGCTGTCAAAAGTAGGGTTTTATTGCGACAGTTGGATGTGGATTAGTTTCGATAGCTATTTTTGGTTGCGATAACTATCTGGTGCAAGTTTTGGGTTGCGATAGTGTTTGTATTGTGGTTTGAGATAGCATTTCTTGTGATACTAGCTTTGCGAAGCTACTTGTTACCCACTGTTTACGAAAAAAAACTCTGCCCAACTCGCAAGAAATTGTTGCGATAGCTCTTAACAGTTATTGTGATAGAAGAACCTTGCGACACCTCTCTTTGCGAGACTTACTGTTACCCACTTTTTTTGCGAAAGAAAACTCTGCCCAATTTTAGGAAGATTGTTGCGATAGTTACTGTTTTCAAGACTTGTTGCGATACCATGGTTAAAAGATCTTTTCTCTCACAATTAAATATTTTAATCAATTAAATATCACAACATCAAACAACAAACTCTCAACTATATTAAAACAAACAAACTAAAACACCACTCTCAAACAAAAACAACATCTCATATCAAAGATCCACCATCACAATGTCGACTCCTAATGATACTAGCTATGCTACAATGATGTTAGGAACAAGTGGTAAACCACCCATGCTACTCCCAGGAACCTACACAAATTGGTCATTTAGGTTTAAGGTATGGATAACAAACTTTTATGATGCGGCACAAATGATCAATTCAATCACAAATTGTCCGTATGTCATGAAACAAATTGCTGACCCAAGTCATCCAGAATTCAAAAAACTCAAACTCAAGACGATTTGAATGAAGATGAACTTACTCAATATCGGGCTGACTTTAGGGCAAAGTACTTCATCATGTTGGCAATTCCAAATAACCTTTATCTGCATGTGGATCATCATAGCAATGCACATGACATGTGGCAAGCTCTAGCATCTTTGCATCATAAGGAAGAACATCAACTCAACAAACATGATCTTGATAATGGAACTTACTTTCATATGGATCACATTCGAACAATTATCTCTGAAACACCATCACCAGATCTGCTAATTCCTCCTCACACTGATCATCAAGGAACCGTAACCTTCAACAAGGATGGAATTTTTTTCTCTCCTGATTATGAGTCAGAGATCATTCAACATAAACATCCTGAAACAGTCAATGAGAGTGAACAATCACTTATGAATGACTTAGTCAAGTTGGGAAATGACATTCAGCAGTACACACTTAATGACAAAAGCAAAGGAAAAATGGTAGATACCTCTGAATACTCAAGAATCTACACCAAGGGTAAGGTTCGTGACTCAGAATACTACAAGAGGAAGATGCTCATTTCCATGAAGGTGGAAACTGGATGTAAGCTGAACAAAGAACTACTCAACTTCATGGAGAATACAGATGATGAATCAGAAGACTTAGGACCAAGCATGGCATTCATGGCACACGTTGAAAATGTGCAGGGTATGGATGATACAATGGAGGATGTCTTTGAAGCTCAAGATGAAGATTTAACTCCAAGCTATGACACTGATGCTGAAGAAAATGACACACTTGTCAACAAGGTACACTCATCAGATGCTTGTGATAATGATGATCTTGATGAATTCATACATGGTCACATTCGTACAATTAGTAAGGCAACTGACGTTAACACACGTAGAGTAACATCTGCAAGTGCTAATCCTCAGTTACCTACTACAAGTATAGAATGTAATCATGAATCCACAAGTCAAGATCATCATGATATGTTTCAAAATTAAATTCAAGATTATACTAACTTGATAAAACGGGAACAAGATAAAAGTGCTTCTTTAGAAAAGAAAATCAAGGACATGTTATATGATGAGAAGTCTGAACGACCATTAGTGCTTAAACGTCAAATTCTTGAGTTACAAAATGAGATTTTTCACCTTAAAAGAAATATTTCAACTTTTGATAACATTAAAAAGAATTATGAAAATGAAGTTTCAAAACTTAAAGAAGACAAGGTTAATTGTATTCAACGATTAACAAGAGCTGAAACCAAACTTCGCACTATCGATCAGACTACTCAGACTATGCACATGTTAATACCCAAACCAGATTCAATTTTGGATCTAAAACAGGGTCTTGGTTGTCCTAAACCATCTTATCTTGACATGGTCAAACGTAAAGAACCAAGTTTGTATAATGCTGATTACATGAGATGTGATACCTTCAAAAATTACTTGTTTGTTCCTAAGGACATATCTCAAGAGGAAATTCAAAAACGTTTAAATGTTAAACATAAAAACACAAATTTCTCCTACTTTAGTGCAGATTATGGTTTGATAAACAAGGAAAATGTTCTTTCACGAAAACCAACAAATGTGCAAAATCATGTGAAACAGATTTATGAAAATCCATATGATTCAAACAAATTTGAGGGTTTAGCGAGAAAAAGTTTTTGTAATCTCAAAAATCAAATAAATTGTACACTAAATGTTATTCATGGAAAGCAAGAATTTAAAACATCTGAACTTCTGAAATTCAATTCTTATGAAATGGAAATTCAAAAGGAAGTCAGGAAACTTTTAAAAATCTTTATTGAGCCTTCCATGAATAGAGTTAATAACCAATTTATAGCTTTTGAATAAACATTGATTTCTGAAATGCGAACTAACTTAAGTTATGTCACTTCTCTGGAAGATGAATATTACCTTCTCAGTCTAAACTTTGACATTCAAAAAGAATATTTCATAAATCAAATTTCATCAATCAAACCACAACTTTCATTAAAAGAAAAGAAAATTGATGAATTTGAAAAAACAAAACGTTTTTAGAAATGGAAAACCTCTTACTCAAAGAGAGTTTAAGAGAATGTTTGCAAAAGAATGTTGAGTTGAACGAGGAATTGTCTTGTCGTACTGCCAGATTTGAAAACTCTTGTGCTAAACTTGAAAAACAATCTTTAACGTTTGAAGCAAACTGGCAGTGTAAAATTGAAGAAAACAAATACGACAAGCTTTCCTACGAAGCTTCTTTAAAATTAATCTTAAAAGAGAACGAGGAGCTCAAATCTAAAGTGCTTGATTTGATGAAAACCAAGAATCATGAGTTTATGGACTCACGCCAGTTGGACAATCAAAACTTTTCATATTTTTCAAACCAACCAACTTTTTTGGCAAGTCGAAAACACAAAACTCATATTCTTGAGCCAAAACAAAAAGAGGTTTTATCTAATCCTAAAGTAATTGCTCCTGGTATGTGTAAAATTGGATCTACTTTTGCTAGAGAACCATGTGGTTCAAATGATATGATTCATAATAAGGAATTAGAAATTGCTAGGAAGCAAGCATTACTTAGTAAGGATATGCCTCTAGATGCACCAATGTGTTCTTTGACTCCTCCCCTATAGAAAAGAAACCCAAAGAGTCAAAGAAACAAAAGAACAAGAATCGTAAGAAACAGAAATTAGTTCAACATGATCAAACTACACAATCTCCTAACGCAGATTTGCTTTTTGATCCAGGTTTAGACACTACTTGTAGCAAGGAGAGACCACCTAAGAAAAGTGCGTTGAAGACTAGTGCCTCTCAGAATTTCACTGCAGTAGTAGCAAAACCTAGAACTTTTAAATCTTTCAATAAAAAATGCTCTAAGCGAATGGATGACTGTAATGACTTAAAGTTGCGTGGATCTGTTGCTTCAAATAGCAAGAATGCTTATTTTAATTATGTTGCTTATAATTCTGCTTCTTCTAATTGTGTGCATGCTGATTTGAATTGTGAAAATGTGAATGCCAAAAGTACTAGGAAAGCACCACCAAAACCTAGAAACAATAAGCCTAAAGATAAATGGGTATGGATCCCAACGGGTAGAATATTTGAGTATCATGAATTATTCCCTAGATCATGCCTTAAGTGGAAACCTCTGGAAGAGTGTTCAAACACGTAGGTTTTAGATGGCAACCGGTTAAGAAGACATGCGAACCTAGCACCTCGATCATAGAAAAATTCAACCCACCAGGTTTGCAATCCATTCTATCTAACTGCGAGGAACCACTTTATCAACGGGTTCTAAATATTTTGTATCTTGCTTTGATGTGTAGCTTGTCCAAGTGTGCCTCTGGTACCTCGATTCGGGGTGCACCCGACATATGACAGGGAACAAGGCACTGCTCAAGAACTTTGTGATAAATTCTTGGGTATAGTGCATTTTGGGAATGATCACATTGCTAAAATCACCGGCTATGGAGATCTCATTCATGATAAAGTCACAATTCAAAGAGTCTACTTTGTCGAAGGGCTAGGTCACAATTTGTTTAGCATTGGCCAATTTTGTGATAGCGGTTTAGAGGTGGCATTCAGAAAACACTCGTGGATTGTTTGTACTCTTGACGGCGTTGATATTCTCAAAGGCTCCAGGGATTCGAATCTATACCAAATTGCTTTAAAAGAAATTACATCTCCAAAACTGATTTGTTTGCTTGCCAAAGCAACATCTTCACAAGCCTGGCTATGGCATCGTCGATTTTCTCATCTGAACTTCAGAACTTTAAATGAACTTTCTCATAACAAACTAGTCATAGGATTACCCAAACTTACTTTCAAGAAAGATCATCTTTGTTCAGCGTGTGAATTAGGGAAGATGACACATGTAATACTCAAATCCAAATCTGAACCTACTTCCGTTGTTCCTTTGCATTTATTGCATATGGATTTGTATGGACCCATGCGCGTTGTCAGTCAAAATGGAAAGAAGTATATTTTGGTTATTGTGGATGACTACTCACGTTACACTTGGGTTCATTTTCTAGCTTGTAAAGCTGAAACTCCTAATGTAATCATTAAGTTCATCAAAAGAATACAAGTTGGATTACTAGCTCAAGTCAGATATGTTTGAACCGACAATGGAACAGAGTTCACGAATCAGATCCTTCAGAGCTTCTTTGATTCTATTGGCATTACTGATCAGAGATCTGCGGCTTACACTCCTCAACAAAATGGTGTCGTTGAAAGACGAAACCGTACACTAGTAGAAGCTGCAAGAATATGCTTACCTCCGCTAATCTTCCATTAAATTTTTGGTCTGAAGCAGTATCAACCGCTTGTTTCACACAAAACCGATCTATCATAAACAAACGTTTCAACAAAACTCCATATCATATCCTTCATAAACGCAAACCCGATGTAAAGTACTTACGCACTTTTGGTTGTTGGTGCTACCCTCTTAATGATCGTGATGACCATGGAAAATTAAAAGAAAAAGGGGATGTAGGAATCTTCCTCGGATATTCCACACAATCAAGTGCATACCGTATTTACAATCGAAGAAAAAAGTTGATACAAGAGACAATCCATGTTCACTTTGACGAAATAGAAGAGATGGCTTCTGATCAAGTCAGATTAGAACCCGCACTTAATCATGCTTCTGAACAAAACTGTTCAGAACCCGTTCTGAAGACTATGACTTCTGAACAAAGCAGTTCAGGACTCGGACCAAAAACAAAATCATCAACACCGAAAACTAAACATATTCGAAATGAAGAGTTAAATGGTTTGTTTGAAAACTTCTATAATGAATCATGTGGAGGAATAGGATGAAGATGTCAACAATAACCGCTGCAACTCCGATACTCGAAGTTAATCAACAAGAAGACATGCCTTCTCCCGTATCCGGTTCATCAACAACTACTTATGAAGATGCTGATCTAGTACTAGATACCCCTCTAATTATACAGATTCAACAAGAACTTTCACCAAACAATACCACTCCAACCTCCAATCAGAATGTTGATGATCAAGCAATTACAAATGCATCATTGAAGATCAAGCCTTCACAAATCCATTCGCGACTCCTGTGGCTGAGGTCGGAGAACCTTCTGAGACGCGCTATGTTGATCCTTCAAACATGCATACGTTTTACCAACCACATACGCACAGAAGAAGATGGAATCAAGATCACCCCTTACAACAAATCATTGGAAATCCTTCTCAACCCGTTCAAACAAGAAGTGATTCTGAATATTAATGTTTCTACAATTCTTTCCTAAGTCGTATAGAACCCGCCAACGTCAAAGCAGCACTTGCAGATCCCAACTGGATTGTCACAATGCAAGAAGAAATAAATCAATTCAAATGCCATGACGTATGGCGAAGGGTTCTCAAGCCTCTAGGAAAACTCATAATTACATTGAAATGGATTCTGAAGAACAAACTTGATGAAGACGGTGAAGTAATCCGCAACAAGGCTCGCCTAGTTGCGAAAGGTTACAATCAACATGAAGGAATTGACTTTGATGAATCATTTGCACCAGTAGAAAGGATCGAAGCAATACGCTTATTCTTGGCTCATGCAACTCATAAATCTTTCACTGTATACCAAATGGATGTGAAAACGGCCTTTCTATATGGAGAATTAGAGGAAGAGGTGTATGTGAGCCAACCAGAAGGCTTCGTTGATCCAGACCATCCGAATGATGTCTATATCCTTGAAAACGTCGTCTACGGACTCAATCAAGCTCCAAGAGCATGGTACAAAGTGTTGTCAGAATATCTGATCAAACACAAATTCGTCAAAGGTTCAATAGATCCAACTTTGTTCATAAGAAGAAAAGGTGACGACATCATGCTAGTCCAAATTTTTGTCGATGATATTATTTTTGGATCTACAAATCCTAAATTTTGCAAAAACTTTGAAAATATCATGCGACAGAAATTTGAGATGAGCATGATGGGAGAGCTAAAATTCTTTTTGGGTCTACAAATTAACCAAACTCCTCGTGGTATCTTTATTCATCAAAACAAATACACGATGGAATTTTTGAAAATGTTTGGAATGGATAAATCTGACTCTATAAGTACACCTATGCAACACAAGGCTAAACTAGACGAAGATAAAGATGGTAAACCAGTTGATGCTACAAAATATCATAGTATGATTGGTTCCCTAATATATCTAACTGCTAGTCGGACTGATATTCATTTTGCTGTCTGTATGTGTGCCCGTTACCAATCTCGGCCAACGGAAAAGAACCTTACTGCTGTGAAACGGATCTTTCGGTACCTCAAAGGAACACTTTACATTGGCCTTGTGTATCCGAAAGACTCCGGTTTGGAACTAACTGCCTATTCAGATGCAGATTATGCAGGTTGTCAAATTGATTGCAAAATTACTTCATGAGCTGCACAATTTGTTAATACAAATAAACCTTAAAAAATGTTTATTTATATTTTACGATCTTCTAATGTTTTATCGATGACAAACGTAAAATCATTTTAACAAGATATATAAAATACGTAACACTTTGAGCCAAAAGTTTACTAACTCATTTCATTAAACAAATAAACCTTAAACATATTTAGTTAACAAGTTTCATAAAACCAAAACCATTTTATAAAAACACTTAAGTAACATTTGTTACTTACATTTTATAAATGCATGAAACTTGTTAAATAATAAAGACTTGGACTATCCATGACCCATAACCCATGGAGCTTGATCCATAACCCATGACCCATTGCATGACATCATGCATGACATCAAAATGGGTAATATCCAAAACCCATGACCCAAAGTCCATGACCCATGACCCAAAGTCCAAGACCCATGACCCAAGATGTCTTTGACATCAGACATGACATCATGTATCCATGGATCATAACCCATAACCCATAACCCGATTTGTAACCCAAAAATCCGGACTGATGATATCAGATACCCGGATCCCTTGGATTATTGATGACATCAAATAATCCTGATAATTAAGTGTCAATTTCCCCCTAATATGCTCATTATTTGTATCGTTTTATATGGATATATACTTTGATTTCTTTATATTTCGTTTCCAGGTTGTAAATGAGCATAAGAGCAAAAGAGACGCGGAATTGGAAAAGTACTTACAAAGATACACACCTTAGTATGCTGCCTTTGAAAAAGTTACGGCGTAATTCCACTCTCAACTTACACAGTAGCTAAAGAATTCATACACAAAGACCAAGTCAACGTAAATCAAAGATTACGGCGTAACTACCACAGAGGTTACGCTGTAATATACTAGAGACTTAGAAGAATCTCGTGACTATGAAGATTACACCTTAACCAATGCAAGAGGTTACGACGTAAAAATTACACAGAATGGATTGATATGATTTGAAGAGATTACGGTGTTACCAGCACGAAGATTACGACGTAACTAAAGATTACGGCGTAACTAAAGATTACGGCGTAACTACCCATCAAGTTACGCCGTAAATATCATTAATCGAATAAGGATCAAAGAAGATCACTAGTTACGGCGTAACCCTAACTAGAGGTTACACCGTAACTTGATCGAAGCCTATAAATACATCCCTATTTCACCACTTTTCAGTATCTCTTTTCCCCCTCTCATAGGGGTCGATTAGGGCACCACTCCAGGGTAATTTCCAGCAGTTCCAAGCCATCTTTCAAGGGAGAATTCACTTGCAATCATCATTTGTATTAGCCAATCATCAAGTAATTGTATCAAACACTATGTTTAATTCAATCAATGTTTTGTTCATTATTGTTTGTTTACTTTGCATCATGAGAGGCTAAGCACCTTTGGTGCTAGCCTAGTTATGATTCCTTTATTGTTTTGATAATGTTTTCGCGCTTTTATTATTGCTTCTAGTGTTTGCATGCTTAGTTTATTCATAAGATCCTCTAGCTTCGGTAGTTTTGAAGGCCGGTTGTACTTATATTACACTAGGAGAATGGACTAAAGGACCCTAGAGTAGTAGGTTGTGAGGGTTGGTAAGAATTGACCATAGGACTACCAACTCCTTGTGTGCGAATGGACCAAAGGATCACCTTCCGTTGTTGGATGAGCTTAAGAAGTTAGATGTGTGGTATAAGATCCGAGAAGCCGGATCACACATAGAATGAATCTAGCATGTAGCGGTACTTAATGACTTGAACTAGTCTACCTGCAAGCTCTGATAGTCACTAAGGTTTCAAACCTTTGATATATGAGTAGGATTCTGGGGATATAGGATAGAAGAATTGACTATAGGAATCTAGTGAATCTTATGCCCCACTTGAAGCGATAGGAAGCATTATTAGAGAATATAGTCAGTGCATTATAGGATGAATAACTAGGCTAGTACACTTTCTCCCTACTGCATTCAACTTAATTTAATTTTTGCATTTCATTTCTGTTTATTAGTTTAATTAATCAAACTCAAAAACCCCTTTTAAAACGTGACATAGACTTAAGTTAGAATCCACACACATAGCTCTTGGGACGACCTTGGCTTTACCGAATACTACACTACACACGACTGGGTTCTCTGCCCGTTAGTGCATAAGGTAGACCATAGGTAGACGAGTAACATTATAAATATTAAAACCTGGTCAGAAAACCTGCATCAAGTTTTTGGCGCCGCTGCCGGGGAGCTAATTAGGATTTTAATTTGAGTTTTCCTTTTATAGTTTTAGGCTTTTTATTTTGCTTTTTTGGAATTTTTGTTTTTATTTTTCTTTTTCCTTTCTTTTCTGTTTTTTGTTTGTTTTTGTATTTCAGGAAATCATGGAGATGGAGCCGGATATTGATAATATGACGATGAATGAATATTTGGAGTATGAGCGTGAGAAGAATTATAGACTATTGAGAGACATCCGATCAAGGAGAACTCTTGGACCTCTCTCTCAAACCTCGCGACCATACATCAAAGCCGGTTCTTTATTTCCCAGCCCAAAGATTATGGGCGTTTCTAAATGGTATGAGGGGTCGTCTTTTGATCCTTTTCGCCATAAGAAAGAGGAAGTTTTGGAATATCCGGATTCTGATATGGAGATTGATGATGATGCATTTTGGAAAGACTTCATATCTAAGGAAGTTCCTACAAGATTAATTAGGGAAGATCCGGATTCCGACGAGGAGGAGGAGATTGATACATTTTGGAAGAATTTTGTGTCTAAGGAGGTCCCTACAAGATTACCTCCTCTTGACTCTTGTTCTCAACCTAACCAACTTGATACAAAGCCGGTGATGCAACCATACATGCCACCGGTTATTGACCAATTAAAGGATGGTATTGATAATGTCAATGTCAACACTGCAATGGATGAAGAGGAAATTCAGGAGGAATGTGATGAAGATGACACATATGATTTTTGGGGTATTACGGTCGAGGACATCGAAAGGCTTAGGCAAATACTTACGCCTCCTATGCAATCCTACCCCAAACCAAAGACGGTGATGCAACCATACATGCCACCGGATACATACCCCAATCAATTGAAGGTTGTGAGGAAAGAAGAAAGAGCAAAGATCAATTGAAGAAGATGGAAGCGATGAGCTTGCGGGACAAAGAAGAAATTCCACATGCCAATGTGGAATCAACTGCAACGCAAAATGGTATCACTTCTATATCTTCTTTTATTTCTATTACTAACGATCTTGCTAGGTTTCCCATACAGGATGCCGAAGTGGAGGATGACATTGTGCAATCCTTGACCTCACAAGCCATGTTTATCACACCACCCGATGATGGTTATGTAGCACCGACTACTAAACCAATTTTAGTTGAGCATATGAAGAAATTAGGAGACGAAATCTTGGACACTAGAGTGATTAAAAAGAAGGGAACTGTGGCACGAAAGCCGATTATTCAACAACAAAAAGGGTGTTCAAATCGTCAAGGACGTCAACTAAAACGGGTATTGTTGATCCCAAACACAGACCGATTCCTTGAGCTTGTATTAGAAACATTGAATGATATCAAAGAGTATCCGGAATCTACTCTTCAATATTTAGAAGAATTATAATGTAACATTAAACAATGAAATAGTAAACTGTGTTATATTAACAAGAACAATTCATCAAAATGCTTCAATATTATTAGCTCAATAATACGAGTACTATTGTGTAGTACTAGGGTTTACAACCTTGAAGCTTTCAAGAATATACGTATATAAAACCTTAACCTAGGACCTCCTTTTATAGGCACAAGGAGTCCTTTACAAGATAACTATAACATATACAATATTCGTATCTTTCTAAACATATAAGATATACACTAAATATCTTCTATACTTATCACATTACATGTCTTCAATAACCTTTGCAGTACCATCTTTCTTCAGTATATTATACTAGCAGTACAAACTAGTTAGTACTGTTAGTTGTATTCTTCAACAGTTCCAACTTTATGCTTGGCAGTACCTTCTTGGCTTGGCAGTACTAAGTGTTTGATCATTTAATTCCCAATAATCCTCCCATAAACTTGTGATTTACCTCCAAATCATCAAGTTTCTGAATTAAATCTTTGTCTTTGAGAGGATTCTTCCAAACACTTCATTTTCTTTCTGCTTGTATGAAGATCTTTCTCAACAACTCTCTTGCCATCTCTGTCTCTTCATCCACTATGAATTTAGCAGATAACATCACAAGGAGAATACCTTTTCTCAATGGATATTCTTTTGCAACACGCATATATACATCAACTCCAGCTTTTGTAGATTCATGGTGAACTCCACATGTATCATACAACTTCTATTTCAATCCTAGTTTGTCTGCTTGAAACTTCCATAGACTATCATCAGGATCTGGTTCAAAGATTCTTTTCAACTCAACCCATAATACCTTGTCTTTGTCATCTGAAGGATATTCTGACTTGAACCTTTCTTTGACTAATCCCCATAGCTGCATCTGATCATCTCTGTCAAATTCCTTAAGCATATCATCAAAATGTTGATACGTCTTAGTATGATCTCCAACCCTGATGATACTCCAATACTTTCTTTTGTATTCAGAATAGATTTCCCAATCTATTATTGGATATTTAGCCTGTAAAGCTTCAACATTGAGCCCTTCTTCAGGAATAACAACCATCATCTGTTGAAGTTGTTCTTCAGTCAAACCTTCTTCTTCTTCTACTGTGGATGGGTCTTCACTAACCTTTTGCTTTTTAGAAGACTCTGACTCCAATAATATTCCTGCTCTTTTAGTGCTTCTGCTTTCTTCTTCACTACCCATAGGAACAAATTGTTGGACTCTCTTGTAGGCTCTGAAGTACAAACTCTCAATTTCTTCATATGATCTGCCTTTCAGTTGACTAGTAGTGTAATGATCTTGATTCTTCATATACTCCTTCATATACTGCATCTTTTGTGCTTGAGTTGGAGGTTTATTTCTTCTTGCAGCAGCCTCCTTTGCACTCTAACTTTTTCTAATCACTTCAAGCAGATCATTTAGAGAATCTTCTCTGATTGCTTCTAGGATAGCTGCCCTGTCTTGTTCATAAAGATTCTGAGCTAAAAGTGCATCTTCTTTCTCTTGTGATAATCTCTCATCTTCCTCACTTTTGAGCTTTTGTTCAACCATGAATCTTGCAATTCTTTCTTCTTCTGCTAATTTAGCTTGCTCTTCATCATGCACTCTTTGAGCAACTTCTGCATCATAACTTATCTGGGCTTGAACACTCTTCTTCACTTTCTTTGGTTGGTCAGATTATATCATAATGCCCTTTCCTTTATCTGCAGTACTTCTACTGTTGTGAACAATACTGGCAGTACTAACAGAAATACTGGCAGTACTAAGTGTTGCTTCAGCAGTTTGAACTACTTCTTCCATCTGCCTGGATACTTTAATAATCTTGTCCACTAAGCCAGCAGTACCTTCTCCTAAACCAGCAGTACTATCAGTTCTACCACTTGTAGCTGTGTTTGCAACATCTTCTTGATCTGCAAGATTCCCCAATTATGTGCCTTCTTCAATATTGACTGGCTCTGTATCTTGCTGAACATTTTCACCCATATCAGCATCAAAGTTACCACCCATGTCTTGATCAAATTGCCTCCCCTAAGTCTCAGCATCCTCTTGAACCAACTTGATGTTTGGATCTTCATCAATCTTTGCAATTTTCCTCCTTTGTTTGGAAGAATCATCCAATTCATCATCTGAATCAACATCTGAACTAGAGGTTTCCACAATATTTGTTCTCCTTTTAGCTTTGAGTGACTTGACCTTTTGTTGTAACTTTTTCACCTTCAGGATTACCTTTGTATAAGCAGTAGCATACAACTTCTTTGTCTCCTTTAGTTCATTCTCCAAAGCAGTCATCCTGTTTGACAAAGTTGTACAAGTAGCCATCAATTCAGAAAGTGTCACACTGCCCTCATCACTTCCAAGTGTGTTACCTCTTGGGAGAGGTGAATCATGGGGCATTGACTCAGTTTCAACCCTAGTTGGACTAGGTAGATCAGCTGAGCCCCCCTCCCCCCCATATTTTCCATTTGGTTGGGGGGCCCATCACCTGTATCAAGTTCATGAGAACTTAACCCATTAGATGTTGCCATGGTTTGGGTCTTACTTATGTTAACACTGTCCTGTCCAGCTACTAAGCCTGTGACAGTAGTGTCAACCCTCACCATTCTGTCAAAGACAGTCTCATCTGCCACAATGGTATTAGTAGGAGAACTGGGCTGAGGAACCACAGTTTCCTTTCTGGTTCTCCTCCTATAGGTTTGTGTTATAAGTTGAGGTTTAACACCAAGACACTTAACGGTTATTACCCAAACAGTACTAACGGTTACCCAGCAGTACTAAGTTTAACGCTAGCAGTATAAACTTTTGCCTAGCAGAACAAACTTTTTGCCAAAAAAAAAAAAAAAAAAAACGTTTTCAGCAGTATTAACTCAATTTTCTTTCAAAACCATACTGCTCTCATACATTTGGAAAGGATTAAGTGTAAAGGAAGACACTTAATCAAATTTTCGGTTGCATTTAACCTCTGGTTGTGTGAGAACCAATAATTTTAGTTATAAAAAAACTGCTTGTGATCAGATAGACTCATTAAAAGAGCCTTCTTGACAGGGTTTCCAGCTCGTGGCAGGTGTTACCTCCAACACAAATGTGTTAGATTCACTTTTGCTCGCTGTTCTCTATACCAGATGTCCTTGGACTAACACACTATCATGAATATGATAGAATGGTAAAGAGTGAGTTAGACCAGTTACTATTTGACTAACTATGACCATCAATTCATGTTCAAAATACCATTTATTTCAAGAAAATAATTTTAAAGAAACTCCCAAATCTTTTCTATCATGAATCAGTTGCACCATCATTGAGAAACATCAGTTCAAAAAACAATCCACTACTGTACTTCTCATACAACATCAATAATAATAATACTGCCTGCAATTTGTTAGTCCAAAACCAAGAAAACACAATCCAAAGCATAATAGTATAAAGTATGACTAACAACAACATATCCTCTATTTTAATTTTCAAAACCTGTAAGATAGGACATGTTCCTAGTTATGTGCCTTGAGCATCCACTATCTATCTCTCCTTGAACCTGTAAATTTATTTGTGGATTGCCCTGCACACTTGGTAAGAAAATTAGTTTCCTTTGGGGACCCAAGCCATTACTGACTTGGATCTGCCTCGTGCATCAATGTAGTCATATTTCTTCATAATAATTGATGCACTATTGGGTTTGGTAGGTCTCCACTCCCAACATGCTGAGGCCTTAACAGCATTGCTCCTATTTGCCCTAACAGCATTTGCAACTGCTGAATTTGGTCAAGCATTATTAACTTTTGGTCTAACAGTATTAACTACTTGCCTAGCAGTATTAACTTTTTGGCTAAACATTCTGTTAGTTAATGTTGTTCTTATTTGAAAGGGACTCTTAATAGTAGATTGTGTTGGTTTAGAAAAAATGACATTGGTCTAGCACAATAAACTGTTGATTTTGGGTGAACAGTTCTAACAGGTCTAGCAGTATTAAATGGTTTAAGGCCAAACTTCATCAAAACTGCTCTTGGAGCTATTTGTCTGTTAACACTAGGGAAGGTTCAAAGGGTCACACTACCTATCCTTTGCAAGATTCAACTATTGGAATTTCATCGTAATTTTTGTATTACGACCGATCTCCATTCATGTGGGGGATTGTTGGAAAATTGGTTGGCAAAAGTGACTTTTGACCAACTTTGGACACAATTATTTATATGTATGTGTCATATATATAAGTAATAGTTTGTAGGTTTGCGTTCTCCTCGAAGAGAGCTTCGCAATAAGCCTTTATGTGTCCAAAATAGAGTTGATGTGAATGAGATATCGGGTCTCAAAGTTAGTCATTCGGTACCATGACTAAAGAGGAAAAATAGTTTATTTTCAATCCCACATCGGTGGGATGGGTAAACTTAGAGGGAGTCTATTGTGTATAAATAGAGACTCTAATTTCACAAGTTTACACACATCAAATCAATAAGTATTATTGATTTCCAACATAAGGAATACGCATCTCTTAAGATGAAATTCCTGGCAGTTTAGTTAAGTCCGGCAGTACAACTTACTGTTTTGGCTGTTGTACCCTGGGAAACAGTCGGCGAATTTGTTTTAAGGGATGCGTGTCAAACACGTGCCTCGGCTTTGTAGTGCTTCGTTGCTGATCTCCGTTGGTGATCTAGTAAGTCTTTTTATTAGTTTATTGTTTTATTTAATTATCGTTTATTTGCTTAAATTTTGTTTGTATTTAATTTTCTGTTAGTTATATACTGTTAATTTTATTTATTGTAAATTAGATTTTATTAATAAAGTGTAACCGTTTCCCTACACAAAAGAGGCATACAAAGGGTGTTCGATTGTAGTTATCGGGTCCCAAAAGTCGATTGTTCGAATCAGAAATATTGGCGTAACAGGAGGTTATTGTGTGCGAAGGGTGTAGGTTTTGATTCGCGTGTTCTTGTTCGTTCTTAGGTCCGACTCGAGGATATCGATCTCTTTGTTTTTTTTTCAGTCGACATGCATTCAACATATATATATATATATATATATATATATATATATATATATATATATATATATATATATATATATATATATATATATATATATATATATATAGAATCTGGATCGATTGAGAAGGTTTTCAAAAACTATAGATTTTTAACTTTGATTCATGTTTTTCAAGCGTAAAACTCATTTTAATGTGATTAAAATTCAAAATGTGTAAAAAAAATTTGAATCAATGTTAAAAATCTCTCGATTTTGCGATATATGTAGAATACTGAATCATCTGTACAAATTTAATGAATCATCATCATAACTCGATTTTAACAATGATTTGTGAATCAAATTTATAATTTATAGATTCGATTCACCATAAAATGATGTTTTACTTGTGAATCAAATCAAAAACATGAATCAGTTTGTTCAAACGAAGATTTCTCAATCTTCTCAAAATAAAAACTTTCTCAATGGAACCGGATCCTATATATATGTTATATATATATATATATATATATATATATATATATATATATATATATATATATATATATATATATATATATATATAATATATATACGCTTATAACCTATAATTCTAATCGTTGTTTCGTTAAACATAAATATATGAATGGCGTATTATATACGAAGCATGGGATCACGAATACATGAAGCATTCACGTGTCGACTTATTTTCGTTTTGGAGCATTGAATATGTTTTGAAATACGTTGATATGGTCTTTTGAACATTCACGTTGAAATACTAATATAGTGTTCTAAAAATAAGCAAGGTCTAATGAATGAAAGCTTGTAAAGAATACGTGAAATATCAGAACCTCACATGTGTAGTCTTGTGTTTTCATTGCTAAGAAATACATGTTAATTTATATTTATGTGAGACTATTCGAACCGGTAATATGAACGTTAAAATGAATCTATATTGTGCATGTAATAGTGAGCCATAAGGTATATATAAGAAGGCTTATAAATGGTGAATGGAGTGTGTAATATGATGAGGATATGTCGAATTAACAGGAGGTATTGTTGTGTCATGTGTAGCGCATAACATAGAATGGCTGTAAAAATGGGACGAATAGGGTGGATATGGTTGGGTCGATCATGGTTCAAAAATGGTGATTTTATATCAAGTGTTGTGTCATTTATTATGGGTCTAATATGGGTCTATATACAAGTCAATTTATATTCAGGTCATAGAAGCATTTCATTAGGCTTATTGTGTGTGCATGGAAACTGAATATACATAAGTGTATTAGTAAGAATTTCATGCATGGTTACTTCAGTGACTAAATAGGGTGGTGTCATTAAAGAAATATAAGAAAGAAAATAGGTGAATCTGTGTGTGTATTATGATTCGAGAAACAATGGGTTATGCATGTGGGTCTCGTTAAGTTTGTGTGTCGTCGGGAGTGATAAACAAATGGAACATGCGTATATGAATGTGTCGTGTGTATATATATATATATATATATATATATATATATATATATATATATATATATATATATATATATATATATATATTATATTATGTGAGTCGTGTGTTTATGCATGTGATAATAACATAATTTGGTCGTCGCGGTCTATGATTAATGTCAAGAACATGTTAATAAATTATGAACGACGGGGTCTAAAATTTTCATCTTAATATAAATTATAGCATAAACTTTAAAATAATTTTATTTGATATTTTTAATATTTAATTTTGATAATTTATATTTTGACCCTAAACTTTACTAAATTGACATAATTAACCCTAAACTATTATAATTGTCATTTTAACTCTTAAATATTATTAATTGTCAATTATAACCTTAAAGTATTAAATTACTATTTCGGGAAACTTTCTAAAAATAGAACGTTACTAAATATAGCAAGTTACTAAAAATAAAAAGTTTCTAAAAGTGGAAAGTTTCTAAAAATAGAAAGAAACCATAAATGGGAAACCTTAATAACTATAAGTGGTAAACTCATAAAATGAGCTTATTAGTAATACGTGATCATTAATTTGTATAGGTTTGGTGAAGAAGGAGTAATTTCCTATTTCCGGTGCTTTCTTATTTGATTTGGCTGATTTGCATAAGGTACAGATATTCTAACCCTTTCTCAGTAAGGGTGTCTTTCTCATGACTTCGATCTTTGACTCTGATTCATTTGATTTGATATGCTTTGATCCCTCTGATAAGATTCCTTTGCTATGGTTCCATGATGTGATCCTTTTGATATGAGCTTTGATATGATCTCAGTTATATGATCATCTGTTATGATTCAGTGATATATGCCTTTGCTACGATTCTCTCTGATATGATGATATGATATGATATGCTTTGTATGTTTGTTGCCCGAGCTAACTAGCCATGGAGGTACCATAGCCATGTCATTGAGGCACCGATGGCATGACACTTTCTGTGGAGGTGTGATTGATCCACGGCGTCCCCATTTGTTATGATATGATATGATATGATGTGATCACTTGGCTATTTTGATATATGCGTATACTTGTCTAGTACATGGTACGTATATGATTTGTTTGTGGGGGCGTATGGATGCATCCTAGGCTTATTTGATTTCTGATTTGATTTGATTGGTGACTGGCTATATGTGCGCTATACCCCACTCACTATTTGGGTACTTAGAGGTCTCCCCTCTCTGTAAACGTAGATATGATAGGTATTTATGATTATTTGGTCTATTCGAGTGGCTCGTTTAGACAAGCTCGTGGATATCTGTTAGGTATCTTTGGTCCGTTCGAGTGGCTCGTTTGGACGCGTTCGTTGACGGTTATTACTTTGACTCTAGAGCTATTCTTACTCGTGATATGTATGCATTTGATCCATTTGATTCATGTTATCTTATCTCTCATTCTTTTGACAGATGATATTTGTTTCCGCAAGAGCTTTTGTTTTCGTTTCTTATGCCTTTATATGATTTGTTATTCGTTTGTTTATATATATATATATATATATATTATATATTTATATATATATATATATATATATATTATATATATATATATATATATATCTGTTCACTGGGCTTTTTAAGCTCAGCCGCATTTCTTTTCCTGCGGCAGGTTTTAAGTTGGAAGCTGGGTTGTAGTGAAGAGTGCATAGGAGCTTTTAGTGGACCAACCTGATGATAGATCCCTGTTGCATTGGATTAAACTTTGAAGTTAACTTCTATTTAGAGTTGTTCAGACTTGTATTCTAGTTTGATAGTCATTATTGTTTAGATTCATTATGTCATTAGTTTCATTTCGAACCGTTGTAACCTTATTATTTATAAAAGTCTTCCGCTTGCGTTTGTTCTGTTGACACCATAATGTGACATTTTGACCCTTGTCGGGTTGGGGTGTTACAAGTAGATTCCACATACTTAATCACATTCACTCAAAGTATCTTATACACATTAGAAGGACTAACATCCTAAGTGTACTATAATCCTCTCAAGTGGTATCAGAGACAGGTTTGATACTATTGATTTAGAAGAAGTAATGGACATGGAAAACACTCAATCCAACATGGCTGCCAAACTACCAATGCTCAAGCAGAATGAATTCTACATGTAGAAGTTAAGGATAGAACAATACTTCCAGGTGCAAGACTATGCACTTTAGGAAATTATTGAACAAGGGAATTCGTTCAAGCCTTCTACCACTACTACAATTGTTGATGGTAAGGTTGAGACTTTGTTGCAGCTCAATCCAGTGACTGCAGAAGAAAGGATTCAGAAGAAGAATGACCTCAAGGCCAGAAGTTTGCTGATGATGACCATTCCAAATGATCAACTCTTATCTTTCAGCAAGTACAAAGATGATAAGACTTTGTGGGAGGCAATCATTGCAAGATATGGTGGGAATGAAGCCACCAAGAAAACTCAGAAGACTCTCTTGAAACAAAACTTTGAGAACTTCACTGCAACTAGCAATGAGTCACTGGATCATATGTTCAACATGCTTCAAAAGATTATAAGCCAGCTTGCAGTGCTTGGTGTGGATATACCTCAAGAAGATCTAAACTCCAAGTTCTTGAGGAGTTTACCAACAGAATGGGCTATGCATGTAGAGCAAGATGTAAAGAAGGCTGGTGGATCAAGTTCATGTACTGGGAATATGGCCTTTGTGTCATCTCCTAGTAACTCAAGTCCAATTGATTAGGTTAAGGTTGTTGTGGGGTTTAGTACTGCTAACCCTAGTATTAGTACTGCTGGTTCTTCAAGTAGTACTGTTGGTATTCTGGATGAGAAAACATGTTGTGCCTTCCTGACAAGCGATAATGATGGGACTATGCTTACTCATGAAGACCTCCAGGAGGTCAATGATGATGATCTGGAGGAGATGGACCACAAATGACAGATCTCTCTTCTCATCATGAGGGCTAAGAAGTTCCACCAAAGAACAGGAAGGAAGATCACTATCAGCAACAATGATACTGCTGGTTTTGACAAATCAAAGCTAGAGTGCTACAATTGCCATAAGTTGGGGCACTTTTCAAAGGAATGTAGGAAGCCTAGGCAGCAGGATGGCAAGAGTAGAGGTTATGGGAATAAGGCCAAGATTGTGGATGAAACTGAGCCAACTTCAAAAGCCATGGTAGCTCTTGATGGCTTAGGGTTTGACTGGAGTTTTATGGCAGAGGAGGAGGAAGAACCTACTGAGATGGCACTCATAGCCTTCTCTGATTCTGAGGTACAATCTGCTAAAGTTTGTTCAAAATCTTGCACTGCTCTTAAAGAACTAGAAACTTTAAGAAAACATTATGATGAACAAAGGATAGAGCTAAATAAAACAAATTATAACTTATCAAATCATAAGAGAGGTTTAGCTGTCCTTGAGGAGCAGATAGTCCACTATAAGAATAATGAGTCTAGTTTTGCTGATGACATAGCAGTTCTAAAAAGGGATTTATCTTTTAAAAATGCTGAAATTAGTCTCTTAAAAAGCTGAGTTGGATAGGATTAAAAAGGCTAATGAAAACATTCAGTTAAGTGTAGACACCTTAGAATATGCTTCTAAAGGAGTAAACAAAATAATTGAATGTCAACTAATCAACAAAGCTAAGTCTGGATTAGGTTATAAGACTGTTCCACCTCCTCACAGAGGAATCCCTGCACCTCCAGGGATAGACCTAGAACATACAGGCTTGCCTGAATTTCAACAACCAGAGTTAGATCTAAGCAAAAAGATAATGTAGTTGTTGATAAGCCTGTAGAAGTAAGAGAACCCTTTGAGAGTGCAAGTGATACTTCACTCACTGAGGACAAGGTATCCTCTGGTAGGAATTCAATGCTCCAACCATAGAGGATTGGACATCTGATGATGAGGATGATCAGGTTATGGCAAAATCTGTTGTAGTTAAGATAGAAGGAACAAGTGTTCCTAAGGTGGTCAAGAATGAGACTGTTAAGCCTAAAACAAATATAAAACAAGTTAGGAAATCAGTAAGATATTGTGAAATGTATAGAACACAGACAAGCCCAGAGGTAACCAAAGGAATTGGAACAACCTCAAGTCTCACCAACTAGGTGATGACTTTGTCCTATATAAGAAAGCTTGTTTTACTTGTGGAGCTTTTGACCATCTTGCTGCTTTTTGCAACAAAAGGGTAACTGGGTTTTCAAACCATAGGGTGAACTTAGAAAGGACTCAAACTCACTTTAATATTGCTAGGATGACACCCAGAGCAGTTCTTTTAAATTCTGGCCCAAAACAAGTTCATACTGCTAGACAGCAGTTAGTACTGCCAGACCAGTTAAGTCTGTTTACCCAAGACCAGATGTTCAAGGTGCAAAAACAACTTTCAAACATGCACCAACAACTGCTAAAAGGCCTTGTCAATCAAAAGCAGTGGTACAAAAATAGATTTGGAAAACCAAGGGTACAACTGCAAAGCTAGCAGTTAATACTGCCAGTCAAGCAGTTAGTACTGGCAATATTAAAAACACTGCTAGGGAAAAGAGGGATAATGCTGTTAAGGCCTCAGCATATTGGATTGGGAGAACTCTTCAATCCAATGGTACATCAACTATTCTAAAAAGATTTAATTATATTGATGCACGAGGCAAACCCAAGTCAGTAATGGCTTGGGTTCCCCAAGGAAACTAATTTCCTTATTTGTGTGCAGGGACATTCACAAGCAGATGGTGAAGATAAAGGATATGCAGATAGTGGGTGTTCCAGGCGCATAACAGGCAACATGTCCTATCTTTCAGACTTTCAATCATTTGATGGTGGATATGTTACCTTTGGGGTATGAATAGGAGGTAAAATTACTGGTAAAGGTACTCTTAAAACTGGTAAATTGGATTTTGAAGATGTGACTATGTGCAAGAACTTAAGTATAACCTTTTTAGTGTCTCACAGATGTGTGACAAAAAGAACAAGGTTCTTTTTACTGACACTGAATGTCTTGTGCTTTCTCCAGATTTTAAGTTACCTGATGAAAGTCAGGTATTACTCAAAATTCCAAGAAAGGGCAACATGTATAGTGTTGATATGAAGAAGATTGTTCCAAAAAAGGCCCTTACTTGTCTTGTTGCAAAGGCCACATTGTATGAATCAATGTTATGGCATAGGAGACTTGGTAACATTAATTTAAAAACCATTAATAAGATTGTAAAAGATGGTTTGGTAAGAGGCTTGCTTCAGAAAAGATTTAAAAATGACCAAACTTGTGTTGCCTGTCTTAAAGGCAAACAACACAAGGCTTCTTGTAAGCCAAATATTTTTAACTCTATTGATCAGCCTTTGTTTATGCTTCATATATCTTATTTAGCCAAACTTCTGTGAGAAATATTAGTGATGTGTCGCATTGTGTACAAGTTTTAAAAATTTATAAACACGATTTATCATATTCTCTAATCAACACATACGAGCAAGTATACTCGTCCGTGATAGTAAAGGTGGGTAAGTCGAGATCGTCCCAAGGGAATTGTTGTTTGTACTAAGTTAAATAAGTTTTAATAAAAAGGGTTGTCAATCCAATTTGGTGAAAATTAAAAAGCAAGTAAAATTCAATCAAGCAAAAACATATACTTGTGTGTAATTCCTTGACCAATTGTATAGAGTAATCTATCAAGTTGGGTGTAACTTGTAGTGATGCACAACTAAATATGAATGACTCACAATCGATGGTTTTTCTTTTGAAAAACATTTCTAAAAATTCAATCTCATAGTTAGTTCCTTTCGGCCTTTCTCTAACTATTATGACAATTCTATTAACTCATGGTTGTTTGAAAAGCAATTCTTATTTTATGAATTCTTACGAATCCTTTTGGCCTTTTCTCGTGATGAAATCGTTTCAAATCTATTTTAATGAGTCAATATGGTGCTTGTCACACACCATATCCCATACTAATTCGTGCACTAACGTTTTGGAATAAAAACATAAAGAAAATCCTTTCGGCCCTTTTTATTCTTTAGCATTGTTTTTACCAACAAATTAAGCAAGATTAGATTTTATTTCAACAAACTCATAAAACAAGATATGATTTCATGCTTCACTATGAAAAATAAGACTACTCTCACAATTGTCACATCATACACACAAGTATACCAATAACCACTCCATAGCAAATATCATTAAACACAAGTAAACAAATCATTATTTCATTCAACTTAAAGTAAAAGTAGTTCATCATAACTCAAACAAGAAATACCTAGTTTTGGAATTACAAGAACTAGAATTGTGGTACTATAGCAACCACACTCCTCCAATCGCCTATGATCACACGTAAACAACTCCACACTCGAACACAACTCTTGAGACTTTAACTCAAGGTTTCCTGGACGTTTTCACAGCAATAACAAGCTTTCGGGCAATGATAATAAGTTTAGCAAGAACTTGGTGTAAGCCTTACTAGGTTTTGGGGTGTCACACTTTGTAAACTAGCCAAGGGTTCTTTAAATAAGTGAAAGAACTCCTCCTCTTCAAGTAAAAACGTCCACAATCAGTTAGTAAGCAGGAAATGATAAGCCACCATGATTATGGGCTTAAATTCGTCATTAAATGCAAAGTTGTAACATCAGTCTCCTCCAACCGATCGGTATTGAGGTCCAACCGATCGGTTGGATCTCTCAGTAAATCCATCACTTCCCCATCCGAATCGGATGCGGGCACCATCCAATCGGATGGGGCCTTCATGCACACACATTTTATTTTTCCTTCTTTTTCTTTTTCTTGTGCTTGATCCTTTGTTGTGCCACTAATTCCTTCCATAGAACTTGATCTTTTCTTGATATTTGAACATAGAAACCTTGACATTATCGAATCCTTGAGTTCTCGTGTGGTTTTTCTCTTGTTCTCATCTCGGGAATCTTCCAATGTGCATAATCACTTCAATTATTCATCTTTTTATCATCTTTTCCTGTATTTGGCTATATTCACTTGCATATACACTTTTTCACGATTTAGTAACAAATACTAACAAATATAACCAGATATGATGCACAAAACTAATGATAACGCTACTAAAAACATGTTCATTCTAAGTGTTATCAAATTCCCCCACACTTGAGTTTTGCTCGCCCTCGAGCAAGTCTAGATTTTGGAAAATCTGAAATCAATGGCATCTTCATCGTGATTCTAAAAATCCAACAACCATCCCAATGGAACAATTGCTACTTTTACTTTTAATTGTGAAAAATTCTTGAAACATAAACAAGTTAATCTGAGCTTGATAACATAACTAAGTACCTCACCAAGGAATTTTTAAATTCACACCACACTCTAAGGGTAAAATCATTCAATTGCTCAGTCATGATTCATGTTTCTTACCATAAGCTTGTACAAGTATCAAAACAACAAAATAAAACATCAAAGAGGTCTTTTATTCGGGTTTAAGGTTAAGGGTTACGGTTACCTGGCTAATGTACAAATATGTCATACAAGAATGTAATAGCTCGCTAACAACGAATTCTTGACTAGCTAAGCAACGGATGGTCACTAGATTGTACCTTGGTTCGCTAACAACGTTATTTGCATAACGGATGGTCACCAAAACACTCACTAGCTCGCTAGCAACGTTTTTAACTATTCAAAAACTCGGATGGTCACTACACATCCATGCACTACATATCTAAACAAAGCCATTACTTAATCCGGATGCTCGAAAGCTAACAACGAATAAAGTAATTTGGTAAGGGTAGGGGTAAGACATGGGAATTATTTGTGATTGGTTTCTACAAAATAAAAAATAAATAAGAATCAAGTCCAAATTCCATTCCCAACTCTTTATACCTCAAATGATCACTTCCCAAACTTCTTCGATTATTATTATTCCGCATCTCATACTAACCTCTTCCTTCTTCATAGCTCATTTACTATTTTATTCTCATATACTCATACATTCATAGCTCATTGGCTATTCACTTTTCACTTTTTTTTTCCATCACTTTCTCGTCACCCCCACACTTTGGATGAGCACACGCTACAAAAAAATACAAATAAGAGTAGCGACCTCCTTCTTCATTGAAATAACACATACACATATCAAGGTGTGGTCAACGCGTAATCATCAAAAAATAAATCGTTTAGAACTTCAATTGAACTTGATTCGGGTAAGGCTAAGGTGTAAGGTGTAAAATATTTTTGTATTTTTCTGGATTTAATCAAGAAAAGAAAAGATAAGGCTTAGAAGGTGTAACTAAGGGTATCTAGCGTAAAAGATTAACGCTAACAAATGGGTTCCAAATACTAAGGATAACTAACCAATGTAGTCAGCAAAAATATTATGTAAAAGGATGGCCATTTGGTGTAAATCCTAATTTGCCTCTTATCATTTGAATATATTTTATCACTCAAAAGTAATTTTAACCGTAATGCGTAACAAGTACAAGTTCTAGAATCAACATAATCACCGACACACTCATAACGAAATATATAGCATAAGAATACTATATACAAAAAGGCTTAAATCCTCACAATTTAAGGTGGTTTATAACGTGTACTAGCAATAATTATCAATAGCTCTCATTACTTGATTAAATTCCAAAAAAAATTCAAATAGCCTCATTTTTAACCATCAAATCAATCTATATAACAAAGAAAATAACTAGACATCAAGGGCGAACCTAACTCTAGTCACTCGAATCCCAAAATTCTACTAAAAAACTAAAAAATTAAAAATTAAACCAATTTTTCCTATTTTCTTCCCTTCCCCACACTTAGGTTTTGCATTGTCCTCAATGTAAATAAAAATAAACTTCAAAGTAAAGGAAATGGGAAAAATTTAGTTAAAAAGGTACTACCGGGAAAAAAAACGCATACGCATATTTGATCATACATAAGCACATGAGTTCGTCCAACTCCAAATATTGATCACCAATAAGCTTCCCGTCAATTCTCTCCCTGCAAAAACTGCAACAATATACGAAACAAACAAACAAAACAAAACAAAATACTAAAACAAACACATAAACAAAAAAATTCAAAACAAACCAAAAGTAAATTTAAAATCCTAAGAAAGTTAAGTTAAAGTAATAGAAACAGAAATTATTCTAGTTCAACCCATTATTGTTTTCGAAACATAACCATCACAAACCAAATCTTTGATGATCATCAATCATCGGCATCCATGTGTTTATTACCATGAATCCGCTCATCTTCACTCTCGTCATCATCCTCCTCCTCTTCTTCTTCCTCATAGTTCTCTTCATCATCAAAAACTGTAAACTTCTGCCTCTTCTTTCCAGCACCTAACGAAGAACCACCTACATCGTATCTCGAACCTCCAACTGTAGGGACTCTACCATATACCGGCACTGGTTCAGGAAATGGTGCGTACCCAGGGTATGGGTAAGGATATTGGCCAGGATATGGGTCATACTGAAATGGGTAGGGTGGAACATTTGGTGGGTTGTAGGGAGGTACCTCATAGTTGGCATCACGAGCCACATGTTGAAGCATCGGCATGGAATAATCATAGTTGTAATTTTGCCTCATCATCATAGAATCTCTCCACACTTCCCTACACTCTATCTCATTCAATTCACGATTCCAATCCCCCCATCCCGAGTCAAAACTACCCAGGGCATGAACATTCCTAATCGGTGGTGGTGGTTGATACGGTTGTTGTTGATATGGTTGCTGTGGTGCTCCTTGAGGTGCGACCATCGTTGGTTCAGTCCAAGCTCCCAACATCATGGTTTTCTTATCCAACGCTTTATCGAAACTTTTAGCATCCCACGTCTCACTCACCTTCATCTCTGAACATTTTGCTAACTCCTCATCCACAAAATAACCCAAATTTCTTGCCAACATAGTCACATAGTGACCTCCATAAATCACACTATTATCCTTTATCCCTGTTGCTCTTCTTGAAAGATACTCGGCTATTATCCAAGCCGCGTTCCCGTTCTTATCTTCCTCCAACAATTTCATTAGCCACAAATCCGGTTGATTGCACGTATCCCTGCTACCTGTTCTATGCAAAACCCCCCAGGCGATCAATTTTTGTAAAATTTTCATCAAAGGGTTTCTCAACCTAGATGAGTTCCTTCTATTGCAACCCGGATCTCCAATTCTATTCCAATATTCCGCTAGACCCTCATAATCATTATGCTTCCTTACCAAACTTGCAAAATGAGGTGGAAACACACGATGCTCAATTTCATCTTGGTCGTATAGGCCAAGAGCAACAGCAAACTCCGGCAGAGTATAAACACGCTCCCTACCACAAAGCCTAAACCAAATACATTTATCATTCACGACATCCACAATCTTCCTTTCAAAATAAAATGTGGAGAAAAACTCCAAACACCATTCTCGATTAACATTCTCATGAATACTAAACGCTCTTTCCCACGAAAAATCTTCAAAACTATCACCATCTCCTTCATATACGTATGACATTCTCATAATTCTTCTCAACTCCATTTCACACTCATATTCTGCAAACAAACTCCAATCGACTAACCTGGGCTTAGCAATGTCTCTCCCTTGTAGTTTCGAAAGACGCTCCCGAAAAGCGTGCTTTTCCTCCTTCCTAAGGTTGCTAAACTTCAAGTTTTCATTACGCTCCGGATTGAGAGTATATTTGACCTTGCTCTTAGCATTCCTTTGCACATACTTTGTTACAATCGGATTCACTCCACCACGTGATGAGCTCGAGCCACCTGCAACATAACTCTGTAGAAAACACAAACATATGATAGTATAAGAGCATAAGAACCAAGGCTACATGATTTAGAAGTCCAAAAACTCGTTTTCAAAAATCAATCATTTTCATTACCGAGAGCTCCATCCGATCGGTATTGAATCCATCCGATCGGATGGAGTAAATGACCATACCCAACCGATCGGTGCCGCCCCGCAACCGAATCGGTTGGGGCTTTATTTCTAAAAATTTTCTTTTTCTCTTCGACTTCCATCAATCCTATCGATTCCTACCCTTTCCTATCCTGCATTTGATCAATTATAGTTGTTTCTACATATCCCACTTATCTCCATAACAATCCATAACATATTCGCATGATTTCTCAATCTTCCTAGAACACATGAACACTACCAAATCAAAACTCCTCAATTTATGTTCTAATCAACAATGCATCATCCTAGCAACACTAATCAACAACTAAATAACATCTGGGAATCATCAATTGCAATCTAAATCGATTCAAAGTTTTGACCCATTTTAATCCAAAAATTCAATCAATCAATTCTTCCTCAAAACTTAGTCAATCTATCTAATTCTTTTTACAATGAATTCCTCAATCATTTACCCATCTATTCCAGAAAAAATTACATCTTAATTCGAACTATATCAAAAATACCCAAATTTTGACCTAATTTAATCAATCCAAATTAAAACCTAATAAACACAAATTGATGATGTTACTTACTTGTTTTGGTGCCATAGATGATCCTTCAACACTCCTGCAACATTTAATAGACTTCTAATGGTTGAATTTTTTTTGAACCCCAAGTTTGGTGGAATGAGTGTGTGTGTGTGTTTTTGATGATTTTTGAAATTCTGAGTATATATATTTCACTCCATCCGATCAGTATTTGATCCAACCAATTCGGATTGAATTTTTGCAAAAACTTCAATTTTCTTTCGTCAACACTTTATCACACTTGTAAGAACAAATGAGAAGTGTTTTTACTCTTCAAAAATACTTCTTTTAAGCATAAAAATACTCCACCACACTTAATCTATCAACTTGTATTTCAAGTCCATCTCTTCAACTTCTAAAACAAGACTTAACTCTAAAAAAAACATAACTTAATAGTTATAAACTTAATAAAACCAAGACAAACCAAAAGGTCTTAACTTAAACTCAAACTTAAATGCAAACATTAAACTACTAGAAATGCATAAAAATTAAAAAGAAAACAAACAAACAACTAGCTAGCACAAGCCTTGTGCTTTTATTCCTTCAAACTTTTGTTTTTCATCCTTGGAAATACTCATGCCTCAAGATATCTTCATTTTGAAACTTCCCGGACAACTTCTGGTTAGTCATTTGCGTTTTAAACTTTCTTGCAAAGTTTCTTCCATCCGGACAAACTACATCAAACTTCACATGCCAATCTCCGTCTCCTTCTTCCTTCTTGTAAACACTAGATCCTTCGGGTCCCCATTCTAAATTCTTTAGTTGAACCGGTAACGATCCAAGAAAATCTGTCAACTTGTTAAACACAAAAACATTTTTAAAAGGGTTATAGAAAGCCTCCATCGCTAGAGCTCTTTCTATCTCATCTTCAATATCAAAGTAACTTGGAGCAACCGGCCCATATTTAGGCTTCCCTTCTTCATCTCTACCTACTTCAAAACAACCCAAGTGATCTTCTTCATCATACACTTCTTTCAAAATCTTACCTCTATGTTTGGGATAATAAGTATGTTTCATGATCCCATCATTAATAGTCATAGTTCCTCGACCCATATCAATAATAGCTCCACACGTTCTCAAAAATGGTCTACCCAACAATAGTGGTAACTCCCTATCCATCGGTATGTTAAGCACAAGAAAATCGGCCAAGAACGCTTGATACCCTATTTGGACTCTAACATTCTTTACTTCTCCCATCGCTTTTGCTCATGAATTATCTGCCATAGTAAGATTATTTTGATTTGGTTGAGGATTACCAAGTCCTAATCTCTTATACAATGGATACGGCATCACATTCACACTTGACCCTGTGTCAGCCAATGCATACATCGCATCTGTCCCATTCACTTTAATCGGTAACACAAAATTTCCTGGATCGCTCATCTTTTTAGGCAACCCATTTTCAACTATTCTCTCTCTTTCAATCTCATCAAAATTCTTATCTTCTAACCTAGCCCTTGCCATCATAACTGCATCTAACTTCTTACGATAAGTCATGTAATTGTTCAACATATCAATAAACGGTTTTTCCTCCAATAACTCCTTAAACTTCATTTCCAAATTTTCCAAAATCGCTTCCTTTTGCTCTTGAGTTAACGGTTTAACAATTTGTGGTGTTTTGGGTGGTGAATTAGATGAAGAACTCTCATTCTTAGGGGTGGAGGGTTGGGTAAGTTTGTTAAGTGGTGTTTTCTTTCTATTCGCTTTTCCCATTTTAACAATCTCTCCCTTTCCTACCTTCTCTTCTACCATATCATCCACATCAATCCTCATCTCTCCTAGTGCAAAATCAATCCTACACTTAGTCTTAACCATAAAATTTCTACCAAACACAACTTCCGGGTCACCAGCATTCCCATATTCCAAAACAATAAAATCAACTTTGAAAACGTGACCATGAATATTGACATTCACATCTCTCACCATCTTTCTTCCATAATCCTCATAGTCAAGCCTAACAAAACCAAGCTTACCAAGCATATCTTCTGTAATATAGTTGTCACCATACTCCATATTAAGCTGAGCATCCCAAGCTTTTATACCTTTCACACCACAAGGTGTAGAATACCTCATGAACGGTGCATCAAACTCCCTAGATGGTGCTCGTGTAAACACAACAACTCTCTTCTCCTTAGGTAAACAAACATGGTTTTCTCCAACTTCTTCTTTCTTTTCAAAATCAACCTTAACTTCTTCCAAAATATTTTCCAAAATCTCCAATGAATCACCTGAATCTTTCAGCATTTCTTCCAAATTCCTCAAGTACTCCGACACGCCGCTTAAACTCTCCATTTCACTTAAAAACTAACTATAACATAACCACAAGAAAACATGAAAATCCAAACTATTAGCATTGGGGTTAGTTATAATCAAAACATAAGCGAAATTGAAATCAACTCAAACAAACAAACAAGTTCAAACACTCTAAACATCAAAACAACTAAAAATTAAAAATTTGAAAAACTTTTTCCAAGGCATCCATCCGATCGGTTCCACTCTCCATCCCGATCGGATGGTTGAATCGTTAAATCCCAATTCGCCCAACTGAATCGGATGTGGGCAACATCCGATCGGTTGGATCGAATTTTCTAAAAAAAAAAAATCTCTCTTTATATATATATATATATATATATATATATTATATATATATATATATATATATATATAAAGCAACTAAATTAAAACTCTTTTTCTTTTCTTTTTTAATATAAAAACTAATAATTAAAAATAAACCAATTCATGAAAAATGAAACATAATTACTAACATTAAATTTTCATTAAACTAATTATTACTAAATCATTAACTAGCACTTAAATAAAAACTATTTAACTACTCATCATTAAACCTAAATTAACTATATTAACTAAATTTAATAAAACATTAAACACATTAAAACTATACTAATTACCCATATTAATCATCCTAATTAATCCAACACTTAAACATATAAAACTTAACATTAAAACTGAAAAATAACAAAAACTACACAAAATTAAAAATTTTACCGAGGCCACCAACCGATCGGATGGACATCCATCCGATTCAGTTGGCTCCGAACCAAACCTTTTTTTTTAACTTTTTTTTTTTACTTCAAACACTTATAAAACTAACATCCCAACTACCAAGTAGAATAATCAATTCCCCGGCAGCGGCGCCAAAAAACTTGATGTGTCGCGTTGTGTACAAGTTTTAAAAATTTATAAACACGATTTATCCTATTCTCTAATCAACACATACGAGCAAGTATACTCGTCCGTGATAGTAAAGGTGGGTAAGTCGAGATCGTCCCAAGGGAATTGTTGTTTGTACTAAGTAAAATAAGTTTTAACAAAAAGGGTTGTCAATCCAATTTGGTGTAAATTAAAAAGCAAGTAAAATTCAATCAAGCAAAAACATATACTTGTGTGTAATTCCTTAACTAATTGTATAGAGTAATCTATCAAGTTGGGTGTAACTTGTAGTGATGCACAACTAAATATGAATGACTCACAATCGATGGTTTTTCTTTTGAAAATCATTTCTAAGAATTCAATCTCATAGTTAGTTCCTTTCGGCCTTTCTCTAACTATTATGACAATTCTATTAACTCGTGGTTGTTTGAAAAGCAATTCTTATTTTATGAATTCTTACGAATCCTTTCGGCCTTTTCTCGTGATGAAATCGTTTCAAATCTATTTTAATGAGTCAATATGGTGCTTGTCACACACCATATCCCATACTAATTCGTGCACTAACGTTTTGGAATAAAAACATAAAGAAAATCCTTTCAGCCCTTTTTATTCTTTAGGATTGTTTTTACCAACAAATTAAGCAAGATTAGATTTTATTTCAACAAACTCATAAAACAAGATATGATTTCATGCATCACTATGAAAAATAAGACTACTCTCACAATTGTCACATCATACACACAAGTATACCAATAATCACTCCATAGCAAATATCATTAAACACAAGTAACAAATCATTCTTTCATTCTACTTAAAGTAAAAGTAGTTCATTATAACTCAAACAAGAAATACCTAGTTTTGAAATTACAAGAACTATAATTGTGGAACTATAGCAACCACACTCCTCCAATCGCCTATGGTCACACGTAAACAACTCCACACTCGAACACAACTCTTGAAACTTTAACTCAAGGTTTCCTGGACGTTTTCATAGCAATAACAAGCTTTCGGGCAATGATAATAAGTTTATCAAGAACTTGGTGTAAGCCTTACTAGGTTTTTGGTTGTCACCCTTTTTAAACTAGCCAAGGGTTCTTTAAATAAGTGAAAGAACTCCTCCTCTTTAAGTAAAAACGTCCACAATCAGTTAGTAAGCAGGAAATGATAAGCCACCATGATTACGGTGCTTAAATTCGTCATTAAATGCAAAGTTGTAACATCAGTCTCCTCCAACTGATCGGTATTGAGGTCCAACCGATCGGTTGGATCTCTCGGTAAATCCATCACTTCCCCATCATTATCGGATGCGAGCACCATCCGATTGGATGGGGCCTTCATGCATACACATTTTATTTTTTCTTCTTTTTCTTTTTCTTGTGTTTGATCCTTTGTTGTGCCACTAATTCCTTCCATAGAACTTGATCTTTTCTTGATATTTGAACATAGAAACCTTGACATTATCGAATCCTTGAGTTCTCGTGTGGTTTTTCTCTTGTTCTCATATCGGGAATCTTCCAATGTGCATAATTACTTCAATTATTCATCTTTTTATCATCTTTTCTTTTATTTGGCTATATTCACTTGCATATACACTTTTTCACGATTTAGTAACAAATACTAACAAATATAACCAGATATGATGCACAAAACTAACGATAACGCTACTGAAAACATGTTCATTCTAAGTGTTATCAATTAGGCATAAGAGGTTTTGTCTTGTTGTTACTGATGACTATAGCAGGTTTACATGGGTTTTCTTTTTAGGTTCTAAGGATGAGACACCTAGCATTCTTAAGACATTTATTACTGAGATAGAAAACCTAGTGGATAAGAAAGTAAAAGTCATTAGATGTGATAATGGGACAGAGTTTAAAAATAGAGTTATGGATGAGTTTTGCAAAGAAAAAGGTATTAGAAGGGAATTTAGTGTTGCTAGAACTCCTCAGCAGAATGGGGTTGCTGAGAGGAGAAATAGGACACTCATAGAAGCTGCTAGAACCATGTTAGCTGACTCTAAGTTGCCTATCACTTTTTAGGCTGAAGCAGTTAATACTGCTTGTTATGTGACAATAAGACACCTTATGAGCTTTTTAGAGGTAGAACTCCTGCATTAGGATTTCTTAGACCTTTTGGGTGTCATGTGACCATTCTGAATACCTTAGACCATCTAGGCAAATTTGATGGTAAAGCAGATGAAGGTTTCTTGGTTGGATATTCTCTCAATAGCAAAGCATTTAGAGTATACAACACAAGAACTAGGAAAGTTGAGGAAAACCTGCATGTTGAATTCTTAGAGAATAAATCTAATGTTGCAGGTGAAGGTCCAAAATGAATGGTTGTTTGATCTTGAGACACTAACCCAATCCATGAACTATGTACCAGTTGTTGCAAGAACTAATAATTTTGCAGGTACAAAAACTGATGATGAAACAACTAAAGCAGGTTTGGGTAAGGATAAAGATCAAGACCATGTGTTGATGCCAATATGAACAAGTGTGGATTCAACTTCAATGGATGGGAAACCTTCTACTGATGATGTTAAAGAAGGGATTGAAGGTATAAACAATGTAGATGGAACTGAGGAATAAGAGAATCAAGTTAACAGTACCAATGGTGATTGTACCATTGAGCCCCAATTTGATACTGCTGAGCCAAATAATCATACTGCTGGCTCATCAAACTCTAATGCAACGGATTTCTCAGAAGATGGGGTGGAGTTTGGCAATCTCCTACCGAACTATCAAGTTCTTACTACACCACACTCAAGAATTCACAAAGCCCACTCCCTGGACAATGTGATTGGAGATGTGCAATCTAGAGTGAAGACAAGGAAGCAACTCAGGACTTCAGATCAACAAGGGTTTGTTAGTGCAGTTTATGATGTAAAACAGCATGAAGATGCCAATGAATGTTTGTTAGTATGTTTCCTCTCACAAGCAGAACCCAAAAATGTTCTCAAAGCCTTAGAAGATTCAAGCTGGGTAGAAGCAATGCAGGAAGAGCTTCTCCAATTCAAAATTCAAAAGGTTTAGGTACTGGTGGATTTACCAAAGGGTATGAGGGTAATTGGCACAAAATGGGTTTTCTGGAACAAGAAGGATTAAAGGGGCATTGTGGTTAGAAACAAGGCTAGACTTGTAGCCCAAGGGTACACACAGGAAGAGGGTATAGACTATGAAGAATTTATTTGCACCAGTAGCAAGGATTGAAGCAATCAGGCTATTCTTGGCCTATGCTTCATTTATGGGCTTCACAGTTTATCAAATGGATGTTAAAAGTGCCTTCTTATATGGTACTATTGAAGAGGAGGTGTATGTATCAAAACCTCCAGGTTTTATTGATCCAAAGCAACCTGATAAGGTGTACAAAGTTGTGAAGGCTCTCTATGATCTACATCAAGCACCAAGGGCATGGTATGAAACACTGGCTTCCTATTTGATAGAAAATGGATTCCAAAGGGGCAAGATTGATCAGACTTTATTCATCAAGTAGGACAAGAAGGATCTCTTGTTAGTTCAGGTGAATGTAGATGACATTATCTTTGGATCTACAAGGAAGGACATGTTGTGAGGGAATCGATACACTGTAAGGTGGCTAAACCTTTGTGACTTTATGTAGATGATATATTGAGTTAATATGATTAAGTATGCGGAATCTACTTAACCACACTTAGAAGTTTATTTTGGTTATGGAAATGGAACGGTTATGTTTGTTATTTAACATGAACAATGAAAGCTTAATACCAAACGATTCAATATTATTCAAGATAATACGAGTGATCTTCACTATCACTAGGGTTACAAAGACCTTGAATCTTATGTTTCTAAGAATTGTGATATTGTTTCGTTTGTTCTATGTTCTTAACAGATATGAAAGTTCTAAAATTAAGCACTATTAAAAGACACTCACTTATTCTATCTTAGCTAAGATCTTCCTTTTATAGTCCAAGGAAGATCTTTACAATATTGTTAAGTCTTGTCAATCAACACATGTCTACTACTTGATTATCTTAAGTGTTGTGTAAGTAACCAAGGATACAACATGTATCTTACACATACAACTTGTATATGTATCTAGTCATGCACTTAAGAGTATAGAACTTGTTTACTCAACACGTATACAAAGATATTTTCTACCAAAAGTATTTAACTTTTGTGTACTTATCTATCCAGCAAGCAGACTTAACATTCGAATAGCAGACTTAATTTTGGTACTCACCATAATTAATCACTAGACTTAACCACCAGACTTAATATCCAAAGACCAGATACTTAACCAGGTACCAACCAGACTTAACACTACTGCAACCAAATTAATCACTTAAGAGAATTTCCCAATTCTTGATCTTCAGAAAATTTAATTCCCAACAATCCTCCCCTAAACATGTGAACCCTTTTCAACATGTTTCTTCTGAATTGAATTTCTGATTGTGAGTATCTTTCAAACACTTCATAGTCAGACCCTTGATCTGAGCTTTTTTCTGATCTGAGAGATTGAATATCTTTCTCAGTAACTCATCTGCTTTCTGTTCTTTGACTTCAACAATATCAATACTTATCTTCAGACTTCAAACATAGCCTAAAAGATTGTGCAATTTTCTTGGATGGAGGAATTATAAGAGGCAATGGTGCTGTGTATCTTGGATGCTTGTTTCAACAAGTGAAATCATCTTCCAGCATGCCTTTGCAAGTGATGAACAAACGTAGTGAACTGAAATTGAAACTGAAAGCTCCTAGATAGAACTTTCTCCTTTTGAATGCTTCATCCCTTCTGAATATATAAAATACTCCAGCTCTGTTCTTGTCATTTTCGACCTCCATGAATTCTAAGCATACTTCCTTCCTTTTATTGGTTAATCTTCCTCCCCTGATTTTATTATCTCCTCTGAGCTTTGAAGATTTCTCACCATGTACCAAAATATATCATCCCTTGGGGCAAAGAACCTTTCCTTCCTCCCCTGTTTGGAAGATCTCTCACTATCATCTGATCTACCAATTAGAACTTGTTGTCAGACAATGTTGTACATGAAGCCATCAATTCCTTAAAAGTTAGTTTGCTGCCCTCATCACTTCTAGGTGTGTAACCTCCTATGAGTGGTGAATCATGGGGCAATAACTCATAATCCATCATTTGATGGTTTTCTGAGTCATTTTTATTCCAAAAATCATTTTTAAGAAAATTTTTGACTTTTAGCAGTATGCATATGATTTTATTATTAAAAATCATACTGCTTCCAACCATTTTGAAGGGATCAAGTGTAGTTACAGACACTTAATCAAAATTTCGGTTTAAAGAAACCTCTGGTTGTGTGAGAACCAATGTTTTCAGTTATAAATAACTGCCTGTGTACAGATAAACCTATTCAAAAGGCTTTCCTGACAGGGTTTCCAGCTCATAGCAATTGTTGCCTCTAACACAAGTGTTAGATTCAGTTTTACTAGCTGTTCTTTCTATCAGATGTCCTTAGACTTGCTCATTATACTTGAAAGTATAAAATGATAGAAAGTGAGTTGTATCAGTTACTTTCTGATCAACTAAACCATTAATTCAATGTGAAACATCATAATCAGGTTTCAAGAAAGAAGTTTTAAGGAGTTTTAAATTCCCAAACTCTTTTTATCATGAACCTATTATGTCAGCAAGTAGTATCATCATTCTGCTGCTCACACATTTCACTTGAAACTTCCGTTGTGCTCAAATATTCATACCTGAAATTGTTAGTCAAAAACCAAAAGAACAATGTACAAAGCACTTGTCTTGAATTAGAATAATCATAGGACTAACTGTAAGAATAACACAATTTCAATTTGTACTGGCATCACAAACTTTTGTAATAGCAGCATTAATTTATAAAGTTAACAGCACAAACAAAAATGTATATACAAAAACACATCAGATTGAAAAATTCAAAGATTAAACATTCCAATACTTGCTACCAAGTACTGAAACCTTCTAACATCAAAAGCTTTTGTAAGAAGATCTGCAAAGTTATGATCTGAAGCTATTTTCATTACTTGAATTAACTTTTTGTCATTGCAATCTCTAATGAAATGATGTCTAATTTCAATGTGTTTTGTTTTAGAATGTTGCACTGGATTTTTAATAATGCAAATTGTACTACTATTATAAATATGAATGACAGTGTTCATGAAATTGTACCCATAATCAAGAAGTTGGTTTTGAAGCCATAGAACTTGACCACAGCAACTTGCAGTAGCTACATATTCAGCCTCAGTGGTTGAAGTTGCCACAATAGTTTGCTTCTTACACTGCCGTGAGATAAGTCTACACCCAAGGAATTGACATCCTCCAGTTGTTGACTTTTTGTCCAAGCTAGCACCAGCATAATCACTATCCGAATATGCTACCAAGTCAAAAGGTGACTCCCTAGAATACCATAGACTCAACCTTGGTTGACCCTTGAGATATCTAAAAATTCTCTTGACTGATGTTAAATGAGAAACCTTTGGAGTTACTTGAAATCTTGCACAAGCACAAACAGAGAACATGATATCAGGTCTTGATGATGTAAGATACATCAAAGATCCTATCATAGATCTGTATGTGTGTACGTCCACATTATCTCCATCTAAGTCTTTAAGAAGTGGCTTCTCAGAGTCCGTTGGTGTGCTTGCTACTTTTGAATCAGCAAATTGAAATTTTCTAAGTATCTCTGCAACATATTTGTCTTGAGAGATAAAGATTCCTTCACTTGATTGCTTAACTTGCAGACCCAAAAAGAATGTAAGTTCTCCCATAGAACTCATCTGAAACTTATCATGCATAAGTTTCTCAAACTCCAAACACATCTTCTTCCTTGTAGATCCAAAGATAATGTCATCCACATAAACCTGCACTAACAGAAGATCCTTCTTGTGTTGTTTGATGAAAAGTGTTTGATCAATCTTTCCTCTTTGAAATCCATTCTCTATTAAGTAGGAAGCCAGTGTTGCATACCAAGCTCTTGGTGCCTGATGAAGGCCATATAGAGCTTTAACTACTCTGTAATCTCTGTCTGGATGTTCTGGATCAATGAAACCAGGAGGTTGTGAAACATAAACCTCTTCTTCAATAGTACCATATAAAAAAGCACTCTTGACATCCATTTGATAAACTGTGAAGCCTAAAAATGAAGCATAAGCTAAGAAAAGCCTAATTGCCTCAATTCTTGCTACTGGAGCAAAAACCTCATCATAGTCTATCCCTTCTTGTTGTGTGTACCCTTGGGCTACTAATCTAGCCTTATTCCTAATCACTATTCCCCTTTCATCCCTTTTATTCTTGAAAACCCATCTAGTGCCAATTACCTTTTCATCCTTAGGTAAATCAACTAGCACCCATACCTTCTGAATCTTGAACTGAAGAAGCTCCTCTTGCATAGCCTCTACCCAGCTTGAATCATCTAGGGCTTTAAGAATGTTCTTTGGTTCATCTTGTGAGAGAAAACATACAAACAAGCAAGAGTTTGAAAACTCATGCTGTTTTGAAGCATAAAGGGAATCAAGAAGCCCTTGTTGGTCTGAAGACATCAGTTGTTCCTTGTCTTCACACCTGATTGTACATCTCCAATCACATTTTCCAGGGAGTGAACTTTGTGAATCCTTGTGTGTGGTGTAGAAGGAACTTGATAATCAGGTGGGAGATTTCTCAAATCCACCCCATCTTCTGTTAATTTTGCTTCTTCTGTTAAGTCTGTTTCATCAGCATTATCAACAGCAGAACTATTTTCTTGTTCCTTTGTTCCATCTTCCTTGTGTTCATCTTCAACATCTTCTTTAGCTTTACCAGAAGAAGATTCACCATTTATTGAAGTTGAATCCACACTTGTACTTGACCATATTGGCATCATCACATAATCTTGATTTGTCTCCTTTTCTAACCTTGCCTCATCTGTTGTTTCATCAGCTTTTGAACCTGAAAATTCATTAGTTTCTACAACAATAGGCACATAATTCATTGAATGGGTTAGAGTCTCAAGATCAAATAGCCATTTCGGTCCTTGACCTTCTACATTGGATTTATGCTCTAAAAATTCCACATGCAGGTTTTCCTCTACTTTCTTAGTTCTTAAGTTGTATACTCTAAATGCTTTACTATTGAGAGAATATCCAACTAAGAATCCTTCATCTGCTTTACCATCAAACTTTCCTAGATGGTCTAAGGTATTTAGAATTGTCACATGACATCCAAAAGGTCTAAGAAATCCTATTGCAGGAGTTCTACCTCTAAAAAGTTCATATGATGTCTTATTGTGAGGCTTGACAACTAAAACTCTATTCTGGACATAGCAAGCAGTGTTGACTGCTTCAGCCCAAAAAGTTATAGGTAGCTTAGAGTCAGCTAACATAGTTCTAGCAGCTTCTATTAGTGTTCTGTTTTTCCTTTCAACTACTCCATTCTGTTGTGGAGTTCTAGCAACACTAAATTCTCTCCTAATACCTTTTTCTTTGCAGAAATCATCCATAACTCTATTCTTAAACTCTGTCCCATTATCACATCTAATGATTTTTACTTTCTTGTCTACTAGGTTTTCTATCTCTGTAATGAAAGTCTTAAGGATGCTAGGTGTCTCATCCTTAGAGCTTAAAAAGAAAACCCATGTAAATCTACTATAGTCATCAGTAATAACTAGACAATATCTCTTATGCTGCATACTTCTAACATTTGTAGGACCAAATAAGTCCATATGAAGCATAAACAATGATTGATTGATAGAGTTAAAAATCTTGGGCTTACAAGTGGCTTTGTGTTGTTTGCCTTTAAGACAAGCAATGCATGTTTGGTCATTTTCAAATCGTTTTTGAGGTAAACCTCTTACCAAACCATTCTTAACAATCTGATTTATGGTTTTGAAATTAATATGACCAAGCCTCCTATGCCATTTCATTGATTCATCCAATGTGGCCTTTACAACAAGACAGTTAAATCCTTTTTAGGAAAAATGTTCGTCATATCAACACTGTACATATTGGCCTTTCTTGGAATTTTAAGAAGTACTTGACTTTCATCAGGCATCTTAAAATCAGAAGAGAGTACAAAACATTCAGTATCAGTAAAAAGAACTTTGTTCTTTTTGTCACACATTTGTGAGACACTAAAAAGATTATACTTAAGCTCTTGCACATAGTACACATCTTCAAAATCTAAATTTCCAGTTTTAATTGTACCTTTACCATAAATTTTTCCACCAACACCTCCTCCAAAGGTAACATAGCCTCCATCTATTGATTGAAAATCTGAGAGATAAGACTTGTTTCCTGTCATGTGCCTTGAACATCCACTATCTGAGTATCCTTGATCCTCTTGTTTATCAGTTGAATGTTCCTGCACAAGAATAAGAAGTATTAGTTTTCTTTGGGGATCCAAGCCATTACTGACATGGATCTGCCTCTTGCATCAATGAAATGTAATCTTTTGAGAACAGTTGATGCAACATTGAATTTAAGAATCCAACATGTTGAGGCCTTAATAGCATTTGCCCTGTTTCCCTTAGCAGTAGTATGAACTACATGCTTAGCATCAGAATCTGCTAGCTTTGTAGTTGTACCCTTTGGTTTCCAAACTTGTTTTTGGACCACTGCTTTTGTTTGAATGGACCTATTAACAGTTGTTGGTGCATGTTTTGAAGTTATTTTTGCACTTTTAACTGTTGGTTTTGGGTAAACAGTCTTAAATGGTCTAGCAGTATTAACTTGTTTTAAGCCAGACTTAATTGAGACTGTTTTGGGTGTTATTCTATTAAAATTAGAGTGAAAGTGAGATTTAGGTGTTTGCCTTTTGTAGTTCACTCTATTGTTTTCATACCCAGATACCCATTGGTTGCAGAAAGCTGCAAGATGGTCAAAACTACCACATGTGTAACAAGCTTTGTTATAAAAAATAAAGTCATCACCTAGTTGATGAGACTTGAGGTTATTCCAATTCCTTTGGTTACCTCTGGGCTTGTTTGTAGTTCTAATTGTTCACAATATCTAACTGGTTGCCTAACATGTTTTTCATTGGACTTAGGCCTATCAGTATTGTGTTTGACTATCTTAGGAACACTTGTTCCTGCTTTCTTAACCAAGTCAGGTTTAGACATAACCTGTTCTTCTTCATCACTATCAGATGTACAGTCTTCAACAACTATAGCATCTGGTTTCCTAACAGAGGACACCTTGTCCTCAGGAAGTGAAGTTTTACATAAACACTCACTTACTTTCTCTACCTTAGGACTCTCAGTAGACTTAGAACCATATTCCATTATTGGTTCTTGAAACTCAGCAAATCCTGTGTGTACTAGGTCAATACCAGAGGTGAAGGAACACCTCTGTATGGTGGAGGAGCAGACTTGTATCCAACACCAGACTTGGCTCTATTGATTACTTGAGCTTCCCAAATTTTATTAATTCCCTTTGAGGCATGACTAAAGCATTTACTGTTATCATAACATTTTCAGTTTTATTTTTGTGCTTTGCTAGTGAGTCATTTAGCACAATAATACACTCATCTTTGAACTCTATTTTTCTTTTTAAAACATTCATGTCATCAGTAAACTTAGATTCATTTCCTTGAAAATGTAAGATTTGTTTTTCAAGAACAGTTAGACCTCTTTTATGATTAGCTAAATTAGCCATATAGTCATACAGCTTTTCTAGTTTGTGGAAAGGATTCAAACACTTGGGATGTGAATCTTAGTAACGTGTTTGAGAGATATTTATGTATGAATGTGTTTAGCATGCGGAATCTACTACAACACACTTAAAAGAACACAAAGGTGGTGAGTTATGTAAACGTGAGTATGTAATGAACAAGGAACACAATTTTAGTTAACACAAAACGATTCAATATTATTGATGAAATAATACGGATGATCTAAATATCTCCGGGATTACAAAGTAATCTTGAATCTTAGATTGTAAAAAGGATTTGTGAGTTGAGTAACTAAGTTACTTGAGAGATAGTTCGGTTTTGGTTAATAGTTGGAAAGATGCATGCATGAAGTGGTGACTTAGGAAACCTTTTATACGATAAGGTACCCAAATTACAAGTTGTCAAGTGGTTGAATATAATACTTTACTTTGACTATTCTAGCCTACAATTAAATACAACTACCAATGTACAACTCTGTAATATTCTTCTGTGAACCACAGAAGACTAAACTACTTCTACATAACGTATAACAATGTACAAAGACTAATAATTCCACTAAATATCTATTACAAAATATCTAACAACTTGACATAATGCTTGGCAGGATCTTTATCAACTAGCAGTACCTTCTACCCAGAAGGTACTGTTAGTACATCTTCATACTCTTCAAAATCAACTAGCAGGCTCTTTGACATCTTTGGCAGGCTCTTTGACTTGAACATTTTATTCCCAACAATCCTCCCCTAAACTTGTTATTTCCATTAAAATACACAAGTTTCTGATGAATAAAATACATACCTTGAGGATTTGAGGGAACTCTTCCAAAAACCTTCACTCTCTGTTCTTCCTTTTTCTTTCACATTGCTCAAATATGCTCCTCAGCAAACTTTGAACAATTTCTAAATTCTCTTCATCTTTGTCACATCTTAATCTCTTGGAGATCATAGTTTTAAGCACTTCATAACTAAGTAGATACTCTTTCTCAGCCAACATGAAGAGTTCAATCCCACTTGATGTGTAAAGATGATGAATACTGCTAAGGCTTAGAAATTCCCATGTTGTTGAAGGATCATAATAGGGAAATTTCCAATGAACATCTTTGGGATCAGGATCAAACATCCTATTGAATTCTACCCATAGTTCCTGTTCCTTAACATCAGTACTAGAATTTGTGTCTAGCCTAATCTGCACTAGATTCCACAATTCTTCCAAGTCTGCTCTGTCACATGCTCTAACTAGATTTTCAAAATTCTTAAAGATAGCAAACTGACCCCCAACCCTTATTATTTTCCATGACTTTCCTAATCTATCATGGTTGATCTCCCAATCAATAATAGGGCATCTACAGCTAATTGGATCAGCATGTATGATAGTTGGCAAAGTAATTAACATCTTACTTACTTGCTCTGTGTCCAATTTTGCTACTTCTTTCTTCTGAGCATCTTTCTTCTTTATTGAGGGCTTTGCATCAGATGGAACTTTGTAGTAAAGACTTCTGTAGGCTTGAAGATACAAGTAGTAGATTTCATCATTAGATTTCTTCTTCAGTTGATAATCAGTCCAATTTGCTTGACCTTTTAGAAATCTCTTCATAAAAGTCACTTGATCTTTCCATGATTTGCCCACCTTAAAACCTCTTTTCTCACTTTCTTTCATCTTTTCAAAAATGTCAGCCAGAGCTGCTTCTTTATACTTCTTGTTGATAAAAGATTCAAGTTCTGCTGTCTTCTCATCAGAATTGAGATTCTTGTCATTTACTATCATTGATGCTTGGCCTTTCACAATTGGATCATTAGCAATAATCCATTGCATTTGTGCATCAAAGGTTTCTTGAGCAATTTGAGTATCAAGAAGAGTCTGAGCATCTTTTTGCTCTTTCATCTCTGTTAGCATCTTGAAGCTCAAGTGCTTTCAGTTCTTCTTCATGAATTCTTTTGGCCTCTTCTTCATCTCTAGCTATCTGTGCTTGCTCTGATTTCTTTAACTTTTTGGGCTTTGGCTCATCTTCAACCATAATGCTCTTGCCCTTATCCTTTGGAGTTGGTTCTTGGGATGGAGCAGTGGATTGCTCATCAGTAATAAATAACCTCCCTTGAACAAACAAATCTCCTTGAGGCTCTAAGTCCCACTTTCTTTTGTACACTTTCTCAGCAGACCCTTTGTACTCTATTGCCAATAGCCTCTCAATCCTAGCAGGCTCTTGTTCTGGCCTAGCAGGCTCTTGCCCTGCACCAGCAGGCTCTTCATCATAAACTTGAGTTCCTTCATGGAATTCAAATTGAGCCTCCTCTTCATCTTCAGAACTATCCATCCTCCCCTTTTTGGAAGAGTGACCTAACCTATCAGCATCTGATTTTGAAGAACTAGATAAAACAACCTTTGCAGATCTTTTACCCTTTAGCTTCTTCACTTCACCCTCCAATTTCTTTACCCTCTTGACTAATTTGATGTTGATCTCAGAAAATTTCTTGTTTTGACTTTTAAGAGCATCTTCTAAGAACTTCACCTTGTCTTTTAGTTCTTGCATTGTCTGAGGTGATTGGGTTTGTGATACATGATGTGATGATGTTGGTGGTGTTGCTGATGGTACTGGAGATGGTATTGGTGATGTTTGATGTGTTGGTGAGATGTAACCAGTTGAAGAACTAGATGATGGTGATTCAGCTGATGGTGTTGGTTCTTCAGGATGTTGTGGTAACATTTCATCAAATAGTGGTATTTCTTCCCCTCTAAAACCAATTCTCATGTTTGAAAATACTTTGTGAGAAAGTTTGGGTGTTTCATAAAGTGTGTGTGGGGGAAGCAACAAATGTTTTGATTTTGCAATGATGGATGAAATAAATCTTGGATACATCAAAAACTTTGTTTCACTATTCACATTTTTAGTCAATCCTTCAAAAATATGTTTGGAAAAATTGTATTTTCTGTTTGTAGCCAAGCAGATGAGAGCAGAAGCCATGTTTCCACTAAATTGCTCCCAAGAGGTTTTCTTCTGGCTCAAACAATGAAGGATTGTGTGAATCAAAAATCTCCATTGTGGAGTAAGATGTTCTTTAGAAAAGTGAGTTTTGTAGAAGTAGCATGATACCCCATTATTTCTAAATTTTCAAAAATTTCAGTATCTGGCAACTGACTAATACCATCAGAATCATCCAAATGAAGATGTCTTCTTATGGATGACTCAGTAAGAGTCAAAAGTTTGCCATCCACTTTGGCCTTAATCCTTTGTTCCCCATTTTCAGAAGTTTTAATTTTAGCAGTTTGCCAAAATTGTAAAATTTGAGATTCATAAATAGTGGGATTGACTAGTAAAGAAAACCTGATGTAGGAGTTATTTAAAAAGTCCACTACTTGATGAAATGAGGCATTATCCTCTGACTTCTCCAAAAATGCTAATTGATTGTGACGTTGGACAAAGTTTAGAACAACTGTGGTATCCATAATGAAAATTTTGAATATGATGATGGGATTTGTTGGTGGTACTGGTAGAAGATGAAAGGTGTAAGTTAATTGTGATAAGGACTGATGAAAGATGATATTTGAGAATTACTTTTAACCGACAATAAGAAAGATTATAATAAGTAAATGTAAAGGCGGTTAAAAAGATCTTTTATATGAGAAATATAATATAATATAATCATCAGTAATTTACATAACTACCCCAACGGCTAATTTTAACTACCAGGCCCAACGGCTAAAACTTTTTCTGACAGGCTCAACGGCTATCTAGCAGTACCATTTTACTCTAGCAGTACCAATTTTTGAACTACCAGTACCTTTGAAAGTTTTATAAAAATCCCTTATAGTTTTTAGCAAACTACCAGCTATCAACGGATTTGAGTTGTCTTTACCAAAAGCCGTTTGCTTAAGGACTAGCTAACTATTTACAATTAAGTATGGTTAGTTAACAACCATATAGTTTTTGGTAAACTATCAACCATCAACGGATTTGAGTTGTCTTTACCAAAAGCCGTTTTCTTATGGACTAGCCAGCTCTTAAGTTTGTAAAAACTTGGTGAACTGAATACCAAAAGCCATATTGGCCTAAAGATGGTGCAATTTCCTTGGATGGAGGAAATTAAAAAGGCAATGATGCTGTGTATCTTGGATGATTGGTTCAACAAGTGAAATCATCTAATTGCATGCCTTTGAGTTGAAACTTTCCTTAGTTTGATCTAGATAGAACTTTCTCCTTAAGAAATGCTTCATCCCTTCTAGATATGTGATCTAATTCTCTCTTTTTCAACTTTTGCATCATCTTGTATGCTCTTGTCTTTTTCCTTCATAAATTGGTTTTTCTTCCATTCTGGGCTATCATATCCTCCCCTGAGATTGTTACCTCCCCTGAGATTAATATAACTTTTGTTTCCCCCTTTTGTTTGAAAGATCTCTTGTTTTGTTATCAACCTGAAATGTGTTAGTTGCAAACCAAAAGAACAAAGTGCAAAGCACTTGATCTATAGCATTTTAAACATTTAAGCATCAATATGAACAAAACCTAGCAAATTTTATATTAGCAGGACCAATTATGAATTGACAGTACCTATTGACCAACTAGCAGTTTCATGTTTAAAAGCCAATACCAGTGAATTTTATGTACAAAAACACATGTTTTTCAAAGATTTATCATTCCAATACCTCCTACAAGATATTTGAATCTACCTAAATCAAAAGCTTTGGTGAGAAGGTCTGCATAATTCTTTTCAGAATCAATTTTAACAACTTGAATTAACCTTTTCTCATTGCAATCCCTTATGAAATGGTGTCTGATTTCAATGTGTTTTGTTTTTGAGTGTTGAACTGGGTTTTTAATGATACATATAGTACTGCTATTGTCAATATAAATAATGGTGTTAAGAAAATTGTACCCATAGTCAAGCATTTGATTTTGGATCCAAAGAACTTGCCCACAACAACTTGCACTAGCAACATATTCTGCTTCAGTTGTAGAGTTGGCCACCATTGTTTGTTTCTTGCATTGCCAAGAGATGAGTCTGCAACCAAGAAATTGACATCCACCAGTTGTGGATTTTCTGTCTAGAGTTGCACCAGCATAGTCACTATCCGAATAAGCCACTAATTCAAAAGATGATTCCCTTGGATACCAAAGACCCAACCTAGGTTGACCCTTAAGATATCTAAAGATTCTTTTTACTGCTGTGAGATGAGAGATTTTGGGATGTATTTGAAACCTTGCACATACACATACTGAGAACATGATATCTGGTCTTGATGATGTAAGGTACATCAAAGACCCAATCATTGATCTATAATTATGCAAATCCATATCTTCTCCTTCAGCATCCTTGAGTAGCCCTTTATCTGGATCCATTGGTGTACTTGCAACCTTAGAATCAGCAAACTGAAATTTCCTTAGGATCTCTACTACATACTTATCTTGGCTGATAAATATGCCTTCTTGAGTTTGTTTCACTTGGAGACCCAAAAAGAAAGTAAGTTCCCCCATGGAACTCATTTCAAACTTACTATGCATAAGTTTTTCAAATTCTACACAAAAGTCTTGGTTTGTTGATCCAAAGATAATGTCATCAACATAAATCTGCACTAGCAAGATGCCTTTCTTTGTTCTTTTGATGAACAAAGTTGGATCAATCCTGCCTCTTTGGAATCCACTTTCTAGTAGAAAACAAGCCAATGTTTCATACCATGCCCTAGGAGCTTGGTGTAGGCCATAAAGAGCCTTGGTAACCTTATAAACCTTGTCTGGATACTCTGCATCAATGAAGCCTGGAGGTTGAGAGACATATACTGGTTCTTCAATTTCACCATATAAAAATGCACTCTTAACATCCATTTGATAGACAGTGAAGCCAATGTATGAAGCATAGGCCAAGAAAAGCCTAATTGCTTCAAGTCTTGCAACTGGAGCAAACACTTCTTCATAATCTACCCCTTCTTCTTGAGTATATCCTTGGGCTACCAATCTTGCTTTGTTTCTGATCACTATACCCCTTTCATCTTTCTTGTTTCTGAAAACCCATTTGGTTCCAATTGCCCTGTGACCTTTGGGCAAATCAACCAATATCCAAACCTTCTGAATCTTGAATTGGAGAAGCTCTTCTTGCATTGCTTCCACCCAACTTGCATCATCTAAAGCTTTGTTTATGTTTTTGGGTTCAGCCTGAGATAGAAAACATGAAAACAGGCATATATTGGAAATATCATGATTCTTTTCTTCATAAATAGAGGAGATAAACCCTTCTTCGTCTGAAGACAATACTTGAGATAAACCAACTTGAGATCTTGTTCTAACACCAGAATTTATGCTACCAATCACATCATCAGTTGAGTGATCTTTGAGAATTCTAGTGTTGGGTGTTTTAGGAACTTCATAGGTAGATGGAAGATTGCTAATCCCCACCTCTTTTGGTAAAGAATCATCTATTTGAACATTCAATGGCTCAGCAGTATCAATACTTGAACTAGCAGGACCATCTGGTGAACTAGCAGTACCATTGTCATTAGCACCACTTTCTTGATTTTCTTGATTCTGAGTTCCATGATCTTCTTCATTGCCTTCATTTCTTATGTTTGAAGGTTCTTCTTGACTTGAAGATAGATCCATTCCTTTCCAAATTGGCATCCAGATGTAATCTTGATCTTTAGGAGTTTCAACATTTTCTTCAAAACCTGCATCATCATTAGTATTTGTACCTGAAACAGGCACATAATTCATAGATTCTGAAAGCCTATCAATATCAAACATCCAATCTGGTCCAATTCCTTTCACATTTGTTAGTTTCTCTTGAAACTCTATGTGAAGATTCTCTTCCACTAGCCTAGTGCAAGTGTTAAACACTCTATAGGCCTTACTCTGCAAGGAATACCCTATCAAATAGCCTTCATCTGCTTTTCCATCAAACTTGCCTAAATGATCTTTGGTATTGAGAATAGTGACATGACAACTAAAAGGTCTCATAAAACTTAAAGATGGTGTTCTACCAAAGAAAAGTTCATAAGGTGTCTTTCTATGTGGCTTTGTCACAAGAACCCTGTTTTGTACATAACAGGCAGTACCAACTGCTTCAGCCCAAAATGAAATAGGCAATTTAGAGTCTACTAACATAGTTCTAGCAGCCTCTATAAGTGTTCTATTCTTCCTTTCTGCTACTCCATTTTGCTGTGGGGTTCTAGCTACACTAAATTCCCTTTTTATGCCTTTTTCCTTGCAAAAGTCATCCATAACCCTATTCTTGAACTCTATCCCATTGTCACATCTGATGAATTTGACTTTCTTATCAGATTGGTTTTCTACCTCAGTGATATAAGATTTAAGAATCTCACTAGTTTCATGTTTAGATCTTAAAAAGAAAACCCAAGAGAATCTGCTATAATCATCAGTAACAACCAGACAATATCTTTTACCATTCAAGCTACATACATTAGTAGGACCAAAGAGATCCATATGAAGCATATATAAAGCCTGAGAAATAGAGTTTTGGGTCTTGGGCTTACAAGAAGCTCTATGTTGTTTGCCTTTTAGACAATCAACACAGGATTGGTCATTTTGGAAAATCTTTTTGGGTAAACCTCTTACCAAATCATATTTTGCAATAGTGTTGATTGTTTTAAAGTTTACATGACCAAGCCTTCTATGCCAAAGCATAGATTCATCCAATGAGGCTTTTGCTACCAAACAAGTTAAACTCTCCTTAGGATCAATGTTCTTTAAATTAACATTGTACATATTGTTCCTTTTTGGGATTTTAAGAAGGATCTGACTCTCATCAGGCATTTTAAAATCAGAAGAAAGAACCATACATTCATTGTCAGTAAATAGAACATTGTTCTTTTTGTCACACATTTGTGAGACACTAAGGAGATTAAACTGAAGTTCTTTCACAAAATACACATTTTCAAAATCTAGTTTACTGGTTTTGATAGTACCTTTACCAGTGATCTTTCCTTTTATTCCTCCCCCAAAGGTAACATATCCTCCATCAAATGTTTTGAAGTCTGAGAGGAATGACATGTTGCCTGTCATGTGCCTTGAACATCCACTATCTACATATCCTTGATCTCCAATATCAGATGAATGTTCCTGCACATGAATAAACATATTAGTTTCCTTGGGGTACCCAAGCCATAACAGACTTGGGTTTGCCTCTTGCATCAATGAAATCAAACCTTTTCAGGATTGTTGATGCACCTTTTGATTGGATTGGTTTCCAAATCCAACATGCTGAGGACTTAACAACACTTTCCCTTTTAATCCATTGTGTGGTCTTTGGTCTATCAGTACCAATTTTGGAAGTACCATTTGGTCTAGCAGGACCTTTGGTTTTTGGTTTCCAAATTTGTGTTTTGACCACAGATTTCTTTTGAATAGGACTATTCACAACTTTTGGTACATATTTGAAAGTGTTTCTTGTACCTTTATCAGTTGGTTTTGTAATAACAGGCTTATTTTGTCTAACAGTATGTTTAACATTTGTGGTGTTAGACTTAACAAAACTTTTTCTGGGGTGAGTAACATTTGTTTTAGACTTTGATTTACTCCCAGAAACCCATTTATTACAATAAGCATGAAGATGATTAAAGCTACCACAGTAATAACAAGCCTTATTGAACATAACAAAGTCATCACCTAGTTGTTGTGACTTAAGGTTGTTCCAATTTCTTTGGCTTCCTCTAGGTTTGTTATTACATTTTTCACAACTTTCAACTGTTTTCAAAACAGCTTTAGCCTTAGCCTTAATTTCTACTTTCTTAGGACTGATTGGTCCTACTTTGATTCCTTTGATAGGAATAGTCTCATCTTCATCATCAGATACCCAATCCTCAATAATTAGAATATCTGGTTTCTTATCAGTGAGCACCTTAGAGGGTGAGGCAATCTTAGCACTCTCAGAAGGTTCACTTTTCTCTACAGGTTTAGCCAATGGTTTGTTAATGATTTCATGCAAACCTGATTCAGCAAGATCTGATCCTGGGGGACAAGGAATTCCTCTATGAGGAGGTGGACATTTATTGTATCCTATCCCTGATTTTATTCTCTTATTCATCTGATTCTCAACTATGCTTCTAGTGCAATCAGAAGCAATTTCCAATTTGGTAACAGTCAGTTGAATATTATCTCTAGCCAATGTCACTTTAGTACACTCAGTTCTTAGCATTTCTATTTCTGAATCTTTCAAAAATATTTGTCTATTAAGATTAGCTTTTGCATCAGAAAAGGTAAGTTCATTTTCTCTAAAGTGAATGATTTGTTTTTCAAGCTTGGCCATACCACACTTATAATTAACTAATGTTTGATTGGTTTTTCTTTCTTCTACTTTCAGCTCATCATAAAGTTTTATATAAGATTTTAATTCATCAAAAGCTTTACAAGTAGTAGAACATTTTGTAATTTGTACCTCAGGAGTGGAGAATGCCATCAAAGCCAATTCATCTGAAGTTGACTCATCTTCACCCATGAAACTCCAATCAAAACCCATGCCATCAATAGCAACCATTGCTTTGGGCTCAGCAACTTCTACAACCTTACTCTTGCTTTCAAAGCTTCCTTTCTTCTCAAAGCTTCCTTTATTCCTGTTGTCAAACCCTCTACTCTTGTCATCCTGCTTCTTAGGTCTTCTACACTCTCTAGAGTAGTGACCCTTCATGTGGCAGTTGTAACACTCCACTTTTGACTTATCATACCCAGCAGGCTCATTACCATCTATGGTAATCTTCTTACCAGTCCTCATCAACAACTTCTTAGCCCTTATGCTTAGAAGTGAAAGTTGCCACTTTATGTCCATCTCTTCAAGATCATCAGGATGAATCTCTTGAAGATCTTCAAAAGTTAGTATGGACCCATTATGTTGTGATGTAAGAAAGGCACACCCAATTGTTTCATCTAAAATGGTTTTGGTACTACTGGAAGTACTAGCAGTACCAAAGTTTGTGTTGGCAGTACCTTCTTCTCTGCCATCTTTTTCTTCATCAACAACCTTTGAGATGTTTGGAGATGAAACAAAAGCCATATTTCCTGAGCTTGACCCAGTAGTCTTCTTTACTTCATGCTCTACTATTTTGAAATTGTTGTAGAGATCATTAAGACTCATCTGATCAATATCTGGCTTATTTTTCCAGACAATGACATGCATGGACCATTCTGTGGGTAAACTCCTAAGAAATTTGGAGTTTAAATCTTCTTGAGTTATCATCACTTCATGGATGGCTAACTGGCTTGAAAGCTTTTGAAGTCTATTGAACATACTGTCCAAAGACTCATTTGTTGTGGCTGTGAAGTTCTCAAACTGCTGTTTGAGAAGTGTTTTCTGTGTTTTCTTGGTAGCATCATTACCACCAAATCTAGCCATAATAGCTTCAAAAAGGGTTTTAGCATCTTTGTATTTATTAAAGATCAAAAGCTGATCATTTGGAATAGTCATCAGTAACATACTCCTGGCTTTTAGATCATCTTGCTTCTGAATTTTTTCTTCTGCACTTCCTGGTTGTGTTTGTATTTGTGTTACAAGAGCATCATTTACTGTGGTAGTGGTGATTGAGGGTTTAAATGAGTTGCCTTCTTCAATGATCTCCCAAAGTGCATAGTCTTGCACTTGGAAATATTGTTCTACCCTCAGTCGCCACATATCAAACTCATTTTGCTTGAGTAATGGAAGTTTAGCTGCAACATTTGTTTGAATATGTTCAACATCCATTGTTCTTTTAATTTGTAAATATCAGCCTGGCTCTGATACCACTTGTGGAAAGGATTCAAACACTTGGGATGTGAATCTTAGTAACGTGTTTGAGAGATATTTATGTATGAATGTGTTTAGCATGCGGAATCTACTACAACACACTTAAAAGAACACAAAGGTGGTGAGTTATGTAAACGTGAGTATGTAATGAACAAGGAACACAATTTTAGTTAACACAAAACGATTCAATATTATTGATGAAATAATACGGATGATCTAAATATCACCGGGATTACAAAGTAATCTTGAATCTTAGATTGTAAAAAGGATTTGTGAGTTGAGTAACTAAGTTACTTGAGAGATAGTTCGGTTTTGGTTAATAGTTGGAAAGATGCATGCATGAAGTGGTGACTTAGGAAACCTTTTATACGATAAGGTACCCAAATTACAAGTTGTCAAGTGGTTGAATATAATACTTTACTTTGACTATTCTAGCCTACAATTAAATACAACTACCAATGTACAACTCTGTAATATTCTTCTGTGAACCACAGAAGACTAAACTACTTCTACATAACGTATAACAATGTACAAAGACTAATAATTCCACTAAATATCTATTACAAAATATCTAACAACTTGACATAATGCTTGGCAGGATCTTTATCAACTAGCGTACCTTCTACCCAGAAGGTACTGTTAGTACATCTTCATACTCTTCAAAATCAACTAGCAGGCTCTTTGACATCTTTGGCAGGCTCTTTGACTTGAACATTTTATTCCCAACATAGTTGATCATCAAATTTCTTTTTAAGGTCTTCATAAGCTTTAAGAGCACAGCATGATTCAGTACATTTTATAATAGAATTTACCTCTGAATCAGAAAAGGCCATTAGAGCCGTCTCAGTGGCCACAAGAGCAGCATTTGTTGGTGCTTCCTCTTCATCAGCCAAGAAGCTCCAATCATAGTTAACACCATCTATGGCTAGCATAGCCCTTGGTTCTTCCACTGTGACTTCCTTCTTCTTCTCTTGCTTATACCATGTGTTTCTATTATCCTGCTTCGTTGGGTTTCTACACTCTCTAGCAAAATGTCCCAGCCTTTGACAGTTGAAACACTCCACTTTCTTTTTATCAAACCCAGCAGTTTCATTACCATTGATGGTAATCTGCTTACCAGTTCTCTGCCAGAACTTCTTAGCCCTCATGCTAAGTAAAGCAACCTGCCACTTGATATCCATCTCTTCTAAATCATCATCATCCACCTGCTCAAGGTCTTCATGATTTAGAGTAGAACCACTAGATTGACTAGACATAAATACATAGAATGATGGATCTCCAAGTCCAACAACATTCTTCTGTGAACTAGTAGTAGGACCACCATAGTTAGCAGTAGAAACACCTTCATCTTCATCTACCTCTTCAGACTTACTAATACTAGGAGATGACAAGAGTGCCACATTCCCAGAACTAGTACTATAGTTTCCAGACTTCTTTAGACTTTGTTCAACAATTTTGAAGTTGTTGTACAAATCATTGAGTTTCATGGTTTCAATTTCTGGTTTGTTCATCCAGACAACCACATGAGTATGGAACTCATCAGGTAGACTTCTCAAAAACTTCATGTTGAGATCTTCCTTTGATATCTCAACCACCAACACAGCTAACTGACTGACAAGCTTGTGTAATCTAGAGAACAGCTTATCAAGTGATTCATTGCCATTTGAACTAAAATTTTCAAATTGTTGTTTCAGCAATGTCTTCTGTGTTTTCTTGGTAGTTTCATTACCACCAAACCATGCACAAATCTCTTCAAAAAGAGTTTTTGCATCAGGATACTTGCTAAAGGATAGCATCTGCTCACCAGGAATGGTCATAAGCAACAAGTTTCTTGCTTTTTGATCATTTCTTTTCTGCATCTTTTCTTACCAGTAACTGGTCCAGTATTTCTTCTCCTATCTGTTCTGCCTTCAAGGATGACATCTGTATAACCTAGTGTAAAAGAATCACCATTCATAATGATATCAAAAAGAGCATAATCCTAAACCATAAAGTATTGCTCAATCCTTAACCTCCACAACTCAAACTCATTCTGTTTGATCATGGGAAACTTTACAGCAATATTTGTAGCCTGAGTATCTTGAACGACCATTTCTTCTACTTCTTCTAAATCAACTATATCAGCCTGGCTCTGATACCAACTGTGAGGGAATCGATACACTGTAAGGTGGCTAAACCTTTGTGACTTTGTGTATATGATATATTGAGTTAATATGATTAAGTATGCGGAATCTACTTAACCACACTTAGAAGTTTGTTTTGGTTATGGAAATGGAACGGTTATGTTTGTTATTTAACAATGAACAATGAAAGCTTAATACCAAACGATTCAATATTATTCAAGATAATATGAGTGATCTTCACTATCACTAGGGTTACAAAGACCTTGAATCTTATGTTTCTAAGAATTGTGATATTGTTGTATTTGTTCTATGTTCTTAACAGATATGAAAGTTCTAAAATTAAGCACTATTAAAAGACACTCACTTATTCTATCTTAGCTAAGATATTCCTTTTATAGTCCAAGGAAGATCTTTATAATATTGTTAAGTCTTGTCAATCAACACATGTCTACTACTTGATTATCTTAAGTGTTGTGTAAGTAACCAAGGATACAACATGTATCTTACGCATACAACTTGTATATGTATCTAGTCATGCACTTAAGAGTATACAACTTGTTTACTCAACACGTATACAAAGATATTTTCTACCAAAAGTATTTGACTTTTGTGTACTTATCCATGCAGCAAGCAGACTTAACATTCGAAGAGCAGACTTAATTTTGGTACTCACCAGAATTAATCACTAGACTTAAACACCAGACTTAACATTCAAAGACCAGACTTAACATTCAAAGACCAGACTTAACCATGTACCAACCAGACTTAACACTACTACAACCAGAATTAATCACTTAAGAAAATTTCCAAATTCTTAATCTTCAGAAAATTTAATTCCCAACACATGTGTGTAGAGTTTGAGAAACTTATGCATGATAAGTTTCAGATGAGTTCCATGGGGGAACTTACTTTCTTATTGGGTCTGCAAGTAAAGCAATCAAGTGAAGGCATATTTATCAGCCAAGATAAATATGTGGCAGAGATTCTAAGGAAGTTTTAGTTTGTTGATGCTAAAGTGGTGAGCATTCCTATTGATCCAGACAAACCATTACTCAAGGATGCTGATGGAGAAAGTATGGATGTTCACACATACAGATCTATGATAGGGTCCTCGATGTATCTTATATCATCAAGACCTGATATCATGTTTTCTGTATGTGCTTGTGCTAGATTTCAAGTGACACCCAAGGCTTCTCATCTTACTTCAATTAAAAGGATCTTCAGATATCTTAAGGGTCAACCAAGGTTGGGTTTATGGTATCGAAGGGAATCACCTTTTGACCTGGTAGCATATTCAGACAGTGATTAAGCTGGTGCAAGATTGGACAGAAAATCAACAATTGGAGGATGTCCATTCCTTGGATGCAGACTAATATCATGGCAGTGTAAAAAGCAAACAATTGTGGCAACTTCAACAGCTGAAGCTGAATATGTAGCTGCTGCAAGTTGCCGTGGTCAAGTGCTTTGGATTCAGAATCAGCTTCTTGACTATGGGTATAATTTCATGAACACAGTCATATATATTGATAATAGCAGTACAATTTGTATAATTAAAAATCCAGTGCAACACTCAAAAACAAAACACATAGAAATTAGGCATCACTTCATTAGAGATTGCAATGATAAAAAGTTATTACAAGTGGTTAAAATTGATACTGAACAAAAATTTGCAGATCTTCTAACAAAAGCTTTTGATGTAGGGAGGTTTCAATACTTGGTAGCAAGTATTGGATTGCTTAACCCTTAATGTTTTCAAAATGTGTGGTTTTGTACATAAATTGGATTTGTACTGCTAGATTATCAATTAGTACTGATATTGTAAAGTTTGTATTATTAGTACAAATTTAGAATGTTTGGTTCATACTGTTAGTCATATGATTATACTTCTATGAGACAAGTGCTTTGCACTTTGTTCTTTTGGTTTAGGACTAACAAATTGCAGGTTGCTTAAGCAAATGATTTATGCTTTGGATTGTATGGTGCTTTGGAGCTTGAAGTATGTGGTCTTTTCACACAACAAATGGTAATCAGTTCACCATGTCTTACACACACCAAGAACTGACTAGTCCATAGCAAACGGTTTCTGGTAAAGACTTCTCAAATCCGTTTATGGTTGATAGTTTACCAAATACTATATGGTTCTCAACTCACCATATTTCACAATGAAGAGTTGGCTAGTCCAAAGCAAATGGCTATTGGTAAAGACATGTCAAATTTGTTGATAGCTGATAGTTTGCTAAAAACTATAAGTGGGGAGTAATGTTTTTCAAATCCAAATTGAGTTTATACTGCTCCTTGAAAATTTTTGATAAAAAGTTTGTACTACCAGGCTTAAAGTTAGTACTGGTAGGCTAAGTTTGTACTGCTAAAGAGACATTAGTACTGGTACGACATAACAGCTTTTTGAAACTAGCCGTTAAGAGTTATTTGGGATTTTTACTGATTAGTTCCTTGTTTTAAGGGTTTCCTTTTTGGATATTTTTACCTTTTATACTATTTAATTAACCTTATCTTCGATTAAAAGTTATATTTTATTCAAAGTCGGTCAAATTGAAACACTAACAAGCAACTCATCATACTTTATCTCAATTCAATTTCATCTCCTACTTTCTACCCTAACTTTTCCCAATTCCCACCAGTCAAATCAATTGTTACTCAAACAAACATGGTTACTTTATCCTTTGTTGAAAGACACAATCAATTAGCTTATTTGGAAAAAGCAGAGGATGACCTAACTTTTCATCAGATAGTGAATTTTCTAAACAACTCTTATATAAGGTATTCTTTACTTTTAAATCCCACTATCTATGTCACTCACATCAAACAGTTTTGGCACACTACTAGTGTCAAAACCTTTGAAAATGGTGACAGTGAGATTAAAGCTAAAGTGGATGGCTATTCTATCACTATTAATGAATCCTCACTCAGGAGGCATCTCCATCTGAGTGATGAAGATGGTATTAGTGCTATGCTAACCACATAAATTTTTGAAAACCTTTCCAGGATGGGGTATAATACTGACTCACATGCTTTACCTTTTCAAAAGAGTGGGTTTGCCCCTCTGGAGATTTTTTATTCATACCATCCTTCACTGTCTTAGCCCCAAGAAAACCTCATGGGAACAGTTCAGTAGTAATATTGCTACTGCTCTCATTTGTTTGGCTACTGATAGAGTTTTCAACTTTTCAAAACTTATTTTTGAAGGTATGGTGAAGAATGTTGATAGTAAATCCAAATTTTTGATGTATCCAAGATTTATTCAATCAATTTTGAACAAACATGCATTGCCTCCACACAAAACAATTTATCCAACCTCCAAGCTTACTTCAAAACCATTTAGCAATATGAAAATTGCTTCAAGGGGTTATGTTGGGGAGGCAGTACCTCTTTTTGATAATATGCTACAACCTCAGGGTGAAGGAGCAACAAGCCCAGTTGCCTCCCATCACACACCCACAACTTCTGAAAGTTCATCATCACAACCATCTTCATCAACCCATAGGACTGATTCCAGACAGGACTCTGATGTTCCTCAGCATAGAGTTCCTACTCTAACCAATGATGCAGATGAGGCTGACAATGTCAGAATGGGAAGGGCTACTTCTACTGAATCTATCTTAGTAGCTGAGCAGGACAGAAGCAACATCAATAAGACCCAACCCATGGCAACACCAGCAGTACCTAGTACTCCTGGTGGAATCCCTAGCCAATTAGAAACACAGGGAGGCTCAAAAACCCATCATATGATGGATTATGAGTCTATGCCCCATGATTCACCTCTCCCAGGAGGTAACACACCTGGAAGTGATGAGGGCAGTGTGAAACTAAAGGAATTGATGGATTTATGCACATAATTGTCAGCTAAGGTAAATTCATTGGAGGCTGAGCTCAAGAGTCATAAGAAGAACTTTGTTGTGGTCTATACAAAACTGGTTTTAAGGGTGAAGAAATTGGAGACACAAGTCAAGAAGTCCAAAGGCAAAAGATCTGTTAAGATGGTGGTGTCCACAAGTTCTTCTAGTTCTTCAAAAGGTCCAAGTTCAGATGATGGTGAGGAGTCTTCCAAACAGGGGAGGAAGATTGCTCAGATTGACCAAGATCCAAATGTTTCTTTTGTTCAAGAAGAGTTTGAGACTCATGGGAGGCAAGAGGATCAGTTTCATGATGATACTGCTGCATTTGATGAAGGTACTGCTGAAACAGAGCATGGTACTGCTAGAGTTGAAGGTACTGTCAGTCTTCAAGATTTGATCGCTCAAGGTTATCAAGGTACTGCTAGTACATTTTACTCAAGGAAACCAAGGATATCAAAGCAGATAAGGGCAAGGGTATAATGACTGAGCAAGAACCATCAAGGATGTAACACCCCAACCCGGCAAGGGTAAAGATGTCACGTTAATGGTTTCATATCAGATTTAAACAAAGCATACTTCAATAGTAATACAATAAAATATCAAAGGTTACAAATGAGATACTAACAATATAAGGTTAAGAATGAAACAAAACTAAATACTAAGTCTGCAAATGCAATCCTTCTAATGACTTCTACTTCAGAATAACTATCAAGGTCTTCTAAGTCCAAAAGTCTCTTCACTCATACCCAAACCTGTCATCCTGCTTATAACCTGCCGCACACGAAAAGAAAACGTGCGGCTGAGCTTAAAAAGCCCAGTGAACAGATATAACGATAACAAGCAGTAACGGTAAAGTAGTGAAGTAAATGAACGAGTACCAGGTATCACGATAGTCAAGAACAGGAACATGAAGACTATGCAGATATAACAGGATTAGAACTAGTTACAGAAGATAGGTGAAAAGGAAACCGTAACCCACACAAACCCAAGTCAAATCATGTCAAGTTCAGTATTAAGTCATGAATCATATGATAGGGTAGTAGTAACAGTAATGGAAAGTAAAGGTTATACAGATATAACATGATTAAAACTAGTTGCAGAAATAGCATAAAATGTAATCCGTAATTCTACCACATACCAGATCAGATCCAGTCAAGTCAAGTGTTAAGTCATATATCCGGTTACAGGGTGACAGTAATAATAATGGTGAGTAAAGTTATAAGGTCACAAGGTGCAGGGTAACAGAAATCCTCTACGAGCCCAGAAACAGTAACAGTAACAGTAACAGTAACAGTATCAGTATAATCATGTAGAGGGGAGACCTCTCAGTAGTCAGTAATTATGAGGGGAGTCCTCAATCAGTAAATGGAGTGATCAGCTCCCAGTATGTGAAAGACGTGTATCGCACACACCATCAGTCACCAGTAATACAGAAATCAGTAATCAGTATCAGTAACAGTTCTAGGATGCATCCATACGCCCCTGGTGGCCATAAACCTCCCAACACACCAAATAAATACATAAAAGGGACGGAACAGGTCATCACTCTCCTGCCCTAGAGTCATGCCATCGGTGCATCAATGACATGGTCATGAAACCCTCATGACTAGTTATGGCTCGTAGTATCAAACTGTGGGTTAAGGTCAGGTATCATGTATCATGTGTCAGGTGTCATGCCTCAGAAATCAGTATCATGTATCAGTGTCATGTATCAGAGATCAGTAACGTGTATCAGATATCATGTATCAGGATTCAGTATCATGCATCAGAAATCAGTATCATGTATCAGAAATCAGTATCATGTATCAGGTGTCGGATTCAAGTATCAGGTGTCAAGTATTCAGGTGTCAGGTTCAAGTATTAAGTGTTAGGTTCAAGTATTTAAAGGTCAGGTAGTCCAAGTCATGTTTTATATAAGAGTTCAAGGCAAGGTTCAGAACAAAGGATCAGAACAAGGGTTCAAATAAAGGTTCAAGTCGAATGGTTCATATCAAGTGAATCAGGGTTCAAGTTAAGTTTATAGCAAGGTATCAAGTATTTAAGTTAGTTGCATAAGTCAATTTCCATTTCAAAATATCAGAAGTTCATATCCGGGGTTCATATCAGAGATTCATATCAGAAAGGTCATACCAGTAGGTCAATATCAGAAATGTTCAATATCAGACAGGTTTAATATCAAAAGATCATATACCAGAAAAATCATACATCAGAAAGATCATATATCAGAAAGATCATGCATCAGAAAGATCATGCCAAAAGCTCATCATATCATGAGAGAAGCAAGCAAGGTTCACAGAACAAGGAAACATAGCAATAAATCAAGAATCAGAAAGTAGGTTCAATATCAAAAGATCCAAGGTCAGAAGGGTCAAGTATCAGGGAGTCCAAAATCAGAAGGTTCATATCAATTTGTTTCAAGGTTCATAACAAGGTTCAATTTAAAGGTTTATATTAAAAGTTCCTATCATAGTTCAAAAAGTAATCTCTTAAAATAGCTTTCATGAAAGTAAACCTTAAAACAGTCTTCATAAAGTAGGTCCTTTAAAGAAAGTTTTCAAAACATTTTCACATGTGATTAAGAAGAGTTTTTACATTTAGTTATAAAATCCTATGAACCTTCAAAGTATTCCGGGGTCATAAATATTCACATTACAGGGTGATGAACAGATCATATCATGTATCAAAAGAATTAAAGCAAGGTTCATGAATTAGGGAAAACATAACAAAGGTATAGATTCAAATAGGAAAGCCCCATATAAAAAGGCTCAGATCGTAACCAACTGATATGCATAATGAAGAACCAATCAGAGTATGAGACGACATAACGACGGCTCAGAGAAATACTAATATGAATCATAGATGCTGAATGAAATAAGCAAGAGGAGTGGTCAAGTATCAGTATTCAGTATTCAGCTTAGTTTCATAGGTCAATATCCAGTTCAGTATAACAGACAGTTCATATCAGGTGGTTCAGTAACAGAAGTTCAATATCAGTAGGTTCAATATAAGAAAGGTTCAGTGTCAGTAGGTCAATGTCAAAGGTTCATAGAAACAAGGAACATGGCAGTGAATCAGAAATCAACATGAGACGAAGGCACCTTACTAAAGAAGGGCAGAATATCTGTACCTTGACGAAAGCAAGCAAACACCAAAATGATCACAAAAGGAATGACGACTACTCCCGCTTCACCGGATCTACACGAATATGATAACCAGGTATTATTTTATGTTCATACGAATCAATTTACTTATTTAGTCGGCTTTCCATATTTAGTAACTTTCCTTTTATAGGCAGTTTCCAGAAATAGCAGATTATACCCAGAAATTATGTTAAGGCTTTAGATATAACATTATTATGATAATAGGGTAGCTTTTAGTCATTTCATGATAGTTCAGGGTAGATTATAGCAACTTCCCAAAAATTAGGGTTTCATACGTCATTATCCCAAAGTTTAGGGTTTAAAGTGTAATTATCACAAATACACATTTTATCCATTTTAATCCTTACATTATGAACATTATTCAATTCAGTCCTTAAACTTCCAGAATTTACAAAATCAACCCTTTACTTTATTTAATTCAATTCAACACCTTTTAATTATATAATTTACAAATTAATCCCTTAGCTTATCAAAATTACACGATAGGTCCTTATACATATTTTACACTTATTTCCCATAATCTTATAAAATTTCCAGAATGTACCCTTACTTTTAAAATGTTACAAAACAGCCCCTCATGTTTTATTATTCCAAAATCGATATATATATATTTCCCAAAATACAAATTAAATCCTCCAACTTATGAAATTGACTCATTTAGCCCTTATACTTATTTTTACTGGTTCCACCATGATGTAATAACATTTATAAAAATGACCCCCAATTTCCAGAATTTACAAAACAAACCCTTGTACCTTTTTAATTCCATTCGGTTTTAACCAAACATCACAAAATAGAAACCCTAGCTTACCCAACCTCAAAATCATTAAACCATACATTTATAACATCTTTAATCCACATTGATTAACCACAAAATTAGATCATATCATGAACCCTAGCCTCGATCATTATTTTCTTTTTCTCTTTTATTTTTCAGCCGATTAGGGTTTAATTCACCACAAGGCCAAACCAAGCTTGAACAAATGAGATAGTATTTTATTTAGGTCTTATTAATCATATGTAACTCCAGAAAAATCAATTCGACCCTAGCAAAATTCATCCAGGCCGATTACATATTTTTACGTTTTACATGCTTATTATTTGATATTAAATTCGTTAGGCTTATAAATCGTGCATGGTTAAATTTGGGCTGATTATATATGATATAAGGAAGATAAGAGACAATACCAACAGATCCTTGATGGCCAGAATCAACCCGAAACAGATCTAGCAAATTATTCCACTCGATAAGGCTAAATCGACCCAAACAATTCACCACAGCCAAACGATTGGCCCTAGAACCTTGAAGCTATTTTTCCCACCTCCTTTGCACCTCTAAGAACTCCAGAAAATTATCTCTTTGCTGCAGAAAAATCGGATTGGGCGTGGGTGGATTTTTGAAGTTGGCGGCTAGGTGTATTTTAGGGTTTAGAGGTTAAAATAAATTAGGGATTCACATATCTTGGGTTATGGCCGAGTTTTGGGGGATGGTTTGAGGCCAAGAACCGGCCTTGAGGCCCAAAATAAATTTCCTTTCTTAATTTTTATTTTTCCTTAATTAAATTGTAATTTAAATGGTTTTTAAATACTAATAATTGGGTATTTAAATTTTTGGTACACACAAGGGTATTTTGGTCATTTCACAACTTGTATAAATATTAATCGAAGTCGTCAAAATTATTTTGTATCATATCTTGTTCGTTTCCAGAAGTTTGGGATCGTTTCGGGACTTAATTAAGCTTTAATTAATTTTTTTTAAAGTTTTCAGGGGCATTTTGGTAATTTTACGGGTTATCTGAATTTCGGGTATTACAACTTCTTCCCCACTAACAAAAAAATTTCGTCCTCGAAATTTGCAGAAAGCAGAACGAAAAGAGAGCGAAAAGCAAAACAAAGACATAACAACTAAAACGAGAATTTAGGTGAAACGAAACAGAAACACAACTGACGGTGAACAGACATATGAAAGATTTATTTTTCATGACTCGAACTTGTAGATTCCAAAATTGTTTCAGATCCTCAGAACAGACATAACATACTGAATCCAGATCAGAAGAATAACATACCAAACGTAGTAGATGAAAATCAGATTCTCTCGGAAGAGACAAAGAAATACATAGGGTTTTGACAGATATGCCGTTCACAGAATTTGATTAGACAGATCAGATTTGAACATACAGAAATTAGATTATCGATGACATCAATGGCAGAAAGTTCTATAACAGAAACTAAGATTAGTATCAGATGTACAGAGGTCAGCAAAACGCGTGACGGAAATCCAGACGTATCAATTTGCATAACGGTGAAAACAGATTACGCGTAAAATTAGGATGAATTTAAAGTCTCACTAATGTAGATAATCTCAAACAGTTATCAGAATTCTTACAGCTCTAAGGCACTCCTCGAAATATCCTATGCCCACAACAAGTGCACGTTATATGATGTAAGTATTATCACGTTGGCCAGACGTCATAATACTAGCATCATATAAATATGCCTTCATGATGGTCATACTTTATCTCAAGTCGTGAACAGGACAAACTTATCTTAATCCACCTAGTCTTCCTACGGTCTCAGAGGTCAAAAAGCGTCAGAAAATTCACAGATGCTTATCAAAAGCAAGAGACAAACAACAGAATGTATCGAGTACGTCATCGCTATGGAGATTCTCAGAATTGCCCGACGAGGTATCACATGATTTACAAAGGATCAGAGGTCAGAGTCAGAATCCGGAGATAAGTATCAAATAGTGTCAGGAATTTTCTATGCAAGTTTCAATGTTTCAAAACTTAATTAGGTCTCAAATCTTAGGTGTAAGGCATAAGCTTTCAATTTCCAAGAGGGATTCAACAGGCTTAAACCAACAGTAAGGCACGAATCAGAGTATTGCGGAAGCAAAGATACTTAAACAAATGCCTTATAGTCTACCCATTCCTCACCGGTCAAAACTTAGGTTCATATCCAGAAATCCTAAAGCAACTTCTTACAGGTTATCTTATGAGCGCCTACAGTGGAAACTTAATGGTCCTAAACGCACAGGACAGGGTAAATGTATTACAAGTCGCAGCCTGTCTCTCTGATACCATAATTGTAACACCCCAACCCGGCAAGGGTAAAGATGTCACGTTAATGGTTTCATATCAGATTTAAACAAAGCATACTTCAATAGTAATACAATAAAATATCAAAGGTTACAAATGAGATACTAACAATATAAGGTTAAGAATGAAACAAAACTAAATACTAAGTCTGCAAATGCAATCCTTCTAATGACTTCTACTTCAGAATAACTATCAAGGTCTTCTAAGTCCAAAAGTCTCTTCACTCATACCCAAACCTGTCATCCTGCTTATAACCTGCCGCACACGAAAAGAAAACGTGCGGCTGAGCTTAAAAAGCCCAGTGAACAGATATAACGATAACAAGCAGTAACGGTAAAGTAGTGAAGTAAATGAACGAGTACCAGGTATCACGATAGTCAAGAACAGGAACATGAAGACTATGCAGATATAACAGGATTAGAACTAGTTACAGAAGATAGGTGAAAAGGAAACCGTAACCCACACAAACCCAAGTCAAATCATGTCAAGTTCAGTATTAAGTCATGAATCATATGATAGGGTAGTAGTAACAGTAATGGAAAGTAAAGGTTATACAGATATAACATGATTAAAACTAGTTGCAGAAATAGCATAAAATGTAATCCGTAATTCTACCACATACCAGATCAGATCCAGTCAAGTCAAGTGTTAAGTCATATATCCGGTTACAGGGTGACAGTAATAATAATGGTGAGTAAAGTTATAAGGTCACAAGGTGCAGGGTAACAGAAATCCTCTACGAGCCCAGAAACAGTAACAGTAACAGTAACAGTAACAGTATCAGTATAATCATGTAGAGGGGAGACCTCTCAGTAGTCAGTAATTATGAGGGGAGTCCTCAATCAGTAAATGGAGTGATCAGCTCCCAGTATGTGAAAGACGTGTATCGCACACACCATCAGTCACCAGTAATACAGAAATCAGTAATCAGTATCAGTAACAGTTCTAGGATGCATCCATACGCCCCTGGTGGCCATAAACCTCCAACACACCAAATAAATACATAAAAGGGACGGAACAGGTCATCACTCTCCTGCCCTAGAGTCATGCCATCGGTGCATCAATGACATGGTCATGAAACCCTCATGACTAGTTATGGCTCGTAGTATCAAACTGTGGGTTAAGGTCAGGTATCATGTATCATGTGTCAGGTGTCATGCCTCAGAAATCAGTATCATGTATCAGTATCATGTATCAGAGATCAGTAACGTGTATCAGATATCATGTATCAGGATTCAGTATCATGCATCAGAAATCAGTATCATGTATCAGAAATCAGTATCATGTATCAGGTGTCGGATTCAAGTATCAGGTGTCAAGTATTCAGGTGTCAGGTTCAAGTATTAAGTGTTAGGTTCAAGTATTTAAAGGTCAGGTAGTCCAAGTCATGTTTTATATAAGAGTTCAAGGCAAGGTTCAGAACAAAGGATCAGAACAAGGGTTCAAATAAAGGTTCAAGTCGAATGGTTCATATCAAGTGAATCAGGGTTCAAGTTAAGTTTATAGCAAGGTATCAAGTATTTAAGTTAGTTGCATAAGTCAATTTCCATTTCAAAATATCAGAAGTTCATATCCGGGGTTCATATCAGAGATTCATATCAGAAAGGTCATACCAGTAGGTCAATATCAGAAATGTTCAATATCAGACAGGTTTAATATCAAAAGATCATATACCAGAAAAATCATACATCAGAAAGATCATATATCAGAAAGAACATGCATCAGAAAGATCATGCCAAAAGCTCATCATATCATGAGAGAAGCAAGCAAGGTTCACAGAACAAGGAAACATAGCAATAAATCAAGAATCAGAAAGTAGGTTCAATATCAAAAGATCCAAGGTCAGAAGGGTCAAGTATCAGGGAGTCCAAAATCAGAAGGTTCATATCAATTTGTTTCAAGGTTCATAACAAGGTTCAATTTAAAGGTTTATATTAAAAGTTCCTATCATAGTTCAAAAAGTAATCTCTTAAAATAGCTTTCATGAAAGTAAACCTTAAAACAGTCTTCATAAAGTAGGTCCTTTAAAGAAAGTTTTCAAAACATTTTCACATGTGATTAAGAAGAGTTTTTACATTTAGTTATAAAATCTTATGAACCTTCAAAGTATTCCAGGGTCATAAATATTCACATTACAGGGTGATGAACAGATCATATCATGTATCAAAAGAATTAAAGCAAGGTTCATGAATTAGGGAAAACATAACAAAGGTATAGATTCAAATAGGAAAGCCCCATATAAAAAGGCTCAGATCGTAACCAACTGATATGCATAATGAAGAACCAATCAGAGTATGAGACGACATAACGACGGCTCAGAGAAATACTAATATGAATCATAGATGCTGAATGAAATAAGCAAGAGGAGTGGTCAAGTATCAGTATTCAGTATTCAGCTTAGTTTCATAGGTCAATATCCAGTTCAGTATAACAGACAGTTCATATCAGGTGGTTCAGTAACAGAAGGTCAATATCAGTAGGTTCAATATAAGAAAGGTTCAGTGTCAGTAGGTCAATGTCAAAGGTTCATAGAAACAAGGAACATGGCAGTGAATCAGAAATCAACATGAGACGAAGGCACCTTACTAAAGAAGGGCAGAATATCTGTACCTTGACGAAAGTAAGCAAACACCAAAATGATCACAAAAGGAATGACGACTACTCCCGCTTCACCGGATCTACACGAATATGATAACCAGGTATTATTTTATGTTCATACGAATCAATTTACTTATTTAGTCGGCTTTCCATATTTAGTAACTTTCCTTTTATAGGCAGTTTCCAGAAATAGCAGATTATACCCAGAAATTATGTTAAGGCTTTAGATATAACATTATTATGATAATAGGGTAGCTTTTAGTCATTTCATGATAGTTCAGGGTAGATTATAGCAACTTCCCAAAAATTAGGGTTTCATACGTCATTATCCCAAAGTTTAGGGTTTAAAGTGTAATTATCACAAATACACATTTTATCCATTTTAATCCTTACATTATGAACATTATTCAATTCAGTCCTTAAACTTCCAGAATTTACAAAATCAACCCTTTACTTTATTTAATTCAATTCAACACCTTTTAATTATATAATTTACAAATTAATCCCTTAGCTTATCAAAATTACACGATAGGTCCTTATACATATTTTACACTTATTTCCCATAATCTTATAAAATTTCCAGAATGTACCCTTACTTTTAAAATGTTACAAAACAGCCCCTCATGTTTTATTATTCCAAAATCGATATATATATATTTCCCAAAATACAAATTAAATCCTCCAACTTATGAAATTGACTCATTTAGCCCTTATACTTATTTTTACTGGTTCCACCATGATGTAATAACATTTATAAAAATGACCCCCAATTTCCAGAATTTACAAAACAAGCCCTTGTACCTTTTTAATTCCATTCGGTTTTAACCAAACATCACAAAATAGAAACCCTAGCTTACCCAACCTCAAAATCATTAAACCATACATTTATAACATCTTTAATCCACATTGATTAACCACAAAATTAGATCATATCATGAACCCTAGCCTCGATCATTATTTTCTTTTTCTCTTTTATTTTTCAGCCGATTAGGGTTTAATTCACCACAAGGCCAAACCAAGCTTGAACAAATGAGATAGTATTTTATTTAGGTCTTATTAATCATATGTAACTCCAGAAAAATCAATTCGACCCTAGCAAAATTCATCCAGGCCGATTACATATTTTTACGTTTTACATGCTTATTATTTGATATTAAATTCGTTAGGCTTATAAATCGTGCATGGTTAAATTTGGGCTGATTATATATGATATAAGGAAGATAAGAGACAATACCAACAGATCCTTGATGGCCAGAATCAACCCGAAACAGATCTAGCAAATTATTCCACTCGATAAGGCTAAATCGACCCAAACAATTCACCACAGCCAAACGATTGGCCCTAGAACCTTGAAGCTATTTTTCCCACCTCCTTTGCACCTCTAAGAACTCCAGAAAATTATCTCTTTGCTGCAGAAAAATCGGATTGGGCGTGGGTGGATTTTTGAAGTTGGCGGCTAGGTGTATTTTAGGGTTTAGAGGTTAAAATAAATTAGGGATTCACATATCTTGGGTTATGGCCGAGTTTTGGGGGATGGTTTGAGGCCAAGAACCGGCCTTGAGGCCCAAAATAAATTTCCTTTCTTAATTTTTATTTTTCCTTAATTAAATTGTAATTTAAATGGTTTTTAAATACTAATAATTGGGTATTTAAATTTTTGGTACACACAAGGGTATTTTGGTCATTTCACAACTTGTATAAATATTAATCGAAGTCGTCAAAATTATTTTGTATCATATCTTGTTCGTTTCCAGAAGTTTGGGATCGTTTCGGGACTTAATTAAGCTTTAATTAATTTTTTTTAAAGTTTTCAGGGGCATTTTGGTAATTTTACGGGTTATCTGAATTTCGGGTATTACAAAGGAAGTTGTCTAAGAAGGAGTTAGCACAGTTAGCTCTTGATGAACAATTAGCTCAGGAAATGGCTCAGAAATTTCATGAGGAAGAGTTAGACAGAGTTGCTGAAGAAGAAAGATTGAATGAAGAAGCAAGATTAGTTGCACATATGATGGAAAGAAAGATTCAAACAGAAGCAGAAGAGGAAGCTGCTCAGATTCTTGCAGATCAAAAAATGGCTGAAGAGATACAAGCAGATGAAAGATCCATGTATGCTCCAGAATAACAAAATGATGCTATTGCTAACTTATTGGATGAGATGAGAAAGAAAATGAGCAAGAAGAAAGCCTATCAAAAGAAACCTCCTTCAAAGAGTGAGAAATTGTAGCACATGAAGATGTATTTGAAAAATCAAGATTACTGGAAGGAGAGTTACTTCAAAGGGATGACTCATGAAGCAATTGAAAAGTCATATTATGAAGCTTATGCAAGAATTCAGAGGCATTTGAAAGGTGATACATGGGAAATCAGAGGAGAAAAGAGAATAGGAGAACAATTGGAATCAGGAGATTCCAAGAAGCAGAGAATTGAAGGAGAAAAACAGGATGAATCAGTTGAGGAAGTGTCAACTAAGAAAGAAAAAGAAATATTGACTGATGAACAGTACATAGCATGATTTCAATAGTTCCTGAATCTCTCAACATTAATCCACTTCAGGCCAAACATCCAATTATAGATTGGGAAGTGTACTTAGATGGGAGAATAAAGGGGTGGAAGATCATCAGGGTAGGAGGAAAGACTGAGGTGCACAAATTCTTTGAAGATATGCTGAGATGTTTTGACAAATATGACTTGAACAAGTTATGGAGTTTAGTTCAGGAATGGTCTAGAACTTATGATCCAAATGATGACAAAGAAAAGGAGCTATGGGTTCAATTGAAGAGGATATATGAACCTGATGGAGGAGAAGCAATTTGGAGGTTTCAAGCTCTAATTAAAGAGGTTACATGGAGATTATTTGATACTTGTGGTGTTCACAGGATTTCTACCAAAGATGGATTAGAAATTTATATGTTGGTGGAAAAATATTATCCTCTCAGAGCAGCAGTTTTATTGGCTATGATATCATCAACACTTAGAGTTGAAGAAGATTCAGAGATGGCAGAAGAGCTAATCAGAAAGATAGTTCATCTTGCAGAACAAAGGAAAGCTCAGATCAAGAGACTGACTATGTAGTGTTTGGAAGATTCTCACAATCCTCATTTAATTCAGAAGAAACTTGATGATTTGGGGTAAATCACAAGTTTAGGGGAGGATTGTTGGGAATTAAATGTTTTGAAGATTAGTACTGCTGAGGGAAATACACTAAAAGTACTAACTGTTATTGTAAAATTGAAGACTGCTCAAGATATAACTAACAGTACTAACTGCTAGGTTAGTACTGCTAGTACAACTAAAGGTATTGCTTGATGATAACTGCTCTTGGAGACATTATAGGAGATAAGTATGGTATAGATTGTGTGTATATCTTATTTGGTTAGCTTTATATGATGTAATACTTAACTTGTAAAGGACTCCTTAGTCTATAAAAGGAGATCCTAGGTTATACGGTTACATATAGATCAGTCATAGAGATTCAAGGTTCTATAACCCTAGTGATAGCAAAGATCACTCGTATTATTCTCAATAATATTGAATCGTTTGTGGTTAACATTCTGTGTTCATTGTTCATACAAAGCATTACTATTTCATTACTCAAACAAATATTCTTCTAAGTGTGCTTAAGTAGATTCCGCATACTTAATCACATTCACTCAAAGTATCTTATACACATTAAAAGGACTAACATCCTAATTGTATTATAATCCTCTCAAAGAAAGTCAGCTTACTGGTCCTGAACTAGTACAAGAGACTACTGAATAGATTGTGCAAATTAAGAGCCGGATGCAAGCGGCTCGAGACCGTCAGAAAAGCTACGCAGATAAGAGACGAAAACCACTTGAGTTTCAAGTCGGAGATCTGGTTATGTTAAAGGTTTCGACATGGAAAGGCGTGATTCATTTTGGAAAGAGTGAGAAATTAAATCCCCGATACATTGGACCTTTCAAAATTCTCACCAGGATCGGGCCGGTAGCCTACTGACTCGAATTGCCACAAGAACTCAGTTCTGTGCACAATGTGTTTCACGTGTGCATCCTGAAGAAATGTATCTCAAACTAAACACTTGCCATTCCTATGGAGGAAATCCAAATTGACGAGAGACTAAATTTCATTAAAGAACCTGTTGAGATAATGGATCGGGAAATCAAACGGTTTAAGCAAAGACGCATTCCTATTGTTAAAGTTCACTGGAACTCTCGAAGAGGTCCTGAATACACGTGGGAGCGTGAGGACGAGATCAAGCTTAAATACCCACACCTTTTCTCAAATTCATCGGGTAACTCTAAGTGAAAACCGAGGACGGTTTTCCTTCTAAGTCGGGAAGGATGTGACAAACGGTAATTTTTCCACTAATATTTTAATAATAAATGTTAATTTATTATTACCTAACTGATAAATTAAGCATTCATGAGCTTGCATAACTATTTCGAGAAGAAAACCCGCACACTGTAGCATACAGTAACTCGTAAAACTATTTAATTTTATCAGAAAAAGGTGAATTTTCTACTTTCTGACATTTACAGACTTCAACGTAATAAAAACGAGAGGTTATCTCGTTTTCCCTGAAAAACGATACCACACGCATACCGACACCACATTAGTAACGGTTTAATTGTGTAATTTATTTTTGGTGTCAATAAATTTTACTTTTATACCAGTTTTATAAAAACGTCTCCAGAATTATATTTTTCGCATTTATACAAAACCAGGGTACTGCGATTACATCTCAGCTCAGCGGAACACGGGGTACACAAACTGCACTCTAATATAATAAAACAAGACATGTATTTCTTTTATTATTTATCCTTTTCCCTGGTATACCCGCCACATACATCCATACTTCTCTTTTAATGTTTTCTTCCTGGCTTCATCCCCAACACAACCCAGACCATCATCTATCACCATTACTAGCTATGAGGCTATACCACTTTGCCATTCTCCCAAAGCTTTTGTCGCTCTCACATACCTCTTCCCCAGGGTCAACGGTGTGGAAGAAATATAGATGACGAGGATGGAGAATGAGTTTTGCTATAATCGGCTATTCCCTATCTCACATGTCCAAAAGCATGTCGAAGATTTTCCATCTTGTTCCCTTTTTATTGATTAGTCGATTCCCAGTAGATCCACACACTCAAAACTTACAACAAATCATTCACAAAGTCTGGTTTAAGGGTTCTGATCTGAAATCGAAAGTGTGTGGGTTTGCTTGGAATCGGATCAGGGTTTTGTTGTTAATCCCTGCCAATCGACATCCTATTTTTGTAAGGGTCTTTACTCCTCTATCATTTATAAATTTTATTTTGGTGTTGACATTTAATATATGAATCGGTATTTTGTTGTTGTTACGATCTTGTTGTGATTCTTGTACCGTTCGAACATTTTTTTTTTTTTTTTTTTTTTTTTTTTTTTTTTTTATTTTTTTTGTGTTATTATTTGGTGTGGCAGGTAAATAATGGAAAACTGAAAAACAAGAATTGGATTAAAAATTGGCTCGGTTTGGTAGTGCTTATTTGCTTGGTTGCTTACCTGATGGTTGGTGTTATGATTAATAACTCGTTAAGAGCTTTAGCTTATTTTGGTTTAACAAGAAAACATGTTGTTGTGTTGGGTCACGTTTGGTTTCTTCTTGGAGTCGACACCGATAGGTTATACTAGTCTTGAGTCGAGAGGTCAAACTTTTGTTTGTGTTCGGATTGTGGTTTGGGATCGAAACCCACTGTGGTGGATTCACAGTGGTATATGTTGGTTCAGTTGGTTGTTTTTGGTTCCAGAAAACACACCCACAAAGGGTGTGTTGTGTTTGTTTGTCTCGGATTACAAGGATAATGTCCAGTGATTTTTTTCTTGGTCTCATGTCTTGAACCACAACCCCAACAGTAAAGGGTTGTTTGTGTCATTGCTCACCTTGCCTCAACTTGATACTTCATCGTATAGTAAACTAGATGCGACTTGAATCGAACTTAGTTTTGTGTCTCGGATTATATTGTGAGCCGAGAGGCTGTGGGCCGAAGCTCACTCGAGTTCGACATAGAGTGTTTGGTCTTGCTTTTGGTTCGACCACCACCACCCACGAAGGGTGTCATGGCTTGAGTATTAACATCAATGCTATGTAGTGTTAACACTTGGGTTGTACCTGGGTGTACAGTTACGAGTCATAAAACACCCATGGGGTGTGTTTATTTTGCTCGGTCAAAAGGGCCTCAAGCCCTTGCACTAAAGGCACGATTGGTTCGTGTCATATCCACAAGGTCGAAAGGGTTTGGTTCCTTCTTGACTGGTCACTCGAGCTCGATATACGAGCGTTGGATTAGACACAGATGTTAGCATATCTTCAAAACACTAGTTGCGTTAGCCCACCAGTTGGCTGTGTTGATTTGTTAGCATATGTTCATAACATCTTGGCTGTGTTGAGTTGTTTCACAAACTGGGCCAAAGCCATTTACCACAAAATAGGGTCCGTTTGGTTCTGTCAGCCCACCAGGGCGTATTTGGTCTGAATTCATTTAACAATTTGGGCCAAAGCCCAAATAAATCAATTTAAGTGTGCGTTTAGTGTTCACAGAAATAAATCGGGGTGTTCTATAATTTCGGTTTCATTCTGTGGTGTTGTCGTGTGTATTGATTTCTTATCCGAGTTCGACTAAAACATGCCTTACTAATTTAGGTCGCGTGTTGGTGCCATACTCTCTCTGATTTACTTTATTCACTGCTTACTCTACTGAGGTGAGTTTATAGCCCCACTCTATTTATACTTGTTTTACAATTGGGGTGAGAAACATGCAAAACTTTTTTATGGACCAAAACTGTTATCTATGCTATTACGTGGTTTAGCCTAAGCCCTATTATGTCCCATTATGCCCAACTCATGAACCATCAATTCCTGCTGGGAAGCACGAATGCTATAAATAGATCTATTGGGGGTAACGCCCCTGTTCGGTTTGAACGGATAGGCAAACGAACGTATACCATGTCGAAACACAAGTGTCTGGGATAAACACTTGCCGGGCCCCTATATATATTTACATGCTCTTTGAGCATGCACACTGTTATAGCTTCGGTTGCATGAACTTAGTGCTAGCGTAACAGACTATTTTTATATGACATTATATGAATTGTAATGTTCATATACCAAACTCATGGTCCAAACTATTGATTTTACTGCTTACTTATAAACTTATGAACTCACCCGCTTTTTGCTGACTTTTAGCATATTTTTCTCAAGTGCTTAATCTGCTTGATTGTTGCAAGGTATTGGTATGGCAAGGGTCATAGACTATTTTTCGAAGTACTTTCACACATAACTATGACTTGTTTGTATGGGACAACTAAACTCATGGGCCTTATTTTCTGAACTTGAAACTTTATTATAAACTTTATTTAACTTGGATGAATGTATTTAAACGGAGTATGTATTCCATTATTTATTACCTTGTGTTGTGATTTTCAATTCAATAGCAGCCCATGACCCGAATGCTTCCGCAATACCAGATTTTGGGGTTGTTACAGAAGAACACCCTAGGAATTTATCACTTTGTAATAAGAGACATATGTCATCTAAATGTAATGTCAAAAGTACTGTTTCTAATGCATGTAATGACTCTGTTTGTTTTATGTGCAAGAAATGTTTATCTAATGATGTTTCTGATGATTATGTTTCTAAAAATATGAATGTTACGCCTGAGCAGAAGAACGTTCCAAAAGGAACTAGTGCTAGATCTAGATCTATAGGAAGACTAATTGCACGATATAGGTCAACCACTAGTAGTCAAATGCCTAGGAACTATCTTAAGTATTGTGTATGGAAACCAATGGGTAGAGAGTTCATACTCGAGAATGGCAAATTGAAAGCTGTTCAAATTGAACCAGTAGAAACTTTCTATGAGCGTGATCCGGATGTTACCCCTAACCCAATGGAACCTAATTTAAAACGGTTTACAAATACAAACTCTTCTGTTCTTCGCAGGTTATCGAAATATGTCTTTGGATCGTCGACTCGGGTTGCTCCAAGCACATGACCGGGAATCTAAAGCTGCTGATCAATTTCGTCTGGAAATTCATGGGAACTGTACGCTTTGGAAATGATCATGTAGCAGCTATTCTGGGTTATGGAGATCTTCAATTTGGGAATTATTTAATCACTCGAGTTTACTACGTCGAAGGGTTGGGACACAATTTGTTTTCAGTTGGGCAGTTTTGTGATGCAGATTTAGAGGTTACATTTAGGAGAAACACGTGCTTTGTTAGAAATTTGTTTGGCGATGATCTCTTAACTGGGAATCGTGGCACCAACCTATATGCTATCGGCATCAACCAAATGGCCTCTTCATCACCAATTTGTCTTATGACAAGAGCATGCGGAACAAAGTCCTGGCTGTGGCATAGAAGATTATCCCATCTCAATTTCGACACCATTAACAAATTAGCCAAAGACAACATCGTCAACGGACTTCCTAAGTTCAAATACACCAAGGATTACTTATGTCCATCATGCGAACAAGGAAAAAGCAAAAGGGCATCATATAAACCTAAAACCGTACCAGTTCGGAAGCAAATTTACATATGTTGCACATGGACTTATGTGGCCCAATGAGAGTTGAAAGCTTAAATGGGAAGAAGTATATTCTTGTTATCGTTGATGACTATTCAATATATACATGGGTAAAGTTTCTGAGATAAAAAGAAGAAGCACCAGGCATCATCATCACCTTTCTGAAGCGTATTTAAGTCCTACTTCAAACTCCAGTAAGGATTGTAAGAACAGAAAATGGCACATAATTCACAAATTAGGAGTTAAGAACTTATTTTGAAGATGCTAGAATCACACATCAGACATCTGTTGTTAGAACTCCACAGAAGAATGGGGTAGTTGAAAGAAGAAATTGAACTCTTGTGGAAGCTGCTCGCACAATGCTGATTTATTCTAGTGCACCGTTATTCTTATGGGCTGATGTTGTTGCCACTGCTTGTTTCACTCAGAACCGTTCCCTAATCCATCCAAGATTCAATAAAACCCCATATGAACTAGTGAACAACAGAAAACCCGATATCTCTTACCTTCGCGTGTTTGGTGCTTTGTGCTATCCAATGAACGACATAGAAGATCTAGGGAAGCTGAAAGCTAAGGGTGATATTGGAATCTTCATTGGATACTCAGAAAACTCAAGGGCATTCAGGGTGTATAATAGAAGGAAAAAAAGGATAATGGAGACGATGAATGTGAATTTTGACAAAATTTCACAAATGGCTTCTGAGAGACTCGCTCTAGAACCCGCGCTTAATCCGATGGCTTCTAATCAAAACAGATTAGGACCCACACCAAACCGCAGACTTCTGGACACATTAGTTCAGGACTCGTACCCCAAGGAGCTCAATCAACAGCCACTAACAAACCTTCAGAACAAGAACTGAAAAATTTCTTCGAGTTAATGTTTGATGAATACTATGGTAGAACTTCGACAAATGCATCACAACATCATTCCACTGCACCCACTCAAAACAATCAACCACCACCACCACAAGATGCATCAACAACAATCGAAGCTGACGCACCAACTCCCTCAACCTCATCTACATCTACTCCAGAAACTCCAATTCTTGAAATTGTTCTACCAAGAGTTGATGAACAACATCAAAACACACCATTTCAAGAAGAACAAACAAAAAATCAAAATGATGCAGTGTTAGAAGAAGAAGTATTTGAAAACCCATTTTCTACGGACTCTGCTGAATAATCTTCAAGGTTACATGAACCATCTAACACGCATACGTTAAACCCAAGGTACCCTTCTACACTCCAATGGACAAAAGACCATCCAATTGAACAAGTTATTGGTGAACCTTCATGGCCAGTTCAGACAAGAAGACAACTCACCACCGACCCCGACATGTGTATCTACATTTGCTCAATAAGCCTAAAAGAACCAAAGAACATTCGGGAGGCGATGGCAGACAATGCATGGATTGAAGCGATGCAGGAGGAACTTCTTCAATACCAGTTACATGATAGTTGGGAATTAGTTCCAAGACCAATTGACAAACTTGTCATTGATCTCAAATGGTTATGGAAGAACAAAAAGGATGAAGAAATGACTGTAATTCGCAACAAAGCTCGTCTCGTGGCTAAAGGATTCAGACAAGAAGAAAGGATAGATTTCGAAGAATCATTCGCACCAGTAGCAAGACTTGAAGCAGTCCGGATTTTCTTAGCCTATGCAGCTCACAAAAACATCGTTGTATATTAGATGGACATCAAAACTGCATTCTTAAATGAAAATCTGGAAGAAGAAGTGTATGTGAGTCAGCCAGAAGGATTCATTGACAAGGAATATCCAGACTACGTCTACAAACTAAAAAAAGCCATTTATGGTTTAAAGCAAGCTCCAAGAGCGTGGTATGACGAACTATCATCTTTCCTGATTAAAAATAATTTCACCAAAGGAACTATTGATTCTACCTTGTTTACAAGAAAATACAAAGATGACATTTTGATTGTTCAGATTTATGTAGACGGCATTATTTTTGGGTCCACTAATCCAAATCGTTCAAAACATTTTGAAAATCTCATGAAAAGAAAATTTGAAATGTCCATGATGGGGGAACTAAAATTCTTTCTTGGTTTACAAATACACCAATCCCCTCGTGGTATTTTTATTAATCAAGCTAAATATACAATTGAGATTTTGAAAAAACATGGTATGGAAAATTGTGACTTTGTTGGTACACCAATGGTCACTTCACCAAAAATCGATGTTGATTTATTTGGGAAACCCATCGATCCGAAGAAATATCGGAGCATGATTGGTTCTCTCATGTACCTTACTGCGAGTCGACCCGATATTCATTTTGCTGTTTTCTTATTAGCACGGTTTCAGGCAAGGCCTACCAAACTTCACCTCCAAGAGGTCAAACGGATCTTTCAGTACCTACGAAGAACCATTAACATGGGACTTTGGTATCCGAAGGATTCCGATTTTAAACTAACAGCATTTTCAGATGCGACCATGCAGGTTATCAAGTTACAGCAAAAAGTACATCAGGTGGCGCACAATTTTTGTGTGAAAAGCTAGTAGGCTGGTCATCAAGGAAACAAGATTGTGCTGCATTATCAACCGCAGAAGCCGAGTATGTGTCTCTATCTGCGTGTTGTGCCCAAGTTCTATGGATGAGGACACAACTCATAGATTATGGCTTTACTTTCGACAAAATACCTTTGTATTGTGACTCGAAAAGCGCCATAGCCATCTCGTGCAATCCAGTACAACACTCAAAGACCAAGCATATTAGAGTCCGCTATCACTTAATCAAAGAGCACGTAGAAGAGGGTAATGTTGAATTATTTTTCGTGAAGATAGATTACCAACTCGCCGATCTATTTACTAAAGCCCTTCCAAAAGAAAGGTTTGAAAATTTAGTTCGACGAATTGGCATGCGAAGCCTAACTCCTGAGGAGCTAGAACGTCTTCTCGAATCTTCTTGAAAATATTTTCAAAATAGCTTCGCTGTAAATATTTTTGAAAAACCAAATACAAAATTTGAAAAACCAACTAAATCAAAATACAAAAATATAAATTTCAAAAATCCATAAACATTAAAAAATTTCAAAAATACAAAAACAATATAAAATCAAAAAACCAAAAATATTCTTCTCACGACATGTCTCTCGTATAATCGATATTCTGTACGTATCTAGAAATGTCATTCAACAATGATACAGACATGTACAGATGCTTGAGCGAGAGTTCACTAAAATGTTTTCTAAAACATGTCTTTTCTCAAAATTTCTTCACAATGGCTTTCGTATACTTTAGTACGAAACCCTGGCTTAAATGATGACTTTTGATTATTTCAGATCAGGACTCGTAATTTTAAAGTCGAAATCATTTTCAAAAAGTTCGAGTCTAAACAAACGAAAAGATTTCAAACAAAAACTCGTTTTTACAAAAAGACTTGTGTACATCTAAGTACATAACTCATTTTTCAAAAGAAGCCTTGAGCACATGATCAAGATTTTTCAAAAGATTTTTCAAAATCTTTCAAATTATTCTGTGCTCAAGATAACTCTCTTCAAACCCTTAAAATTGATTTTAAGCTCTATGTTTAAAAACATGCTTTCTTTAAGGGGGAGTATAAAAAACGTCTATCTCTCTAAAAACAAATCTCTTAATCAGTTGATATCAAAAATATCATGATAAGCTATTTTTGAGGGGGAGAAGACGTGATCAAAATGTGATAAAAAATGTTTAAAGATCGTGGTTGAATCTCAAAAGAGCTCGACTCAGATATAACCAATGAATTGACGAAGCTTAATTGTCAGTAGTCGAAAAGACTTGTCCTGGATGGGTAATAACTTCAAGCTAGTCTAACTAGTGATGTAAGCGTGTCTCGAATCGGTCATGCTGACTGAAAATCAATCAAGTCAAAAGTGCGAACTCTACCCAACATGTGCAAACATATCTTAAAAACACATAAGCATATGTGAAGGGGGAGTATTTCTGAAAATGCAAAACTCTCGAAGTGTTAACAAAGTGTGTTTATAATCATAAACACTTTGAGAGATTTTCACAAAAGATTTTATGGCATGTGATCAATGAACCTAATATAATCATGGAGTAATAAGGTGATTATGGTTAGGTTTATGTCCTATGATCCGCCAGAGCCGGAGGGATATACCCAAGGACAATTCCAATAGATTAGAATTAGAAGTCCTTAGGTATGATTGAAAAAAGGAGTAAATGAGAAAGAAGAAAGAAGGGGTTGAAGAATTAAAAAGAAAAGTTTATGAAAGGGTGAAGAGAAATAGCCCTCCATGAAAACTTATGGCAGAAACCTGGTCAATACATCTGCTATCGGTTATTACAAAGATGATACTGGTATTAAAGACAAGACGTCATGGACCCAGTGACGCACTGCACAACCCCTCCTAGCTACTCAGGTATCTTTTAAAAGATATTTTTTTCATTTCTCACGGAGAACCTTGCATAATCTATCGGCCTCTCACTCCGAGATGTGTTGATATTGAAAAGGTGGCACTCTGCTCCATGCCTCCGATGAATAAAACCAAAACGCACATAATCGAGTCTAGAGCCATGAGATTCATTAAAAGATCTCTTAGGACACACTTTCCAAAACATACACTTGTGTTCGCTTAAAAAGAACACAAGTTGTAAGAGTCTTTATGAGATCTACGGATCTTGCCTTATCTATCGTGATGGTTACTTGTTTCAAACGGTCTACAGTCGTGGAGTGATACTTCGGTATACTTCAGCGGCTCACCCTGAATCGTTGATATGCTTCGGTATATCTGTGTAAGCCCTCTTGAGGGTATCCGGTTCAGGAACGGCCTTAACAAGGATTAGAGAAAGTTTTCACACTATGATGTTAACGATCTCGAAGTCCGAACATGTAAGTGTTGGATGCTTTATTACTAACTGTTTTCATGCAGGTATTGATGAAAGTCCCATTGGAGGAAAGGCCATTTACCATCATCATATATTTCAACATCTACATCTCCTCATACTTATACTTATGAAGCTCATCCTCAACAAGCTCAAATCAAAGAATGTTCAAAGAAAAAATATGAAGTTAAAGACAATGAGTTACGTTAAAGTAAAAAAGCTAATCAAGAAGTCAAGAACAAGTTCACGAATCAACTGAGGAAGACATAAGTATGAAGTTCAAAGCATTTCCAAGAAGTATGAGTATGTTGGAAAAGACAACACTACAAACCTATGTAGATGTTGATCAAAGGCAAGAACGAGTAAAAGTCATTAATCAAATATCACAAAGCATGAAGGAACAAAGAATCAAGACTATTCTAAGACAACACACAAAGTTCAAGACCCTGAAGACTAAAGACCTAATCACGTGGAGCATCATTTGAATGACCACCCCTTAGGGGGAGACTGTTAGCATTAAAGAAAAGTGGCGGTCATTCTAGTCATAGGAACTTTGTAAACGTGTTATAGAAAATATAGTATAATAGTCAAAGGGCTTGTGGATTGGATTAATCTAATAGGTTAGAATTTATATATAAGTTAGTCTCTTATGTAAAGTCCAATCCAACCCAATCGAAGCCCATAACCAAGCCCTTTAGGGCGTCACTTTCCATGTATAAAAGCACCTCAAATGTGTCATTTGAGGTGTGTACTTGAGTGTGTAGTGTGTGTTTTTCTTAAGGATTAAAAGTTCTAGTTTTATACTCTCTCTTTCTATCTTATACGCATATCACATATATCAAGTCACCAACCGAGCTTATTGTTTAGTGTGATAAGTTAGATCTAAGATCCTACAAGGTTCAAGGAAAATAGGGCGCCGCCATTAGAGAGAGTTTTAAACTTATATTTTTTTTCTGTTGGACTGTGATATTATCCGAACTTTTTTTTTGGGTGCAAAAGGTGAATATTTATATTAATATCAACATTGACAATTTACAATACAGAAACTTATACAACTGGACTGAACATTATCATCCAGTAAGATACTAAAGAACACACAATACTAACTAGTATATCCTATAGCTGATCACAAAGAACTTTCACCAGATATCTAATAGCACTATCCCATATCTCTGTCAACACATAGTGTATGACCACATAGCCAAAGTTATACTATAACATGAACCATGCCAGCTTTGCCCCTTAATTCACCTTTTAAATTGCACCTACCATCTAGTTACATTTCCACATCACCTTCCCATCAAAACCATTCAACCAACACCCACAACAGTTAAGACAGGAAAGGTGTGTAGCTTCACTAGGAACCCATAACCCATCCATTGGGGGGCTCTACCAAAACAACCTACATTTCCTTCTCTAGAAAGGCTTCAGTTGTTTGGGAACACACACCCTCAATGATGACCAACCAAACCTCCTGTGCCAATGTATTGAATGGACCAAGCAGGTTCATCTTTCACTCCTCGCTATTCCATTCATCATACATTTGGCCGCCCCAACCATATACCCTTCACAATGGGATGCTCTACATTATGGTACATTCAAAGGAATTAGACCTCTCACTTTAGCATTAAAGCCTAATACAGTTTCCTCCCAAAGCCAAACTGATAGGAGAATGATGATCTAGTGAGTACAGTCACACCCAATGAACTCCAAGGTACTAGATACAATCCCATTGTTATGATTTGCAATAAAACAGCAACAATTTAATTAGCATACTACTAATGTTATTCAAAGATCCAAACACCTCTTAACAGCAGGGCATATACCAAAGAGAAACCTCAAAACAAACACCCCTTATTGCAGGTAGTTTGGTCAATACATGTGGACATCTTCACATCAGTTGTCCAACAACCCTTTAGTAGCCTCCTTAACCTTCATAACCACTTCCCAGTTCTTGCTAACCTCCATAGTTTGTGCAGACTTCCTCACAGTCAAACTTGAAAGCTTAAGTCATACATGATTTATCACACTTACAGTTAGCTCCTTAGTATCAATCTTATCATTAGAGAATAGTCTTTTGTTTCTTTCATTCCATATGAAGTATACACAGGCTGCCAATATGATTCTCATCAAAACACTTCTAATAGTCTTGTTATGCTTTATTCTTGACATTCTGTATATTATATCTTCCCATCTGTCAGGAAAAGATTTATGACCAGCTTTTTCCTTTAATGCCTTCCAAATTTTGATAGAGTAAGAACACTCAAAGAATAGATGGTTGAGAGAGTCTAAGCAGCTTTCACATAGAGGACATGCCATTTCCTTATCAGGGTACCACTTCTGCAGCCTATCTTGAGTAGATAACCTTCCCTGGATTGCAATCCACAATATAAAGGAGTGTTTGGGAGTACAATTAGAGAACCAAATAATGTCATACCACTCCACCTGATTACCACATTGTCTCATATCTTTCCATGCTGTATTGGTTGAGAAATTTGCACACTTTCCATTACTAGATCTCCACATGTATTTATCAATTGAGTTTGTGCACAGATTGGGTACATGAATAGAAGAGATAATGGGAAAATCATTGAGCCAGTTATCAGGCCACATCCACTGACCATTACTAATCATGTCTTTGACTTTCAGACTTTGACTTATACCAGCTTGCTCAATACTATCCATAGGTATAATTTTGCTCACAGGATCAGGTCCCTACCACTTATTATGCCATAGAAAAATGCTTGCCCCATTACCCACGTGGCATACAATATGATCTCTAACTTTATCCGTAAGACTTAGAATTTGTTTCCAGCCATGACTGGCACTTTGATCACACTTAACTGCCCAAATACTATTACCTTTAAGTCTGACCTCATGAATCCATTTGACCCAAATAGTATCTTTTTTACTGGCCATATTCCAAAGGTGTTTAGTCATCAAGACTTCATTCCATTGTACAAGCTCTTTAATGCCTAATCCTCCTAAATTTTTAGGTATACAAATTTGCTTCCATGAAACTTTAGCCTACCCTTTAGACAGTTCTCCTTAGTACCATAAGAATCCTTTAAGAAGCTTATCAATATCTTTGATGACTGCTTTTGGGAGCATAAAAACTGAAGCCCAATACACTTGCATAGCTGACAAAATAGAGACAATTAACTGCAGCCTACCAGCATAAGATAGAAGCTTGTTTATCCAATTACTAACCCTAGCTTTAACCTTATCAATAAGACATTTTCAATCAGTAAAGGTTAACTTTTTAGTAACCAGAGGAACACCTAAATAGTTCACAGGAAGGCTTCCAATTTTGAAAGGTATAATATTCAGAATCTCTTGTTTGACATTTTCCTGTACATTCCCAAAGAAAACAGTGCTTTTGCCGATATTAGGCTTTAGACCAGAAATACTACTGAACAATTCCATTGCTGACTTCACCACTTTCACTGAGTTGGTATCCCCATGACATAAGACCAGTAGATCATCAGCAAAGCATAGATGAGAAATCTTCATGTCTTTACAGCCCTAATGATACTTAAATCTCCCATTACCTTAAATCTGTTTTTGCAATATAAGGGTGAAAACTTCCATTACAAGTGTGAAAATATAAGGGGACATTGGGTCACCTTGCTTGAGCCCTCTCCCTGCTTTGAAGTATCCTACTCTATTGTTATTGACATTAATAGTGAAGGTAGCTCCTTTAACACATATCATGATCCAATTAATCATCTGCCTAGGGAAATTGAACATTGTAAGATATACCTTCCAAGAACTCCCAATTAACTGTGTCATAGGCTTTTTGAATATCAATCTTTAAGGCTACTCTTCTTGCAGCATTCTTCAAATTGTAGCCTCTTAGAAGTTCTTGAGTTAAGAGTATGTTGTCAGTGATTTGCCTTCCCGCGATAAATGCACTTTGACTTTGACTTACAAGCTTACACAGGACACCTGCAGTCTATTGGTGATAATTTTGCTTATAACCTTGTATAACACATTGCAACATGCTATAGGTCTGTAATCAGAAACCTTTTGAGGTGTATTCCTTTTTGGAACAAGTGTGATTAATGTGGCATTGACCTCCCCAAGTAGTTTACCTTTCCTAAATAACTCTTTGACAGCTTCACATACATCTTTCCCAACTACACTCCAGGCCTTTTTAAAGAATTTGGCTGTGTAACCATCAGGGCCAGGAGCCTTATTATCATAGATATCAAACAGTGCTTCTTTAACTTCCTCATCACACAATGCTTTTATCATCAATTCAGCATCAGCACTAGTGACTTTATTGGCATTCAGGCTCTCAAGGTCTATGGCTTGCACAGGTACTGCAATTCCTAAGAAATTTTGGAAATGTTGTACAAATTGTTCTGCAACTTGATCCCCTTCAAACCTGTACCACTCTCATTATTCACTGCTTCAATTCTGCTTTTATGTGCTCTCCTTTTTAACACAGTGTAAAAAAACTTGCTATTTCTATCCCCCTCACTGAACCATTCTATTTTAGCTTTCTGCATTAAAATTTTCTCTTCATCTTGAACAGCAATCTTATATTCATGTAAAATGGCAGCCTCTTCCTTCTTAAGTGAAATATTGTGGGGATCTTTGTCAACTTTAATTTGAACATCTTTCAGTTTTCCTCTCCATTTAGTAACTCTTTCATGTAGATTCCCAAAACTCCAACTAAGGTTTTTCATATGACTTTTCATGGCTTTCAGCTTCTTCACAAGTTTAAACATATTGCATCCCTTAATTTGGATATGCCATTCTTTCTGCACAATTTTAAGAAAATCAGATTTATCATCAATAAAATTTGAAAATCTAAATGCCTTAATCTTTCTCTTCATCATCTTGGGAATGATAAGGATAGCAGGGCTATGATCAGATGTTAGGTGAGGGATAAAGTGGGCATAAGAATTTGTAAACATGCTCATAAAATCTATATTTTCCAAAACTCTATCAATTTTCTTTAATATCCCACTGTTTGTGTTAAGCCTGCTCTGGACCCATGTGAAATGAACACCAGTAGAATTAAGATCTTCAACTTCTATATAGTTAAGACATTCCTGAAAATCAATCATATCATTAGTTTTGCAAGATCCACCCTCTGAATGATCTTCATTATGCAGACTTACATTCTAGTCTCCCATGAGCACCCAAGGATTATCATTAACAATATTTTTTTACCTCTTGAGAGTATTCCATAACACCTTTATTTCCCTTCCAGTATTGGCTGCATATACAAAACAACAAAAGAACTTGAAGCCACTGTCTTTGATCTCAATAACACACAACATTGTTTAATGACTAGAATGTAAAGGCATTATACTGACTTCAGCTTGATTTTATCCAATGATAATTCTGTAACCTTTATTGCTATCATTCATGTTAGAACACCAGTGCCAATCCCCATAGTCAAAATCACATATCTTCTTAATTTGTTTTTCCTTTATATGAGTTTCAACTACTGCACAAACACTTAACTTCACATCAGTAATGAACCTGTTGACATCCTTTTGCATATCCTTATTACACATGCCTCTCACATTCCATACTACTACCCTGCAATCAGAATTCAAGTTTGCCATAACAAAGAATACAATTGGATGCCTAATGCAGCATTTCACAGGCCTTGCCCGCCAATTCATTCTCAGTCATACTTTGAGCAATACCATTATCCACATCAAATACATTTTCCATTTTAGGGCATTCATTATTCCATTTTTCCTTCCATTGCTCCCTGAAATATGTGTGCATATTAGTATTCCATTTCACCGGGTCTTCCAAACTAGGTTGTCTTTGACTACTCATAAACTTGTTCACAATTTCTTTTTCATTTCTCATTTGTTCTTCAGGACAGTCACTTTCAACCAATTCTTCAAGAACAACATACTTATTTGCACTCCTTTTAGTCTCTTCCATTGCATTTTTACTGACTTTCCATGGACTTTTAGGGCTTGTAGACTTAGGTGTGTTTTGAGAATTTGAACTTATAGGGCTTGCAGGTTTGGGTGTACTCTGAGAGGTTGATCCAAGAAGTACTAGCCACAGAAGTTGATGCTTGAGCTTACTTATTCACTGGTCTAAACTCTTGCATGTTTCTCACATTCTTATTGCCTCCTTTATTGCCCATAGCTGCAGTCTGTTTATTACCCCCTTTACCAACATTCTTATCAGCCTGAACATTACTATTTGTTGTTGTAGCTACAACATCTTTGTTTAAAGCACAATTACAAACAGTATGTCCAAACACTTTGCACTCACTGCACCTAGGTGGTTTCCAACTATACTCCACTTTCACAAACTTTGAGCAATTTACCATTTGTTCTTTACTTTTGTAGCATAGCTCAATTTTCTCCTTGAATTCTTGGGCAGCTTTGATCTCAACTAGAACCCTAGAATATCAAATGTTCCCTGTCCCCTCATCACACATTCTAGCATTTGATTTGTCCATCATAATTGGTGTACCAAGACTGCTAGCAATAGTACTAATACCTTTGACAGTCCATGCTTCAACAGGTACACCATAGAGTAAAATCCAACAAGGTAGACTAACTGGATCACTCCTATCAACAATTATGCTTAGATCCCATTTCTGTACCAATAGTGGCTTATTATTGACTAACCATGGACCACTCTCCAGTACATGTAACATTCCTTTCATTTCTCTGAATTTAAACAAGTACAATTCATTTTGGGACGCAATGTCTTTATGTCCAAATTTGCCCCACATTCTAACTAGATTGTATTTTAGCTCATAGTAAGACATTTTTCAACCAACAAAATGTCCACACAAAGTAAGCATCCATTTCTTACTACCTTTTAGAATTAGCTCATCATCAAATAACACAACTTCCTTTCCCTCATCCTCACAGTTGGTATCCAACTAAGCTTATTAAGTGCATCAACTTTAGTAGGTTTAATAGTATTAGCATAAGTTCTACCTACCTTAGTTAAAGTACTATCAGTCCCATTACTAGCATTAACATCATATGAATCACAAACCTTATTAGCATCACTAGCAGTATCATTATTCAAAGGTACTTGAGCATAATCATTATGACTTACAGTGGTTATAGCATCTGCACTCACATTGCCTACCTTCTCAGGAGATCCTTTCTTCCCAATTGACTCACCAAGGGTGGGGAAATCATTACCAACCAAATCAACCTCTTTCTCTAAGCACACACTCACCTCCTTATTACCCTTTCCATCACATTTATCACTAAAGCCTATGCTATCCAGAATATCCTCATGTTCAGCTTCTAGTGTTCTGTTTTCATTACTTTTGTTCTTTGTTAGCTCACAAACAGTGTCCTTATATCTATTTGGCATCTTGATTTTCCTTTTAGAAGCTCTGCCTCTAGTTGACATGTTTTGCCTGATTTTCCTTTTAGAAGCTCTGCCTCTAGTTGACATCTTGATTTTCCTTTTAGACGCTCTGCCTCTAGTTGACATGTTTCATTACTTTTGTTCTTTGTTAGCTCACAAAGAACAATGTGTATTGTGAAATTGATAAGGAATTTTAAAAACACAATTTTGGCGCCAAAATACAATAACTGGCCTGTTAAAAATTGGGGATTTTGGTACCAATCGATGCGGAATAGAAAACTGAATTGATTACACGGTTTGGATTTTGAAATATCTGTTTAATTGCAGTGTAATTGAAGGATTTCAAGGTTTTTTAATGGTGGAAATATTGGCGGGAAATTAGTTATAGGAGAGAGAATTAGTTAGAGGAGATATTATTCGAACTTAAACATAATCAAATTGACCAATATCATGGATTATTAAACTCTTTAATTTAGTATGACCAACTCCTTCATCATCATCACCGTTTACATACCTACTACAATAATTATACAATTACTGTCATTCTCTACACCCATAATTTGTGAAATTAAATATGTATGTCTCTATTGACTAGATGTGCATGACAAATAGGAGTCTTTTGTTTTGATTATAGAAATGGCATGAAACCTTATGATGGGTGTATTTTACCAACGCTTATCTTTTGTTTATTCTAAATACAAAGTTGTCAATCAAAGCCTTCTATTCTAATGATATACTGGTGGCCAGCTGCAAAGACTTTTGCCTCCTTACAATTATAATACTTACTTGATATTACAAAATATATTTGTTTTACTAGATGTAGATATGAAACCGTGAATATAAGTCCAACACCATAGCCACTGCAGTACATCAAGTTGAACTGATTCACTGTGGTCTTTTGGTGTCCATTCTCTGTAATTAAGCTCTTTATATAGTCCATGAATTTTTTATAATATGTTAATTTTTAGATAGTTTTAGAGGTTTTGCATATAAATGAAGTTATTATTGTCTTGTTAATCCAGAAACTTTAATTATTTCTGCCGCTTGCAAAATGGAAAGCCTGGATACCTGTAAAGGTTTTGAGAATCAACCTCAAAAAATATTGAGGGATGTATATACATTTATATAAAATTATCTCCTGTAAATAAGGAGAGTCAATCACAAAGGAATGGAAAGGAATAAATACAATAAATACAATTTAATTACAAAATCATTTACTTAACACCCCCTTCAATCGAAACGGTGGCGGTCCAAGATGAAGCATCGAGCGGAAAACTTCAAACTGAGCACGCGGAAGACTTTTTGTAAAGATGTCAGCCACCTAAAGATTGGTTGGAACAAACTTAGTATAAAGTTTGCCAGAATTTACCAGTTCACGAATAAAGTGATAATCCAAATCAATGTGTTTTGCACGCTTGTGTGAACTAGATTTTGGGTCATGAACAAGGCAGTTTTATTGTCACATAAAAGGGTCGGGCGATCAGGAGGTAACGCATGCAGTTCTCGTAACAAATGGGTAATCCATACAATTTCTGCAGCAGTATTCGCCATAGCACGATACTCAGATTCACAGCTTGATCTAGAAACTGTTGGTTGCTTTTTAGCGCTCCATGAGACTAGATTTCCACAAAGAAAGATAGAGTAACCATAGGTAGAACGTCTTGTATCCAGGCAACGGGCCCAATCGGCATCAGAATAGCCAATAACAGAGCAATCATGGGGACGACTGTAAGTTAGGCCAAACGAGAGTGTGCCTTTAACATACCATAGTAAACGTTTAACAGCCCGAAAATGATCAATGGTTGGGTTTTGAAGAAACTGAGATAGTTGATTGACAGCGTATGATAAGTCAGGCCTGATAATATTTAAGTATTGCAAAGCACCAACTAGAGAGCGATAAAGTGTAGGGTCAGAATATGCAACACCATCAGCCGTAAAGGATTCATGAGGAGAAAGAGGAGTACTAACAGGTTTAGCATCATATAAATTCGCCCGTAGAAGAATATCTTTGGCATATTTGGCCTGTGTAAGAAACAGACCAGAAGTAATGTAGGCTACTTCAAGACCCAAAAAATAAATTAAGTCCCCAAGATCCTTGATAGCAAATTCACGATCAAGATGAGTAATAAACGTGCGGATCAGATTTTCATCATTACCTGTCAGTATAAGATCATCAACATAGATGAGAAGGTACATGATGCATGAGTCTTTACCAAAGAAAAAAAGAGAGGTGTCAGCACGACTGCATATAAATCCATATAAGGTAAGGAACGTGCTTAAACGTTGGAACCAAGCACGAGGGGCTTGCTTTAAACCATAAAGTGTCTTGGATAACTTGCACACATGATTCGGGTATGTAGAGTTCACAAAACCCGGTGGTTGCTCCATAAAGATGAGTTCAATGAGATTGCCATTTAAGAAGGCATTCTTGATATCAAGTTGATGTAACTTCTAGTTATTGAGAACAGCAAGGGATAAAACAATCCTTACCATTGAGGCATTGACCACGGGACTGAAAGTAAGAGAATAATCAAAACCTGGAATTTGTGTAAAGCCCTGAGCGACTAAACGTGCTTTGTATCGTTCAATAGTCCCATCCGAGTGATATTTGACACGAAAAAACCCATTTGGAACCAACAACATTTGTTGAGGAAGGTCGTGGAACCAACGTCCACGTATTGTTTTGATGTAACGCCTCAATTTCTTCAACCATTGCTACCATCCATTTTGGATCTTTGGCTACCGTTTTAAAACCACGTGGCTCAGTAATAGCGTGTAAGGTAGCATGAAGAGCATGGGTGTTTAGAGTTGCAAGATCGGCTTGGTATTTCGGTTTGAAGATTCCATCCTTGGCCTTTGTGGTCATCGGGTAAGAGTTATAAGAGGTAGTAGAGTTAGTCGGAGGTGGGTCAGGTGCATGATGGACGGTTGGGACAGGGTCGGGAATTTGGTTTGGCGGAGGTTGGGTTGTCAATGATGGTGGGTTGTCGGGTTGGGGAATAGGTTGGGTTGCAGCCGATTGTTGGGCTGAGGGTGGGTTTGGTTAGGAGGACGTTGTTGGGCCAGGGGTTTGCAAAGGATTTTGGGGAGTTGGGCCAAAAGGTTGTGGATCCGTTGGTGGGAAATGATTTTGAGGAGTTGGGCCAATGGGGGTACATAATGGACAAGGATTAGATGGGCTAGTGGTAAGTAAAGATTTAGAAGGTGTGGTGTTCGGGTGTGTAGGTAAGGTCGTAGAAGATGATGGGCTAGGAAACTCATCACAGAAGGTAGTAAGGTCAAGGTTGTGAAGATCCATTTGTCCAGAGGAATCCTTAAATGGGAAGGATTGTTCATTGAACCGAGCATGTCGGGAAATAAAAACTCTTGAAAAGGCTGGATCCAAGCAACGATAACCCTTGTAATGCGTACTATATCCAATAAAAACACAAGGGAGACTCCTCGGCTCAAGCTTATGTTTGGCATAGTTGTTGGAAATATAATAACAAAACAATAGTTAAAGTTAGAAGTCTAAGGACCTTTTAGTATTTTAGTATATGTATGTATGTAAGTTCTGTGAATACAGAAACTTTAATATGGGCTGGGTCATAAATCGGTTAAGGGTTATAACGTTTGGAATAGGTTGTATCGTTTACTTTATGTGAAACGGTTTTCCTCTCTTCCAAAGGTACCAATTCAGTTTGTATAAATAGGTTAGGATTCTGTAAACATATTTGTAACCCATTCGTTTAATACATATCAGTTTACAAGGGTTCACACCAAATCAATCTTGTTATGTTTTATTGATTCTCTATGATGATGGCATGTTGTTTTGTTTGATCATTCTATCCTGGAGATATGCATATTCACGACCTGTCAACAGTGGTATCAGAGAAAAGGGATCAAGCAACATAACAATTCATCATTCAAGATTCAAGATGTCGATGGAGGAAGAAAGAAAAAAACGGTTACACCACCAAACCGGTGGTTAACCAAAAGGAAGAAACATGGCAGTTTCAAGAGTATGAAGAAAGAAAAGGAAAGAACCATGGCTGCGGTTTTTGTTACAAAGATCCAAGTAAGGGAAACCATTGTGTTTCAAAAGAAGTAAGAGAAACCGTTGTGTTTCAAAGCAAGTAAGAACTGATCATACGATCACAAGTAAGCAAGTAAGAAAGCAAGAAGGATGACAACTCTGTAACAAAACCAACAGTCATGGAGAAATCTGTTTGAAGAAAGCATGAGCAAGAAGAGATCAGGAACAAGAAAGAAAACGGGAATAAGCATAAGTAAGCACGCTTATAAGAACGAAGGCGTAAGTAAGCACGCTTGGTTACAGAACGCGTAAGTAAGCACACGAGTAACAAGGTAAACGTAAGTAAGCACGTTTACAAGAAAGAAAGCGTAAGTAAGCACGCTTGAACGGAAAAGATACGTAAGTAAGCACGTACCAGAAAGAAAGTATGAAGGAAGGAGAAGCAAGGAACTATCTGTTTTGTCATTAGGGAGGAATATGTTGGAAATATAATAACAAAACAATAGTTAAAGTTAGAAGTCTAAGGACCTTTTAGTATTTTAGTATATGTATGTATGTAAGTTCTGTGAATACAGAAACTTTAATATGGGCTGGGTCATAAATCGGTTAAGGGTTATAACGTTTGGAATAGGTTGTATCATTTACTTTATGTGAAACGGTTTTCCTCTCTTCCAAAGGTACCAATTCAGTTTGTATAAATAGGTTAGGATTCTGTAAACATATTTGCAACCCATTCGTTTAATACATATCAGTTTTCAAGGGTTCACACCAAATTGATCTTGTTATGTTTTATTGATTCTCTATGATGATGGCATGTTGTTTTGTTTGATCATTCGATCCTGGAGATATGAAGATTCACGACCTGTCAACAATAGTCGCGTAAATAAGGAAAAACTCGACACCCATATACTCAAAAATTATTATATTGAGGCGTCTGTTTGAAGAGTAATTCAAATGGCGACACATTTTCTAATATTGGAGATGGCACACGGTTGATTATATAAGTTGCCGAAGTGAAAGAATCAACCCAAAAATGAGCCGGAACATGAGCATTAAATAGCATCGCAAGCCCAGTTTCAACAATATGACGGTGCTTGCGTTCCGCACGCCCGTTTTGTTGAGGCGTGTAAGGACAGGAATACCGATGAAAAGTGCCATTGTCTTCAAATATTTTTTGAACAGTGTGATTAAGAAACTCTGTGCCACCATCACTCTGAAAAACTTTGATCTTCCTTGAACATTGGGTTTGAACAAGTTTGATGAAGGCGAGTAAAACCGTATAGAAACTTGTTTTTGTTTTGAGTGGATAAAACCACGTAAATCTGGAATAATCATATATAAAAATAACATAATAATGATAACCATCAATAGAAGCATTAGGGGCAGGACCCCATAAATCACAATGGACCAAATCTAATGGAAAAGAAGCACGCTTTTCATTAGTATTAAAAGATAATTGTTGGCCCTTCGCAAGTTGACACAAAGTGCAAATAACAGGTTTAGGTAATAATGAAGTAACTGACAAAAAACCACACTTGTTCAAAACTGAAATAACATCAAAGGAAACGTGGCCTAAACGAGCATGCCATAACTCGTAAGAGGCCTTATTTGAAACATCAGCAACAAAAGCTTTGGGTCCATCTTTGAGCACGTAGAGTCCATCAACACATGTTCCTGTAGCGAGTACCTGTTTTGTTTTCTGATCCTGAATGTGAAAATAATACTGAGAAAATAAGACATCAACAGGATGATTAGCAGTCAACTTGCTGATAGATAATAGTTTCTTGGTGAGATTTGGAACCACAAGTACATTACGCAAGTGAATATTATTGCAAAGTTTAATAGATCCTGTATGAGTAATGGGAAGTTGTTTACCATTACCAAAAATAACTTTATGAGTACCTTTGTAGGGAGCGGAATGATGAAGACATTCCTCATTAGGGGCCATGTGATCCGTAGCCCCAGAATCACCAGTCCAATCAGGAGTGTCATTCGTCACATGACACTGAGCATGAAATGCCTTCGCTAAGGAGTCATCCAAGGAAGGAGCCTGAGTAGCATATTTATGTAGATTCGGACAAGCCCGATGCATAATGACCATTGTTACGACACAGTAGACAAGGCGGTGGTTGACGGTTGTTACCACGACTTCGACCAGAAGATTCACGGAATAATAATCACGCGAAGAACCACAACCCCGTGCAGGCGGTAAAGAACCATGCTTCTGTTTAGCATTGAACGCCGCCGGGGGAGTGGAAGTGCCGTGCAGCGACTGGAGAAACAATTCATGGCTTTCAGCTTGCGCCACCAAATCCCGAAACAAAGGTGCGGGTTTGGTTGTCCGTAGCGCAGTAGAAAAAAACCTCAAACGATGGACCAAGATCACAAAGAAACCAATGCAATTTATCGATATCAGTAACCGGATGTCCAATGGCTGCAAGTTGTTCACACAAAAGTTTGAATCGATGAGAAAAATCAGTAACCATAGATGTACCTTTTGAGAGCTGTCGGAGGGAGTCGCGTAAGGACTGAACCCGTTCAACCGATGCATTACTGTAAGCATTCTCGAGAGCGACCCAGATCTGATGAGCGGTGGTGAGACCAAGCACTTCGGCTGCAGCCTCCTCTGATAAAGAAGAGAGAAGGAAGAGGGCAGCTTTCTGATTTGAAGTATTCCAGGTAGTAAAGTCTGGATTCGGGCCGAATTTGTCATCAATGGTGACTGTTTGCGGCAGTGCAATGGAGGCGCCGCTGATGTGGTCATACAGACCATGAAGGCCAACAAGAACTTTTATGTGGTTACGCCATACAAGGTAGTTGGAAGATGTAAGTTTGATTAGGGAGAGATGAGAGACAGTGGGAGAGTTGGTGTCTGGTAGGGTGGCCATGGGGGAGGCTGTCAGCCGAAAGAAAAGGAAGAAAGAAGATAGGCGATGATGAAGGGGAGAGCTAGGTTAGACTCTGGCTGATACCATGTAAAGGTTTTGAGAAACAACCTCAAAAAATATTGAGGGATGGATATACATTTATACAAAATTATCTCCTATAAATAAGGAGAGTCAATCACAAAGGAATGGAAAGGAATAAATACAATGAATACAAATTAATTACAAAATCATTTACTTAACAATACCATATTCCCACGGATCACTTCCCAAATTAGCCGTTTTGTGTCTCACTCAGTGGATGAAAGTGAAATTATCCCAGGAGACCATATTTACATTTGGGTAAGAGGCTCCATTTAAACTCACCATGGTATGTTACTTGTCTCTCTTTAAATATTAAAATATATTTATATAGTCGCCGCTGCAACACACTTGATTTTTTTTTTGAATGGCCAATTTTTACAACCTACACGGTATGTTACTTGCCAATTTTCACCATGGTATGTTACTTGCAAGTTACCAAATCTTTCAAAGCCTTGGTCATAGATGAGGTCTTTGACCGCGGTTTAGAAAATTTCCCAATAACCATGAAAGTTCAGTAATCATATTGTTCCTTACTAATAAAAAAAAACAAAAAAAACTACAATTTTGCAGAAGAAATAAGGCAATTACCCTCAGTCTCTACAGCTTTTGTTTTGTCTATTGGAATCGGTATAATTGAGGCTGCAACATTGTATTTTGGAGCTGGAACTTTTTCGGCTTAACCACACCTTTGGGATTAATGACCCTTTTTGTGCCTAACTTATGTATACAAAAAACAAAAACATTTTCTATACACAACTATTTAAAAAAAAGCGCTAATCTTAAAAACTTTCTTTGTAGCTTCTGGAGGTAATGTTTACCAGGATGTCGCTGAATCACGTGGCACACTTGCTGATATTGGCGTAAAGTCTCCAAATATTGAAGGTAGTTGTGGCAGTAGAAAGGTAGGTGTGTGTACTAGTTAACATTAACTAGTATCTTAAGTGAAGTTTGAAATAGCTAGTAATATCTTCATTTTGTTTGTATTCTGTTTATCCCAAGTTCAAGATTATGGGATGGAACCATTGCGGAAAAATATTTCTTGGTTGAACTTACTATTATGCAGTTAAATTCTTGTCTAGGTCGCTTGCTAATTCAGAAAACATTCTCTTTATACGCGGGGGGGGGGGGGGGGGATAAAACACCACTGAATACAGGTACTTATATTGGTACACCAAGTAAACTGGTTATCCACGTCACCGCTGCAGGAAAAGATATTTATGGTATATTTCAGCGAAATCCTCCAAAACATTGTTCAACAGATGGGTGTGTAAATATGGGTGAGAACAGTTCAGTTTTCAAACTTGTTTGAGCTGTTTTAGGGAAGGTAGTCCTGTGTACCGCTATCAGTATGGAGTGGGTGCATTTGAGCACATGTTTGAACTTCGTGGTGGCACATGTACCATGGCAGTTTCAGACCCACCTGAAGATGTTGTCAAAAGAGCGCAGGTGCTCCTACAAGCCGGATTTGGAAAGTATGACCTCATTGATAACAACTGTGAAGATTTTGGGTTATATTGCAAGACAAGTCTTATGGTTCGTGGTGGTGATAATAATCCCATCATAGGAACTAGTGGCCAAGGGAATAGCTGGTTCCTTGCATCATTACGGGCTTTTCTTATGGCTTCAGGTGTTGTAACGTCATTTATAACCCTATATGCTTTGGACATCGGTGGTGTTCAAGCTGTTGCTGACAGGCTCATAATAGGAACTAGTGATCAGTGAAAGGGTATTTTTGGTTCAACATTCACATCTTTTTTTGCAGTAGCAAGTTTGACCTTTATTAAACTCCGACATGATTACTTTAGCTTGTGTGATTTTTCCCAATTCGATTAGGTGGCGTCGATCTATACTAAACCCATATTAGGGTTTATATTGTTCTTGGTGATCGCACGATTCCTTGTTCTTGCTAGGAATCAAATAAGGTACGCTCTCTATTTAGTTTTATGTTAATTAATTTACATGTTAATTGTAGATCTTTCCGCTGCGTATACTTGTGATGATTATGTGTTTATAGTTTATTTATGATTCACATATTCCAACAGTGGCATCATGAGCCGCGTTTTAACATGTAACTAATTACATAAAACCTTAAAAATTGAATCTTTAATTAGATACATGCAATTAATGATCTAGGATTTGTGTTTTTTCTTGAAAACCCTAAAGTGGGTCGATACCCTATTTATAAAATTTAGGGTTTTAGTTTGGTTTTGTAGAAAACTTGTAGAAAACCCTAGGATTGCATGCAATTTTTAGGGATTAATTAATGAATACCTTATGTGATGTCATTAATTAAATTAATTAGATTGCGTACTATATAGGCTTGTAAATATGTGTAACATGATTTTAAGTGCTATATGGGATCCATGACAAAATCTTGCATATTTTGTCATGGAATGATTTGTTGTTAATGTGCCACATGTTTTTTTATGATAGATCTTTAGTTAGGGAAGACCCTAACATATTAATTAAAATCGGTTATGTGCAATGTGGTATCTAATTAATTAAAACTTACGCGGCCAAGCTATTTGGCGTCTGTGGACCATTGGGCACAATGAGCTCGAAAACCAATGGGAGTTTTGTTAATTAGATACATTAAAATTCACATAGATAATTAATAGGATTTATCAAAAAGGTTTGCATGTGGCTATATGATATTGTTAATGATCATATACGTGTTATTTAGTGTTTATTTATTTTTTCAATTACTTGTTCTTTGTATGTTTAATTATGATGGATTGCAACAACAAAGAGGGTAATTTTTCAAATAAAAATAAATGAACCTAATAACTATGAAACCTTTGTAGTAAACCATTTAATTGCCAAGTCTTATGTGCCGACAGTGGTTCGCTTCGCACGGTAATTTGCTCCCAGGCGAGACTAGCAATTAATAAATTTACTACATAAATTGTTTTAGCAAGAAAATCATATGTTTTAGTTGATTGATTGCGACTGTACTAAGTGGTCGAAGCGGCGGACCTAAAATTGACAAACTAAAAAGTGGGTATAAGGAGGCTTGACATTAAATTGTCATCCGAAAGGGGCGCGTTTTTAATCACCCTAGAGTGAACGTTTGCTCCTCCGCTCGCATGTGCGTCAACTTTAGACTTACCAAGTACACCATGATAAATACGAAGCATCTTAAGGCAAAGCTGTAAGTTTCTCAGCGCCTCAATTAAAAACTTTGATGATTTGAGCTATAAATGAGTAAACAGTATTGTTTTTGAAAACATATATGATACAAAGATGAATGCATGACATCTTTGTACATATTTTTTGATTTTACACATCCAATTTAATACCCTTAAAATTTAAGTAATATGCCATCCAACTACAAAAAGGAACACCTAAGGTCTCATCCTACATCACTAGCAGCCAAAGCTGAATGTTGATGTTCAAAGGATTGTTGTCTTAGGGTAAATTGAGTACTTTCGTTGCTAGCAGCCAAAGCTGAATGCAATGAAACGACGTCAATTTACAGTTTCTTAAGTTGGTGAACTTAATTGAGCACTTTCATTACTAGCAGCCAAAGCTGATGTAATGGGACGGCGCCAAGGCATAAAGATTTGGGGATGAAACATGCTTACATTTGCAACTGATGTTGGCAATATAATGTAAGTCCCATGATTCTAGGAATTGCAATTGTACATTGGCAATTGAGTGTAGCTCTACCTTATTGAGTACTTTCGTTGCTAGCAGCCAAAGCTGATGTGATGAAACGACGTCAATTTGGATCCTAATTTTCAATGAAAATTAAATGGTGAAATTTTATTTTTACCGTGGGTGTTTAATTTTCTTGAAAAGTTATTATCGAAAATACTAAATTGAATTTTGAAAATTCTTTTAATGTATTTAATGCAACGTTAAAACCGTAAACGTGGGGTTTTCTTTTAGTAGTAAATTGATCTACACCCGTAGGGGTTTTGGATAGAGTCAATTTTTACTGAAAAAGAATAAACCGAGTCTACTTTCCGTGTGAAGAGTAAGACTTAATCTTATTCCTTTTCATGGATGAGAAAGGTATAATAGGGAAATTGGAATCGTCTAAATTCTAAGAAATAACTCATGGCGAATTTCTTAAGAAATTGCATGATTAGGAGTTATCAAATTAGAAGCTAGACTAATTACCGCAAAAGTGGTAAAAGGCAAACTAGAATATTTAATCTAGTTGTTATGCTTTAACCATTTAAAGGTGCTACATGCCATGATGGGGATGGTAGACCTAACTAAGGAAGAAATTGCATACCCAATTCTTTCAAGTTAATTGCATTGATGGATATTCCATCATTTACAAAGTAGAATACATTCTTTGAGTACCTTAGTAGCTGTTACGTAAAGGATTCATCAAAGGTGTAGGAAAGTAAACAACACGCTATTTGCTTTTACTGGTGATGCAACACTTACAATGTTGTCAAAGCCAGTGGGAGCATTGTGTTGTAATTACTGAATAATGAGTTTATGTAGTGATCTTTAATTCAGTGGGAGCTACAAGTCTTGGTATCTAAACATCCTGACAGTAACTCAGATTATCTCTAGAACTTCATGAGATGATTACTTTCCAAATATAGACACTTGTGGTATTAAGGATAGTCGTATACGTTTTCCTTACTAGACGAGGTGATTCTATATCTACTTATATCTATGACACAATCATATTGATCAAATAAGCAAACGATTGACGTGTTGTTTATCTGATACGTGATGTTGTTCCATGCACAAGTGGGAGAAATCTTATTGTGTGCAAGCAACAACATAAAGGAATATGATTTATAGGGTTCTCTTGACTGTAAGGTAAGAGATCAATGTTCTAATGTGTTTTATACACATACTAATTTATAGAACACTTGGAGTTAATATCTACTTTCATTACTAGATATTAATGACAAGGTAAATTACATACTTTCATCATTGCAGCCTTAGCTGATGTGATTAAACTATGTTAATTTACAAGTTTCTAAAATTAGATAATTATTAGAACAAGTGTCGATATGACAATAAGACTACTTCAAATATAAATATTTATGTATTGTAGTAATGACATAAATAAATGAAGTAATCTTATACTACTTCAAATTTGAATGTTTATGTATTCTTGGAATGACATAAATATATGAAGTAATAAATTAACTTGAAATACTATTGAAACCAAGTTGTGGGTTTCATAATTACTTTAGTTATGCATATTTATATTTTAGTATAAAGATATAAATATGAAGTCTTTTTAAGACTTATAACAAAGTAAGACGTTATATTGTTATGTTTTTTAATTAAGACATATACAAGGAGTCATTGAGTTGATCAATGATTTGTAACGTACATTGGGATTATAACTGTTTATGTCTTTTTGGTAAGACATAGAAATTAAGTGGCTTGGGTTAAAAGGCACTTATGTTATTAATTATGCAATTGGCTTGGAAAATCTATTGTACCATTAAAGTGATTTAGTTGGTAAATAAGTAAGCCAAAACTGAAATATATTTATCTTACATATTGTAAGATTAACTTACAATATTAATCCTAATGAAATACATAGTATTTATGGTATGTTCAGTTAGGAAAATCAAACTCTTAAAAAATTGTTTAATTAAAGATAACTATATCTTCTAATCTTCCTAAAAGATATCAAGGTTATAAATTGAGTATAGATTGAAAATACTCAATTAGACTCCAACCTAGAAGATTAATAAGACACCATTGATTATGGAATGTGTTGAATCACATTAAGTCTTAAAATTGAAGTTCAGAATTTGTTAAACTACCTTTGAGTAGGATAATTAACAAATTAAGGTTAGGAACTGTCAATATGTATCTACAAAGTCCCAAAAGAGAACAAGTTTTGTGTTGCTCTATTTGCTAAGCATTTATAGATAATCTATAAATTGCAAAAGGCGAGTGGGAGTTTTATCTTCAAAAGATAAAAAATTACAAGATACATAATCTTCTAAATACGCTAGCAAAATCATAATGAGGATTTAACATGTTAGTGTTAAATCTCAAAGATGATGAAATTCTCAATTCATAGATCCATAAGGATATCTCAAATATTTGTAGAATATGTTGAGGGTTATGAGTTACAGGATCGTGATATGCCTGTTAATAAATTGCAAATGTTATTTGGCAAATTACTCATACTATGAATATTAGATGCATTCCAAAAAGATAACTAGTTGGAAACGTAGTTAATCTTAGACTCTATAGTAACACTATAGAATGGAAATGAATTTCTACAATGGAAATTAAAATCCTAGAGATTTAATTCTTGTGTAGAAATCATAATGGACAAAATTTGTATACATATTTAATATGTGAAAAGATTATCAATCACAATTAAGAAATTAAATGTGATTGAAATTCTTTCTAAGCACATTAAATATATAAAGATTATGATTGTCATTATTAGTTTCATTTATATGAAATTAATAATGGAATGTCAAAACTCTTTCTTGTGTAATTACTTGAGCGAGGACGAAAAGTAATTGAAAGGAGTATTTGAATTCAAATAATCTTTAGAAGTATACAAAATGCAAATCATTTGAAAATGGATTAATGCATGCATCTAGAAGATATACTTATTTTTAGTTATTAAATCTAGTTTGATTTATAATTAAAATAAGATATTTCTTAATATTCCTGAAAGCTAGTGGGAGTGATGCATTTATTTTTTTATTTCATATATGTTGTATAACATATGGGAAGTAACATTCCGTTGACGTTAACATTAAATGTTAAGTCTTAGTTAGGAATGAAACTTCACATAGAAAATAAAACCTTGAAGTATGTGTTTATTTGATCATAAACATAAGCGGTAAATAATTGATTCTAAAAGAACATGATATTCTATTTAGAAGGTATAAATAGAAACATATCTTTGGAAAGATATGACATGACACTACTAGAAAAAGGGCTATCCTTGACCCGCTTTTTATGACCCACGCTACAAGATGACGCGCAAAGAGCAAAGTCATAAAATAAGAGTCATTTCGAGTAAATTTTCTATTGGGGATGACTCGTTTTCAGAAGCGTCATAACATATGGGTCATAATCAGTTAAAATTTAGCCTGCTAGATGACGCTCGTTTTGCTTCGTCCTAAATAGGGGTCATCTATGTTTTTTTTACCATCTGCTTCATCAAAATCTATTGTTTTTTTTTTTTGCCAAAACACTTCCCGCTCTCAAACTCTTATTCTTTTTGTTTCCCGCTATTGACAAAAGCTTATTTCCCGCTTGACAAAAATCCCAAAAAAAATGTAAGTCCTTCAAAATCCCCAAAAAAAAAACCCAATTATAAGTTTACTAGGGTTAGCTATTCTTCTCTCCCAATCCAGCCGCCCACCTTCACCACATTTTTCCGGCCATATTTCTCCGGCATCTCCACCATCTCCGGCGACCTCATCACAGCCGTCATTAAACACCATCAACCTCTCACCATCACAACCCCTCGCCTCTTCTCTCTTTCTTGAAGATGCCGACCACCACCACCCTTTCACTGCCACACTCCTCTGTTTTTATTGAAGATAAGTATAGATCAAAGATGGCTTCAGATCGAGTCACCACGCCATCATACTGCCGTCATCACCCTCTCCGTCTTTTTCTATTTTGTTCGTCCTTGTGGTATAGTGAAATCAGTACATTTCTTTTATTAATTACTAACCGATTTTATTTATTGTTACTAGTGTTTTCATGGATTCAAATGAGTTAAAACATACTGATAACAAGATTTAAAACGTGTTTTGAAACCGATTCGTGTGGTAAGAAAAAACTGGTTATGGTGTTACTCGAATTCTTTTGGTCACTTGTTATGCGATGAACCCATAAGGGTTCGGATTTGAATTTGTTTGCCGCTTGCATTTTGATAGATTGAGGTGTTAGTAGTAAGTTTGGTTACGGGTCGAGTCTTTTCTTTTTTTGGTGTCGGTTCGGTTAGCAAGACACCACAAAGGTGTTGTAGTCATTTACAGTGAGATTGGAACAATTATTTGGGTGGAGTCATGACTGTTTGGTCCGTTTGATTTGTTGCCTTTCGACACCTTTTTCTAATACTTGAACAGCTTATTTAAGTTTATTTAGCTAGTGTTCGTTATGGCTTATATAAACAATTTGGTAATCAGCTTATAGAAAATAACTTGTTTAATTCAGGGGTAAGTTTGTTACTTTCAATCCAAAGTGCTTATTGAAACAGCTTTTTAATAAGTCAATAAGCATAACCACTTTTCTTCATCCATAGCTTTAAGAAAAATGCAATAACCAGTGAACCAAGTATGTTGTTTAAAAAACTTTAAATTAGCGATCCAAAACACACCCTTGGTTGAGATTAAGTTTTGATATGTACTAATTTGTATGGGTGAATTGTGTTGTCATGATTATTTGTTGCAAGTATAGACTGGATACTAGAGGATTGTAAAATTGATAATTTGTTTTGACAGGTGAATGCCGTTCAGCGAACGCTTGTAGAGACGTGGGGTTTGATCAGAGAGACTTTTGTTGACCCGACTTTTAATCATCAGGGTAGGATTTGGTTTTGATCTTTAAGTCCTGTTTTATATGATTAGATAAGAGGATACTTGTTAGTAGAACATCACTTGATTTCATATAGAAAGAATGAGTCCACAAAGATGATATTTGAACTGATATTCTATGTTTTAATGAAGAAAGGCCTGTTGTTTTGCAGATTGGCACTATAAGTTTCAGCAAACAATGGCGGAAATGCTTCCTCTTAGAACAGCTGATGCAGCGTACAGTAAGATAAAAGGAATGCTTTCTACTCTCGGAGATCCTTTCACTCGCATTATCAGTCCAAAGGTGTGCCAACCGAATGCCAATTTAGTTTAGTTGTCTTGTATTGAATAAAGCATATACTTGTCTGTCTTCTAAAACACTGAAGTGTAATGGTTAGTAATGACTCATGCTCGTAGGAATACCAAAGTTTTAGAATTGGAAGTGACGGAAATGTGCAAGGAGTAGGTCTCTTTGTCAATACTAAACCCAAAACTGGTCATTTGGTCGGTGACTATATTGAATTTCTTGCTCTAGGTTGTACTATCTTGTGTTGAAGGTAGCCCAGCTGCTAGAGGTGGAATCCACATAGGAGATGAGCTGATGGAAATAAATGGTATGATAGATGCAATTATCTTTGATCCTATTTAGGATTTATCTATTTATCTATTTGAGTTTTCGTACAGCAACAAGATACATTTCATCTCAGAGGTCAATGTGGCACGAGTGTTACAGTTAAAGTGCACAATGTGAGCTTACTGCATTTTCTTCCTTTATGTTGTATTGCTACATTAACATCTTTTTTGGTTATTCTGAGTAGAATGTTGTTTCCTGCTTTTAGCTTTTTGTAGTTCTGTGCAGAAAAGAACTGTTAATTCTGATGTTTGTTGTGTTCCACAGGGCAAAAAGTTGGCCATTGACTCTAGTTTTAGAGAGGTGAGATTACCTCGTGAGAACATTAGGCTTTCGCCAATTTCAAGTACCATCATTCCTCATAGAACTCCAGATGGTCATGTGTCCAAGACTGGATATGTAAAGTTACTAGCCTTCTCACAGGTACCTAATAGTTAAAAATCCAATCTTAGTCTATAGCCGAGACCCCTTGGTCTCGGCGTGGTAAGTTTATTTTTATTGTTGTTATTGTGATAAGGTTGGACATGGATTCGGATTGGTTGATTGTGGTTATAATAACAAAAATCAGGGTGTGTTTGTTGAGCTTATTTACCAGTTGCTAGGATGCCGAGATATATGGTATTTTGGTCCATTCGGTCTTGTGATTATGTCGACTTGGTCAACAACCCAAGCGGGTTCGTATTAGAGTCAACAAAGAACCCCGTAGGGTGCGTTTGAGTTTGTGTTTAAATGGCGTTTTTGGTAATAAAATGTTGTGTCAGGATACAAGGGTCAAACCCGTGTGGTCTTGGCTCGACCACGACACCACCAAGGGTGTGTCTTGTTGCTGAATTTATATTGCATGTTTTATATTACAATTTGTGATCATTCTTGTTAATCAACTGTAGTTGCATATCATATACAATTTGTGTTTCTTGTGTAGTGTCCACGTCAGCCCGGATGCACCGAATGTGGGTACTTCATGTTGAAGTTTATGAAGGAAGTAGTTAAACATGGAGTTCGGGCTCTCGAAAATGACAATGTAAGTAGTTAACTGTTTTAAGTAGTTTAAGTAGTAATTAACTGTTTCTAAAATGTTGTTTTATTTGACTAGATTGGTGGTGATAGCAATGAGTACACGGATGCGGATTTCGACGATATTCGAGAAGAATGGGCAATTTATGTGTCGAATTTCATTTTTAGGTAGAAATCGTACATTGTAGTAACTTTAACTAATTATCGGTATATATTTTGACATGAATTGTTATGTAATGAATTGGTAACGCATGGTTTTGATATATATGAAATGCGTTAATTTTGTACAATTATCAGGTTTATTGTCAGTAATTATGTATATAATCAGGTTTTAAAAAACAGAAAAAATAAAAAAAAAATGATTTTAAGGTAATGACACGCAAAAACATATGTCAGAAAAGTGGGTCATAAAAGTTATGACTAAAAAAAATGATTTTAAGGGTAATGACACGCAAAAAGGAGAGTCATAAAACGTGGGTCATAAGTGCGCGTCATAAAGAGATGACGCACATATGCGAGTCATGAAGCTTTATGACTGGTCCATCCTTGACGGGCATTTGCGCGTCATCCGACCTCTTCTTGACGCCAAATGCGCGTCAAGGATAACCCTTTTTCTAGTAGTGTGAACAAAATCTAAGTTTGACACAAGGATTTTTCATGTACATCATGTTGCTTGTTGTATCATGCTTGGATGCAAGATGATTGACAACATTAGTATCTAATTGGAAATTATTAGATAGCTAATTGTAATAAATATGGTTTAGAATTTACATCCTCAGCCTGGATTTGCTCCAAAATTCTAAATGAGAACCATATAGCATATTGTTGCATGATTGATATAGTTGACAAATCTTGATAGATTTGGAGATATCAAAACATTACACAATGAATGTTAAAGTTTACGGAACTTTAAAAGAGCATATTGTTGTTTGATACAATGATGCTGGTAAGATTGAGATGACACTCAATACTAGTTATGGTGGGAGCTCATCCTTATTAGGAGACCATGTATACTAGTTATGCTCAATATGAGCATAGTTGCATTATACATAAAGAATTAGAATACTTTAACTACAAGGTTTGGTAGTTTAATTGTCATAAATTCGTGCATGAGGATGTCACGCATTTTATGAAGTATGTGGCAATATCTAGATAGATGAATGCACACATACAAGAATTTCATTATTGAAATAAGTATTCTCAAAATTCCAATAGATCAACATTAGTTGATTTATGCTTTGTCAACAAGTATGTGAAACATGACTTGTGGCATAATTCATTAATGAGAATTATCATGCATTGATCTAGTTAGTATTTGGATAAGGGACATGTAAACAATTATTATTTTAATGAAATAAAGTGCGGATAACGTTTATTCTCATTATTAATATTTGTGTCCTATATTTGCATGTTTAAATCCATGAATAACTAATGTTATTCTAAATAGTCCGTTGTCGATCAATAATATGGGAGTATTATTGAATTAAGACAAATGTGAGGATTGGTAGAATGTACTGTAAGGTTGAGACACCAATGTCACATGATATTCAATATTGGATAAATTGAATATAGGACTTATCCCAACCGCATGATTATACTTTATGGATCGTCGTCATCAAGTATATCGTGAATATTTATCCTCAGACTTGAGATACCAGGTGACTGCCAAGGATGTAGCTCATTTTCTGTAAGATAGTCTAACGCTATCCGTAACAGGTAGTTATAAGGGCTATTTTCGGAGGTGATGCAAAGTTCGAGGGTCACGCTCGTAGTCAATAAAGGATTTGTTCCTTCAACTTTGTGTTGAAGTTTAATACTGTTCGGCCACTCGTAGGATTGACAAGATGTTTGCGTAGCCACGCCCAAAGTCTATCTGGAAGACGTTTAGATGTTTTGGTAATCTTGTTCAATTATGTATAAACGAGAAACTATTGTTAATTATGGAATGACCAAGATCCATATCCATATTAACGCGGTATTAGTAACAAAAGGATAAGTATGATGATAAAATCATCACGTGGTTTTTCCAGGAAAACCATACTCGGATCAAGCTGGGGGCATTGGGATCTGTTAAGCTAGACTAGCCCATGTCATTACTATATTAATTAATATCCAAGTGGGAGCTGTTAGAGTTTATGGATTATTTATTAATATTTGTATGTCCGGTTTCGAACCCGAGACTTCGGGATTGCACACATTACGTATGAGTCTCAATGTATTAATAATTAATATATTGATTTATGATTAATTATTAAATCACAAATATTTATATGGTCGAACAAGGAAAGTGAAGGGGGTTGAGTGTCAATTTATGAAACATGAGGAGGTGAAAAATAAAACTTGGAGGACAAGTTTTATTGCTATAAAAGCTTGCCTCTTGTTTTGTGGGATCGGATGACAATATCATATATCCCTAACAACCGATTTATTCAATCGGTTGACTATTCCTACACTTTTCCACCTATGACATAAGATACAGTAAAGGAATTATGCAATATGCTTTGCATGTGGCACGTACAGTTGGTACGATTATTTTATGCATATTTATATGCATGAAAATTAACTTGTTCCTTTATCTCTTTGTTAATAGATTCGATCATGTATTATCTAGAAAATCAAACTTTAGTTGTTGTGATGTTTTATTTGTGACACATGAACCTAGTTTTTCACATTGAGACGCTAGTAATACGTGTGTACAAGAACGGAGTACAAGCTTACTTTAGCTTGTGTGATTTTTCCCAATTCGATTAGGTGGCGTCGATCTATACTAAACCCATATTAGGGTTTATATTGTTCTTGGTGATCACACGATTCCTTGTTCTTGCTAGGAATCAAATAAGGTACGCTCTCTATTTAGTTTTATGTTAATTAATTTACATGTTAATTGTAGATCTTTCCGCTGCGTATACTTGTGATGATTATGTGTTTATAGTTTATTTATGATTCACATATTCCAACACTATACAAATATACCTCACAGAACACACACAAAAAAGACAAATGGGTACCACAACACTTCGTCACTTGCTCATCGCCAAACCGAAGCATCTCACTACACTTGAGTGACACACCCGTGTCATTGGTGTCACATAAGTTACGCTCGTCGGTTGGCCAAACCGACGAGCCGTGAGAGTGGTCTTAGTACTAGTTAGGGGTGTGCATTGTTCGGGTAAAACCGAATAAACCGAAAATTGAAACCGAACCAAACCCAAAAAAACAAACCAAACTTATAACCGAACTGAATTTGTCAAAACCGAACATAACCGAACTAAAAATTAGGTTTTCGATTTGGATATGGTTTTGGCTATTTGAAACGAAAACCGAATTTTTATATATATATATATAAAGACCATTAAAATTTTATCCTAATATAAAAAAACTTTTTATGCTTGAAATAATTTTTCTTTGCCAAAAATCTATATAACTACATTTAAAAAAATATAGATTGTGTAATTTGGGTTATTCAGATCAACCCGAAAACCGAACCTAATTCAAATTCAGTTTTCGGTTCGGTTCGGTTTTACCCAACAAATTTTAACCGAACTAACCGAACCGAATAAATCAAACAACCCGATAACCGAACCGATTAACACCCCTACCCCTAGTACTAGTTCTTTATAAAATGGGCCAGTTTTGTTAAATAGAGGACCAAATATTTGTCAAGCTTGAAGTCGGTTTTAATATTGGCTAACGACTTGTGAAATTGCGAAGGGGATATGAAATTTACTGTTTTAGGTGACATATTTCGTGAACATAATAGCACCCGGAGCAGTGCCCAATCCCGCCCGGGATTTCGTCCAATGTCACCGGGAAAAAAACCATAGTGAAGATATTGTTGAGCATTTTTGTTATCCCATTCAATGAACGTTGCCTTGTTTATAACTATCAATCGGCAAAAGTCTCGTGTTGCAGGCTTACTTGTATCTCAAATTTTTTTCTTTTTTTTTTTTGAAAATTCTCGTGTTGCAGCTTACTTGTATCTCAAATCTTGAAAAGACTTCTTGTAACGGATTCTCCCCCGTCATTTATATGTCTCAATATGTTTAAAAGGACGCCAAATGTTAATGAAGATGAATAAATGTATACCTTATGAAATATTTCACACAACATAGCAGTAAAGAAAAAACAAGGATAACGCCAATAAACAGACAAGATAAATTATGAAATTATCCTTCTCGAACTGCAACATTCAAAACAAAATCCAAGTCCTAACAGAAAGTAAACAGAAAAATAGCTGGCATGAGCGACCGCTTAACAACTGCATGGTGTGCAATGTCCGTCACATGTTTCTTCTACGGAACTCAACAACTTCTTCAACAGGAACCTTTTCAACATCATCTCGGACACCAATGTCCGTTTTATATCGGTTCCAACAATGTTCCCCAACGGTTGCTGCCATACTGACCATACTGACCACACAAAAAGAGTTGGACATAATCTTTCCAACAGTTAAAGTTTTTTTTGAGCAAGCAACAGCAAAAGATAAAGTGGACTTCCAAGGAGCATTGGTGACAAAATTTACTTGGCCACTGCTTCCAGTAGTAACCTTGCCACGTATCGTGAGACTTGTTGTGCAATACAAAGCAAAATCCTCACAGTTGTTTTTAGCCACATCATAACTACCAAACCCGTAACGCAACAAATATAAGGCTCTATTGATCACTTCATTAGGTGGATCTGATTTAGCAGTAGTGCATGTCCCACCACGAATTTTGGATACATATGAAAGTTTCCCTACACCATATTGAAAGCGGTATAAAGATCCTGTGTCAATGAAGCAGCTCAAACATGAGACCATAACTCCACTATCTGGTTGACGATATCCACAGTGAGGTAAGCGTAAGCATGAAGCTGGAATATTAGGATTCCAAGATGTGCAGTGAGAACACGTGCTTAAGCTAGAACCAGAATTTTCTCCAATATTGGGTTGCAAAAACCCACAATCATGGGAGTTCAAACAAGAAGCAGGATGACTTGTAAATGAAGATGGAAGATCAGAAGATATGTTCCAAACAGGACCGGATTCAGTTTTTTCTAGATTATTGAAAAGGATAACCATCTTTTCACCGACATATATGCCTGTTTTTTTATATAACAAAGATATTTAATTGACATAAAAGGATTCATATATGAGGTGAGATCCATTGACAAACAAAAAAAATTTAAAGAACAAATAAACACATCTTAGCCTTCTATTTTGATTTCATCCAACGGTATATATTAAAACAAAAAAAACAAAGGGAGGGCAAAATTGGTATTTTATCTCATTTAATATAAAAACTCACTTTTCACCTTTTTTTTTAAAAACAACATATCTTGCAAACGGTAAATCTTCAAGCTACGAAAAATACACCATCGCGACGAGAATTAAATCATCTTTCTATAGATATGCACTTTTATATACTTTCGACGAAATTTTTTTCAAAATTTCCGTCCAGAAAAATCCCACGGGATTCGTAAAAAATCCCGCGGGATTCGTAAAAAAAATCACTTGTGAATTGTTATTTTTAAAAAATCATAAGTGACTTGTAAAAATGAGTAAATCACTGTTTTTGAGTTTTATACTTTTATGTCACAGCTTTTTAAGGGTGGATGTTTTTATATGATTGTTGAAATGAGCTCTTTGAATCTCTTTATTAAATAGTTGTATGTTGTTATACAGAATCCCATGTGATTTTCTCTGATCCCTTGGGATTCATATAGAATCCCATGGGATTCTGTATGAATCACATGAGTAATCTTTATGAATTACAGGTGATTCATCAAAGAATCTCATGGGATTCTGTATGGATCCCATGAGATTCTATATGAATCACAAGGGATCAGAGAGAATCACATGAGATTCTGTATAAATCCCATGGAATTTTTATTTTGGTTTATATAAACTGTAAGTACAAAATCCTATGAGGATTCTATATGAATCTCAAGGGATTCTGCATGAAATCACATGTGATTCTCTATGATTTATCTAGTCGATAAATCACAAAGGATTTGTATGAAATCACATGGGATTCAGTATGAATCTCAGAGAGTTTCATTGTGAATCCGATCCCATGGGATTCAGAGGGATTCATTGTGAATCTCATGGGATTTTTTGATGCATCACATAAAAAAAAAATTCAGTATATGACTAATGATTCATAATTGATCACATACTATTAACCTACCCGATAAAATAAAGCAACCCAAACCCCCATAAACAATTTTCAAACATCCAAAATCTCATCTCCCTATCTTCATTTCATCTCAAAATCCTACACACACGCTTTGACCACACCCACACTCTTTTCATTTCAATATATTTAATCTGGTCTTCTCTTTGTAAGTTGTAACAACCAAGTATTTGAATACATAGTACTATTAATATGTTTAATAAAATCGAGTAGCTGGTAATTGAGATCTGAAATCGTTTTCGAGTTGTAATATGTTTGTGCAGATCTCAAGGGTTGTGGCTCATATGTTTAATAAAATAGACGCTCTCCCTAAAATCGATATTTGTTACTTTTTTTTTAGTCTCGCCGAAAAATTTGCCGGAGAAGATGGTGATTGCTGGAAAAAATTACCGGAAAAAGGTCGCCCTACACCAAAACCCACGTTTAACACCTTGAATCTTCGTTAGGGAGATGATGGGAGTGGTGATACGTGGTGGCGACGGCGGTGGAGGTATGGTGGTCGCCGGTGGTGGTGGCAGCAGTATGAGAAGAGAGGAGAAAGAGAGAATTGAAGAGTTAGGTAAATGAGAGGGGAGATTTTTTAGGCAAAGTGAGTAACTGTCCTTGTGTTAAATACAATGTTTAATATGCCATAGGATGAAAGAGAGATCAATGAACAGGATGGAGTGGTTTGTTCTTTGATTTTTTTTTGTTTCGTATTGAACTTTTCTCCCCAGTTACTCGTCTAGTATGTATACAATTATGCAAACAAAAAAAATTAAAATTGATAACTAGGCAAAATTGATAACTAAAAATTGATAACTAACCTTAGTTATGATTTGAAGATGGAGATGGATTATTGAAAGCAAAGTTTCATGCCTTCAGCCCTTCACCCTTCTGTCCCTTCACACAATAGTTTTTGACTTTTTGGATTAAATGATTAATAGGGTTTATTTTTAGTACCCCTTAGTGGGTTGGGCCTAGTACATATAATGGGTATAAAAAAATTTAGTGCCCCTTAGTGGGTTGGGCCCGGCTCGGTTGCTGATGGTGCGCCGGCCCAAAACCGCCCATGTACACCGATGGTTGGATTAAAGATGTTTGTAATGTCACAAGGCTGAATCCTCTTCATCTATATATTTGTATTGTTTATATACAGTTGTTAAATCCACCAAGTCACGCATTGTCGGTCTTCCATGTGGACAATTCCATGGTGATCTTAGACCCCTCAAATGTGCAACTATCTACAATCACAATGTTCGTGTATGTGTCTGAACGACATGTACCGTTCATCTGTAAAGATGTTATTTAAGTATTGCACCATCAGTCTTCAATCGATACTACAATATTGGGGGGACATGTTGGTGTATGTGTCCGAATGACATGCCTCTTCCGGACCCTTCGGCCATACCCTTCATCCCTTACCCTTCATCCGGTACCTTCATCCCTGCTGTTCATCCATACCCTTCGGCCGTACCCTTCATCCCTTACCCTTCGGCCATACCCTTCATCCCTTACCCTTCATCCGGTACCTTCATCCCTGCTGTTCATCCGGTACCTTCATCCCTGCTGTTCATCCGGTACCGTCATCCCTACCGTTCATCCTATGAAGGGCGCGTGTACTTAAGGCGCGTCTGACTGAAGGGCGCGTGTATCTACCACCCAGGTTTTAAGGGGACATGTTCCCTAGGTTGACATCATCTACAGTAACTCAGGTACTATATATACACCACCCCTGGTGGTTGTATAAACACACATATTCTCCTACCTCTCTCTACTTTCTCTCTCTAGAGTTACATATATAGCAGAGAACTGACTTGACCGTCGGAGGGTGGTCCCGGGGCTCCGGCCTCGAGACTCCTTCTAACGGGTTCTTTCTTGTTTGTAGCAGCTCACAAGGTCCGAAGGAGTCACTCCGGAGGACGATACATAGAAGTGGGACCTTCCTACAAGGTTTTACTTCAACAAATTGGCGCCATCCGTGGGACCCGTCATTCACTCTACCGGAGCTAAGAATGATTGGTCTCACCTCCAATCCACCCTTTCGGAGGCGGTTCATCCGTCATCCTCTGTTCGGTATGGTTCATTCGGAGTTGGTTCATCCGTTCGGTATGGTTCATTCGGAGGTGGTTCATCCATCATCCTCTGTTTGGTATGGTTCATTCGGAGTTGGTTCATCCGTTCGGTATGGTTCATTCGGAGTTGGTTCATCCGTTCGGTATGGTTCATTCGGAGGTGGTTCATCCGTCATCCTCTGTTTGTATGGTTATTCGGTGTTCATCTCGTATGTTATTCGAGAGTTGGTTCATCCGTTCGGTACTTGGTCTTATTGAGGCTTTCTCGTCATCCCCCTTGGCATGAGCCCTTCTTCTGTCTTCGGCGTGAACCCTTCTTTCTCTTCGGCATCTTCCCTTCGGCACGAACCCTTCATCCGAGTAACACGAGGCTGGAAAATAATATGCAAAAAAGGGTCTTGACAAGAATCGAACCCGGGTCTCCAAGTTAATAAGCCAGCGCCTAACCATTGGACTAAGTGTCCAATGCTTGGTATGTATCCCATTTTTATTCTCTTATCATGTGTCTTGTCAGATCATGAACAAATACAAGTATATGGACTCCATAAAAGTTTTATAATGTCAAAATTACTTTGCATCTAATTCAAATATATGGATATGACCGATGAATCTTTATATAACAAGCTTTTCAAGACGAATACTACACACTCGCATATTATCTTTTTGGAAATGCCATCTGTTATGCACAACTTATGTTTCAGAAATGAAACTTATTAGGCAGCTTACAAATAAAGTACATAAACACGATTCGTTAATTTGAGAACATCCACATTCGTTGTTTAAAGTTTTATTGTAACTTGTGAATTATCGTGAATTGTGTGACACGAACAGACAAAGTGGGCACTATTTACAAAAATTGTGGACAAAGTATCCTAGCCTGAAAAACTTTCGTGATATTGACTGTTAATTGTTACTCGTAGTATATGTTGACGTATGTGGCCGAACGGCCTACGTCGACCGGTCATCCGGACGACGCATAGCCGTCCGGACCTACCGGAAGACACATGACCCTTCCGGCCAGTATCACTGTAAGCAATAAGACAGGTGGCGTTTACCTATTGACAGATGGCAGCTGCAGACACCGCCGCCACCGCCCCAGGATTTACGGGATTATGTCGGGGACATGTTCCCTGAAAATGCGGCGCCGCCATTCCAGGTATCGAGGCTGAGTACTATAAATACTCAGCTCATTTACTACTCTCAACTAACATACAACCTGCATTTATTTCTTACCATACTTTATAGCCCTTCCGGAATACCAAATACTTACTCTCACACCGGAGGTGGGTCCTGGGATAACACCCGGGGCGAGCCTAACGTGTGCTGTCGTGTGCAGATATCCGGAAGACCTCCGATAGTCGAAAGGACCAACACCCAAGCTTGCCGGAAGAACCCTAGCTAAGTTCAACCGGAAGGCTATCTTTGTTTGTTTGAAGCGGTTGCAAGAAATTGCTTCAACAAATTGGCGCCATCCGTGGGACCTTCCGCTCGATCTACCTGAGGTTCGGGATGACAGGTCCTACACCAACATTTGAAACGTTCGAGGCGACGGGTCCTACACCCCTCTTCACCCCTGTCCGGAACACAGGGGGACCCGGAGGATCCGGAGGAAACCAAGATCCTCCAGATGCCCAAGCCTTGATCGCGGGCCATCTTTCGGCCTTGAAAGAACTATTCAAACAACCAGGTAATCGCAACCTGGTGAGCCCCGGAATGCTGAGGCTCGACGATGAGTATGAAAATTCGGAGGAAGAAGATGTCGGAGGGTCGCCCTTCGGAAAAGGAAAAAAGGCGGATGATGATTCGAGCTACGGGAAAGGAAAAAAGGCGGATGACGATCTGAGCAAACCATTCAAGGAAATGATCAAGTGCCCGTTCACGAAAAGGATCATAGAGTTTTCATCCCCCAAGCACAAAATACCGACGAACCTGAAACCGTACCAAGGAACCACCGATCCGGATGACCACATCAATCGTTTCACTGGAGCAGGAAATCATGAAGAGTGGCCCATGCCCGTGTGGTGTCGAATGTTCCAACAAACCCTGGACGGGAAAGCCAGAGAATGGTTTGACAAACTCCCGACGGGGAGCATTGATAGCTGGGACGAGCTTCAGAAGAGGTTTTTGAACAGATTCAGTATGTTAAGGATAAGCACCAAGGACCTAACAGAGATCAATAAAATTCACCGAAAGGCGAACGAAAGCCTTCCGGACTTTAAGGAAAGATGGATTTGCGAGGCCAACAACTTCCCGGACGCCCCGGAAATTATGCAAATCGGGTCATTTTTGAATGGACATCACTGCCCAGAGTTGGCCAAGAAATTCTCAGATAAGATTCCTAAGACCGTTGATGAGATGTTGGAAAGGGTCGATGATTTTGTTCGGTCCGAGGAAGCCTTCCGGACGACAGAATTGCCAAAAGGAGAGAGAACGGAGTCTCGGCCTAACCCGTACCAAAACAAGGGCGACTACCAGTCAAAACCCCCTGCTGGAGATTACCGCCGGAACAGCCCTAAGGTCGGATTTAAAGGACGAAGAAACGATTACTATGCACCTTATATCGCCCCAAGGTACGGGAACGCTGGAAGGATCGACCCTCGCCGAACTGATGTCCGCCGAAATGATACGAGGCCAATCGACCTGGACACCCTTACCAAGACACCGAAGGAAATATTGGCAACAGAGCACCAGCTGAGATTACCGCAACCTCCTCCAACGAAGGGAAAGCCACAGAAGGATTGTGAGGACAGGTATTGCGACTATCACGGGGAGAAAGGACATTTCACTGACGACTGCTGGCAACTCAGGGAGGAGTTAAGAACTGCGTTGAGTACAGGGAAGCTGGACCATCTGGTGAAAGACCTCAGGAAAGGAAGGAAAACTAACCAAGGGGGTAACAACCAAGGGAATAAAGGGAAAGTAATCAATATGATCCAAGGCTTTAGGACCTCTCGGAAAACGGAAGAAACGGAGATAGAAGAATGGATGAACGTGCCGATAAGTTTTCCGGCCATCTTCCCGGAGAAAATGTCAGATGAACCGCTGGTAATCGAAATTGAAGCTGGGGGGAGGAAAATACGTGAGGTCTACGTCGACCCGGGTGCCTCGATGGAAATAATGTACGGGCACCAATTCGAGTGCCTGGATCCAGCGGTCAGGACACGATTGAAGGAGTTTAGCACAATCTTGATGGGATTCACGGGAAAACCCATTAGACCACGAGGGGTGATAGACCTGGAAGTCTATTTCGGAAACCAGGAATTGTCCCGAAAAGTCAACTTGGAATTTGCCGTAATCGATTCGCCTTCCCCCTACAATGCCATACTGGGACGCATCGGTTTGAAGAAGTTACAGGCCGTACCTTCAACTGTCCATTCGATGATCAAATTTCCCACACCGGGCGGCATAGCAACATTGGCCACTCGGACAAAAGTACGAAAGCATCCCGGTACGAGGGAGGAGCCTGTTGCAAGACAACGAGAAATCGGGGAAAGAGCTCATTCACCGGCGGAAAAGCGAGGAGACATGCCGCATGAGCAAAAGAAAGAACCCATCGTTGGAAGAAAGGGCGGTAGGAAGTCGAACCGGGGTGGTGATCGAGAAGTCCCTGACGGGCTCACCGAGGTACGAGTAACAACTCAGGTAATGTCGCATATCAAGGAAGCAAAGCCTATAGGAACGCCATCCGCCAGAGGCATGAGCCTCTCAAAAGGCCGGAAGTTTACCGTATGAGAACACACAAGTCGAGAAGGGAGGGGCAGAAAAGCGCCGAGAGCAGGACGGGCGACTGATATAAAAAAAAATGTTCACATAAATAGAGTTCTTTGTACCTTTTGTAACGCCCGAAAGGGTTTGATGTTAACTATTCTAATGAAATACAGTTATGCAGTTCCCCACCGTTGAAGGGGGGCAGTTTTCCCACAATACCTCCTTGAAATGCTTGTGATTTCTCAAAAAGACCCTATATTGACTATTTTTAATATTAAATGCAGTTAACCCGCCATTTGAGGGAGGCAATATTTCTGAGGAACATCTCAAGAATACTAGTGACTTTCTGGACATAATTAGAAAATGGCCCCCCCGAGAGGTTCACGCCCTCCGGGGAGTGTGTGGTCAATGTCCAAAGATGGTTGATACCCGGAAAGGGGTTGCCATAATCCTGGCGGAAAGGCTGAACCACCTGTAATATCTCGAACATAATCAGAGAGTGGTCCCTCCGAGAGGTTCGTGCCCTCCGGAGATTAGTGATCAATGTTCATTGTTTTCTGGACATAATTAGAAAATGCCCCCCCCCCCCGAGAGGTTCACGCCCTCCGGGGAGTGTGTGGTCAATGTCCAAAGATGGTTGATACCCGGAAAGGGGTTGCCATAATCCTGGCGGAAAGGCTGAACCACCTGTAATATCTCGAACATAATCAGAGAGTGGTCCCTCCGAGAGGTTCGTGCCCTCCGGAGATTAGTGATCAATGTTCATTGTTTTCTGGACATAATTAGAAAATGGCCCCCCCGAGAGGTTCACGCCCTCCGGGGAGTGTGTGGTCAATGTCCAAAGATGGTTGATACCCGAAAAGGGGTTGCCATAATCCTGGCGGAAAGGCTGAACCACCTGTAATATCTCGAACATAATTAGAGAGTGGTCCCTCCGAGAGGTTCGTGCCCTCCGGAGATTAGTGATCAATGTTCATTGTTTTCTGGACATAATTAGAAAATGGCCCCCCCGAGAGATTCGCGCCCTCCGGGGAGTGTGTGGTCAATGTCCAAAGATGGTTGATACCCGGAAAGGGGTTGCCATGATCCTTGCGGAAAAGCTGAATCGTGTGTCATACCTTGAACATAAGTGAAGAGTGATCCCTCCGAGAGGCTGGCCCCCTCCGGAGATTTTTGTGGTCAATGTTCAAGGAGGTACCATGCAAATAGTAAAGGTAATAACAAACAAGTGCTATACGTTCGTAATCATAAGAGTGTTGCTCCAACGTAAATATATATTTCCGAAACTATGCAAATGACAAAGGCAATAACAGGCAAGTGATACGATTCATAAATCAGGCAAAGGCCGAACGACAACAATTGACCGGCATGTGTCGGGGGTCGAAAGAAGATAAAGGAAAATAAAGATAGATCCATATGCTAAAGCAACACCACGTTTGGAAATAAAGCTAACCCGTAAGAAGTCCAAAATCGGACGAGCAAACTAAAGCAGCACCACGTTTGAAGATCCAAGTTGTCCCATTCCATTCCGTATGCAGTGCCACGCATAATAAAAATAATGAAGAAAAGAAGGGGGGAAGTAGGACAAGGCAACCATTGATAATCGCAAGTCCACAAATCCGACAGGTTCGTTCAAATTTCCGATGGAACCCCCCATCATGTCAACCGAAATATAAAATCCTACTTCCAGGGTAACACTGAAACCAACAAACCAAAAAAGAAAAGCACTACAGAAACAAGCAAATAATAACACGAAACATAAAGCATGGCACATACGAAATATGGAACAGTCATGAATATATACAAACGAATAGGCCATACGAATTGTTTGTCATAAATTATTACAGTCATCCGGATATAAAAATATTGTTCTTGGCTCGAAGGCCTTACAACACCAAATTGAATCAAATTGTGTGGGTATATGATGCGTGGTTTTGCGACCTTACAACAGGTTTTACCTCTCGAGGGATCTCCAGAGGCTTACAACCCCACCAGGCAGTGTACCTGACCGATGTAGTATAGTGTAGTGGTAAGTACGGGGGATTGATCGTTCTCCACAGGGAATAGTGTTCGTTAGGTATGAAAAACTACTCTAATAGGTCTAAGGGTGAGAGAAGATTCTTTTTATGTTTTTATATTTTTTATGAAAGCAAGTAAAATCTCGGGTTTTAAGGAGTGGGCGGAATTAGTTGCTAATCAACTAACCCAAATTACTACGAATGCAAATAAAATAAAATAACAGAAAAATGAAAAGGTGGTGAAACTTATGTGGAGAGGAATGTGTTTACTTAGATTTCCTTACTCCCTAACTATCTTTTACCGGTTGATTAGTGTGTATTAATTGCGTGGATGACGGGTGCATTCCTTAATACCAATCGTGGGGTGGCGTACGTACTTCCCCAACTCTACAAGCTCCTACTTCACTCCTATGTCGAGCCGGCTAGGAAGCTCCTAACATGGGATCACTAGAATTCGCTTGTGCATTAAATACAACCATAAAAACCTTAGTACGCATTGGTTCATGCTTCTTAAGACGTTCAAGCAAGTTACCGAATAGGAAGTTAGCCAGTTTTCTTAAGCCTAACATAGATGAACAATCATCCAATACAACTAATAACACATTAATAACAAATAATCAATAGCTAGGTTTCATTAGATCTAAGCAAACACAAGATAAATCTAGCCTAGCATGTTAAACAAAAGACAAGAACAAGATATAATCAAACAACACATAGACATATTGAATGATTAATTGATAACTTATCTTCAATGTAACATGGAAGATCTCAAGGCAAAAAGCCTTGAAAAAGCTGCTAAAATCGTCTTAGGGTTTTCACACACAAAGTTCCCCAATAAGTTCCACACTAATGACAAAAAATTGCAAAACTATATATAGACTTTCAGATCTGACGGCGTCACGTTATGGAGTGTGACGCCGTCACCTCGCCGCTTTTAGGGTTCCCGGATGGCCTTCTTGACGCCGTCCCTCTTTAACTCTCCAAAATCCGTTCTGGCTTATCAAGGCTTGACGCCGTCAGACTTAGGGGTGACGCCGTCCCACTTTAAATTAAGCCGTGACGACCTTGATCACATTAAAGCGTGACGCCGTCAGAATTCCCATGCAAATTTCTCTGGCTTATCATGAGTAATTTTCACATCCACCTTTTTCTTGCCAAGCCATGACGCCGTCTTGTGATAATCCTGACGCCGTCAAAGGTAACTTTTAGCCGATTTTGAGACTTTGTCGTTTTCTTCACTTTTATGCTCCAAAAACGTCCAAAATGCCTCCTTTTCCAGATTTCTCCTCAAAAGTACCTAAAATGACAAAAGGAACGATTTAGGGCAATATTTGATCAAATAAATACGATTTAGGGCTTAAATGACCCCTTAAAAGCGGTACACTTTTCGCTTCATCAAATACCCTTACACTTGAGATTTGCTTGTCCTCAAGCAAATGCGCTTTTATTCTAATCAAAATACAAGTTAGGGGTCATTTAATGCTAACATAAAAGTAATTACAACAAATATTCGTACCACTTTAATCATAATAAGCACGGAGATTACAAACTAGCACCTCACAAGTAGTGTTTAGATACTCACATCTCTCAAGTGTCATCAAAATAAATCTCATAAATGAAAACGGATAATATCTCTCACTACCTGTCATAGCAAATAGATTACCATAGGCTTGGGAAAGGATCGAAAACCTCCTCCACTAGGCGTAAGCACCTAAGATAAACTATCAAAGAGGGCTTTTAAATGGGTTATAACGTTAGGTGTAGGGATATGATAAACACGGTTTTGTTGGATAAGCGATATTTTACTGGTGGCGAGTTAAAGATCTTGATTAATTACATGTACTATACAATGTTGCTAACCAAGACTCGACTCAATCTTAAGCTAAAAACAAAATAACAAAAACATAAAATAAACATAAAATGAAACGTGATGGTAGTCCGTATGTTTTTTCTACTTTTCTTTTTCTCATTTTTTTTTTTTTTTTGTATTTTTCTTGAATTTTTTTTTTTTTTTTTTTCATTCATACACTTTTGCCCTACCATCCAAAATAATACATCATAGGGGCGTTGTATTCCCCTTACACTTGAACTTTTACATAACTTTACAAATTACTATTCTAATTACTCGAATTAAGATAATCAAAACACTTGGAGTACTTTTAAAATATTTAGCACATATGGGGGTAATAAATGATGTTCTTCCCCATTACTCCATTACACTAGTACTTTACCCATGAGTCCCAATCGTCCCAAAACAATATGTACAAGGATATGACTCAACTTAGCAACCATGTAATCAACTAGATAATTAACTTGGGTTTAAACAAATGTTGTCACAATAATGCACTAAAAATTAGTGCATACAAGGTAGGCTAAGGCGATTTGGGTGTACATTTAAGTGGGGTGTAACAAATTCTTCCTTTAAGTAAAATGCTTAAAGGTCGAAACGAAAAGATAGGCTCTGAGGGGTGTACTAGGGGTATCGTGTACTAAAAATGAGTAAAACGCAAAGGGTGTGGGAGAATTACTTGACCAATGTAGCCAATGTAATTATAACAAAAACACAGGTGTAAAACAATGGGTTAATCCTAATGCCTCTTATCATGTAGTAAATCTAACTACACGAATGTAGTCTCACTTGTGGCCTCGGAATGGTCCTAACGCAAGTTCTAGAATCTAAGTGCTACCGGTACACACATCATAGCATAAATGCTTTTCCTACCAATTCTAGGGGCGAACCTCACATATTTGGGGGTGGAAAAATTTTTAGTGGTACGGTTTTTGTGCTAGTCATATAATTCCTATCCATGAGACGCTCATTAAGATTAAAGTTTCACTCCTAAATGTTGTAAAAAAAATTTTAATTTGGCACTAAAATTGCCCTAACAAGTATTTATCTCAGTTTTATTACACATCTACCATTAAACAAACAAAAATCAAGTGCAATTGCATTCTCTAAAGTATCGTACTTTTACCCCCCCTTACACTTAAGATGAACATTGTCCCCAATGTTCAAATAACAAATGTAAAAGTAAATAAGGTAAAAGAATGAAATCAAATACTCCCCTGATTCGCTCGGTGGATAATGAAGTAACATGGTTAAATCTTCTTCCAAGAGAATGTAAAAGCTCCAAGACTAATGCATCACCATAAGCTTGATCCAACAAACATTTCCTTGTCCAAAATAACCTGTTAAACTTGAGAAAACAAACACGAAAACCTGCATAACATCGGCGGGATAAACTCTATATATAAGGATATAATGCTTGTGGAATGATAATTTTGCAGATTCCTGGAGATTATAAGTTATAGATTTAAAAAAACTTTTTATGAAAACAAAACTTTCAAAAATTTTCAGAAAATTAAACCGACCGTAGGTTGTAACTGACCGTCAGAAATGATCTGACAGAATTCTCATGTTAAGTTTCCGGAAATTTTTTGGAAAAACCTATACCTTACTTCCTGGAAATCCTGCAAAACATCATTATGACTCGATACAAGCATTTGACTCAAACAAATACTAATATGTATGTCAATTTAATATTATTACGATTCATGTTCATTTGTTCTAATAAACCGATTTAGGTTTCCCTTACACTTAACTTTTGCAAAATACCTTTATATGTAGTTAAGACGAAGTTAAAAACAAAATAAAGCATTTTCACAATTTAGTTTTGAACATGAATCAATAATAATAAAATTAAATCATACACACGGAAACAAATAAAATCAAACAAACAAAGAAATAAACACACAAAGCAAATAAAGCTTGGGTTGCCTCCCAAGAAGCGCTTGTTTTTGTTCGAGTCACGAGCCTGACTCTACCCTTATTTAACGGATAAAGGAGAGGTTTTTCCTACACTTAGGATTAAGTGCGGGTGATAGTAGCGATACACACCATCTTGGTGGAAGTATGTCGCGTGAGGAAAGAGTGGTGGATGAATTATATACTCAAAGGGGTGTGCTCCTTTCATCATAACCTTACCTAGTTCACTTTGGTCAATGGGTGAATTAAAGTGTTCTCCTAAAAAGGGATCATTTTCTAACAACTTCGAGAGACTCCTAATTGGGAACCCATCTTGACCTAATAAACCCGGTTTAAACCCATAATGTTTCTTGTGATCAATCATGAATGGGTGATGTAGACATGTAAGGTCATTTTTCACTCCGATATTGTCTTCCTCACTACAAGGCTTAGAGTCTACTACCTTAATCTTAACATTACCCGGACTACATGGTTTGATGGGTGGATCGGGACCTTTTTCAATTCCTAAATTCACATCTAAGGATGGAAGATTAGGTAACGGTTTTGGCTGAGGCTCCGGTTCATCAAAACTAGGAACTTCCATATAACTAAAAGAAAGGTTATGACTACAAGTATTCAAACCTATATCCTCTAGTTGTGTTTGGTCCAAGGGTTCTACCTCTATTGGGGTTCCTATAGTCTCTTCTACTTCTTCTGGGTAAGTCACGGGTGGTGTGTGTGCCTCAAATGATGGTGGGACTTGTGGGGTACTTTGTAGGTTTGTGTTATTTACCTCATCCTTCCTTGTCTCTATATCAATTATATCCACATCATGTGTTTTAGTAGAATCTAACCCAAACATGTTCCTAAGTATCTCAAATCCTTCTCTAGCCATTTCAAGTTCTAAATCCGATTCATAAGAATCTTCCCCGATAACATGATTACTATGTTCAATTTGCCTAAAGGATTCATCATGTGTTCCTTGAGATTCAAAGTCATTGATCATAAAACCTAGGTCTTTTTGCTCAATATGCTCATGTTCGGCTAAATCCTCCTCAATTGTTTCCTCAAGTTGTGATGTATACGAACCCATTAATTCATTAAACTTATGGTTCACGGTTAGGAGGCTTTCCTCAAAATTTTTCCAAAGGGTTTCACTAAAAGGAGTTGATCCTAACAATGATTGTTTAATAGAAGCCGCACATGCACATAATTCATCAAACCTATCAAACTTTACACCCATCTCCTCTTGTATATATCTAAGATCACTTAAAAATTCATTGGAACAACAGGAAGCAAATCTATCCGTGTAAAGTAATTGTTCCTCTGTTGTTAATGATCTAAATGGAATTTCATCCGCCATGGTGACAAATGAAAATGGTTTTAAAAACAAAGGGCACAAAGAAAAAGATAGACTAAAGAAAACCTAGAAAAATAAAATAAAAATCTCACTAGAAAGGAATCTAGTGAGTAGACCTAATAAAATAAAAATTCAACCTAAACAATAACTATTCCCCGGCAACGGCGCCAAAAACTTGATGCGTGGTTTTGCGACCTTACAACAGGTTTTACCTCTCGAGGGATCTCCAGAGGCTTACAACCCCACCAGGCAGTGTACCTGACCGATGTAGTATAGTGTAGTGGTAAGTACGGGGGATTGATCGTTCTCCACAGGGAATAGTGTTCGTTAGGTATGAAAAACTACTCTAATAGGTCTAAGGGTGAGAGAAGATTCTTTTTATGTTTTTATATTTTTTATGAAAGCAAGTAAAATCTCGGGTTTTAAGGAGTGGGCGGAATTAGTTGCTAATCAACTAACCCAAATTACTACGAATGCAAATAAAATAAAATAACAGAAAAATGAAAAGGTGGTGAAACTTATGTGGAGAGGAATGTGTTTACTTAGATTTCCTTACTCCCTAACTATCTTTTACCGGTTGATTAGTGTGTATTAATTGCGTGGATGACGGGTGTATTCCTTAATACCAATCGTGGGGTGGCGTACGTACTTCCCCAACTCTACAAGCTCCTACTTCACTCCTATGTCGAGCCGGCTAGGAAGCTCCTAACATGGGATCACTAGAATTCGCTTGTGCATTAAATACAACCATAAAAACCTTAGTACGCATTGGTTCATGCTTCTTAAGACGTTCAAGCAAGTTACCGAATAGGAAGTTAGCCAGTTTTCTTAAGCCTAACATAGATGAACAATCATCCAATACAACTAATAACACATTAATAACAAATAATCAATAGCTAGGTTTCATTAGATCTAAGCAAACACAAGATAAATC